>AP025066.1:18960298-19065268 GCA_036186865.1 Eustoma russellianum | reverse complement strand
TTCCGCACCCACTATTCAACCCCCCCCCTTCTAGTGGTGCCTTGCAGATCCTACAATTGGTATCAGAGCGCAGAAACACTCACATCAAAAGGATCCAACGATCCGTGTGAGATGGCAATCACTAGCCACGAAACCGAGGAAAAAGATATGTCAAGCCAAATGCCTCCACTATTTGAAAACGAGGTAAATTCTTATTCTGACTCGGATTCTAAACTATCTTATGATGATTTATATGTTGAATATCTTGAATTACATAAGTTTGCTAGAACTCTTGCAAAACAAAAGAAACGGTTAATTGAAGACAAGAAATTGTTAGAATCTTCTAACAAAGATCTTGTGTCTCAATTAAACGATTCAAAAGAAGAGTCGTCATGCATTATAAATTCATTAAAGTCTGAAATTTCATCATTGACATCCGAGAACACTGAATTGAAATCCGAGATTTCAAACTTGAAATCAAGGAATGCGGATGTAGAGAAAAAGGTGAAACAAATTGACACGAGAACAAACATGCTAGATCACATCATTTCTTCTCAAAAGCATGATAGTGGCAAAACCAGACTAGGATACGTTGAGAAAAGTAAGTCACACAATAAACCAACCAAATTCATCCCATCTAAGAAAATAGATGCATCAAAGACATACGTGGCATCCAAGAAGACACATAGGCCTTTTCTTATCACATCTCAACGTGCTTCTTCTTCACATCATGCAAAATATAATTATGTGCCATATAGATATGAGAAGAAACAAGTGATGCATACGCAACACTCATATCACAAAAATGCATCTAGATCACGTCCCATGCGTGCAAACCGAAATGCTTATCAAAAACAGAAACCATACTACATGCATGATGGGATTCTTGGCCAAAGGCCAAACGCATTTGTCCCTAACATATATTATGTTGCGTTCTCATCACCTTTCTCACCTTTTGGAAGACCTAGAAAGGTCACCCAAATTTGGGTACCAAAAGGGACATTTTCAAAAGGTTGAATAAATAACCCTTACGAACACACGTTATATGAAATGCATGATTTTTTTCTTCTTCATCTTTACAGGCATCTTTTGATTTACTTTTCAAAATAAAGGGGGAGAGATAGCATGATTTAAGGGGGAGAGAGATACTAATTGCATAAATTAAGGGGGAGCGACTCGGAATTTAAAATTCAAGTTTTGATTTTATGCATGATTGAAGGGGGAGCGACAGGATTTAAATCATGAGTATAGGTTATTTTGAAAATCATCAAAAGGGGGAGATTGTAGAGAAAAAGGGGTTTGAGTGATTTTCAAATACATGATTTAAATGTGCACAAAAACGAGCATAAGATAAATGTGCATGATATTGCTTATTACTTGCCTTATATAGTTCATATATAATATTCCCGTACTAACGAGCCATGAAGCGTTAAAGCTTACATCATATGGCAAACATTTGTTGTGTTTATACTATTTTCAGGTGCCACCATTAATGAACTAAACTAGTTCATTAAGTGAAGTACTTAGTTTATTAAACTAAGTAGTTCATTAAAGAAAGCCACATTTGGAAAAGGCACAAAGGCAACAAGGCTAAGGAAGGAAAGTTTTCTCCTCCTCTCCTCATTAATACATACACGCCATATACATATATAATACATATATTTTCAGATTTTTTTTGAAAAAGGCACACGCACATGTATTCCAACATACTACCGACACGTTATATATTCTACGTACGTACGTTAACGTCACATCACTATACTTAAATCATATTTATGAGCATATTCAGGTATTATATCATATGATATAAGACATGGTGATGACAAATTAAATACGACACATTAAAAGGTTCTAAACCAAAAATTGTCGTATCGGGCGAATACTGAAACTTCGCCAACGTGTCACGTACTTGCCATAAATAGATGGCCAGCCTCTACACCTCAAAAATGCTCAAAAATTTCTTGATAATGGTGATATTATCAGCCATAAAATCATTCCATGTTGGCACACACAAATCACCCCACATTAAGGCCAAATTGTGGAGATTCCAATTTTAATTTTGTCACATGTTAATGGCGCCATTTTAGACCAGCCAAGTGCTGAGATTTAAAGTATATATTATATATATTATGTGTAACATAATATATATATATATATATATAACATGTGCAAAAAGTTGGAATTTAATTAGAGAAAAATCGGGTAATCGATAAATATCGAAAATTCGATTTTCTACGTACACAATGCATGGAACATTTTTGGCACATCATATGACACGTATCTAGACACTTTTTACATATGTCATACATCTTAAAGTGTTCTAGAAAATTAAATTAAGGGCTGATTGGAATATAACATATGTATATTATTAAATGTGCACTATTTTACAAAGTTAGCAAAAATAAAATTCAGCACATGCCAAACACATTACCAACGCCTATAACAGCTGATTTGGAGCATATGTGGAGCCTTGTTGGCATTTTGATTGGTCAAGAATGAAGCATATAATGTTGATGACATAAAGAAAGGAGCTACAAAAGGTAACATTTCAAACTAGGTCACATATATGACGCATGCTGAAAATTCAGCATGTGTGTTGCATTATGGCCGAATTTTATCACTCTAAAAGAGCTATATTTTGTGTCTTGAAACATGTGATTATTTAGAAGACAATTTGGAAGTGTTTTAAATATTTTATGGAATAAAGAAAGTGATATTATTGAATATCACACATGCTGAAAATCTCAGCATGTGTACAATATGTCTTGGCCGAATTTATGGTCATAAGGGTGTCCAAATTCATTTCCAATGTGATAAGGATATTTGCCATCAATTGATGATATATTTTAAAAAGAAAAATCAAAGAAAAATGGAAGTTATTTGAATTATCTCTCTAAGTAACACATGCTGAAATTTCAGCATGCTAAAACCTCTTAATGGCCGATTTCTTACTTTGTGTGGTAGGAATTTTGTCTTGCTAAATTTATGTGACAATCTTGTGGATTATGGAAATTATTCTATGTTGATTTTTGGCACATGTTTTGAGTGAAATATTCAGATTTTCCAAGTCATCAAATGATGACAACATTCAACCTATCATGAAGTGCCAAGTAAGCAAAGCTTAAATGATCATCCAATGAGAAGATGCCAAGTAAGCAAGATCATGTCACAATGATGTCTTACATTCTCCCAATGACTTAGAAGACAATTTTCAAGAGGGGGATACTACAAGGGGGACGGGCATATGAGCATAAAAGGAAAGAAGATGAGCAAAAACTAAAGACAAGACAAGCATTGCATTTTTAAGAGATCAAAAAAGCTAGCCTCTCTTCTTCTACTCTCTCTTTCTTTCTTCTTCTTGAAAGCCTATTGTACTTATATTCTCATTCTTGAATAGGCTTGTCATATATCACCACATACTCTATATCTTTGTAAAAGATTGATCAAGGTGTGATCAATCTTCATTCTTGCACGGTGGTGGTGTTCGTGTGCATTGTATTCAACATACAAGGTTTGTAAAGGATTGGAGTTGGTGTGTAACTCCATCAACCATGTGGTAAGGTGTTTTTGAGTTGTGTTACTAGTGTGAACCAATGAAGGTGTTCCTTGAAGACTGGAGTCGGTTGTTGATAACCGAACCAGTATAAAATTCTTGGTGTCATTTACTTTCAGCACTGATTTTCTGTTTCAGCACTGTTTACTGTTTTTATTCACGTCTGTAAAAATAGTAATTGAATTTCAAAAATCACGAAACTTTCATGAAACATAGACACACGTTTCAAGGTTCTTTTGGAGCAAGTTTCAACCCTTTTGGATAAGTATAAGTCATCCAAACGTCCAAAGTTCTGAGACTAGTGCAGTCTGATTTTCAGGCTTGTAATGGTTGAGACTTTGAGTGTATTTGACTAACTTTCCGAAAGAATTTTTCAAAACTGTTTCAACCCATTTAAATACAACTTATAAGGGGTTAGTATTTAAATTTTCAGATCATTTAGAGTTGTGTACAAATAGAAATGAATTTTTCAAATCAGTGTATCGTTTCTGGCAGATTTGCGCAATCTGACCACCAACGATTTTTGAAGGGATTAGAGGTTGAATTTAAATCTGAAATTTTTAAGAGACACTCATAACATCTGAGGGCTAAGTTATATCAAAATTGCAGAATTTTTGAGGACCTGCAATGTAGTTTTAAAAATGTTTTAAAACTGGTCCTGAAAACAGAAACTGTTTTCAGAAGTTGGGTTTTTGATTCAAACTAATTTTAAAAACCACATTTTCCGCACCCACTATTCAACCCTCCCTTCTAGTGGTGCCTTGCAGATCCTACATGGCACTTAGTCTTTGTTGCACACAATTACTATGGATAAAACAACAACTTTCAGACTTTGGAATTACCGTAAATAAAATTCCTATATATTGTGATAGTATGAGTGCAATTAACCTATCTAAGAATCCCGTGCTACACTCTAAGGCCAAGCATATAGAAGTACGCTATCATTTTCTTCGTGATCACGTAAATAATGGTGATATTGTCATAGATCACGTACGCACCGAGGCATAAGTAGCGGATATTTTTACTAAGGCATTAAATCAGGCTACATATGGAAATCTTCGCTCTAAGTTAGGCATGATTTCTGCTGATTTGATTTGATTATCTTTCCATATTTACATGCATTTTTGATTAACTTTCCAAAATAAAGGGAGAGAGAATGCATGATTTAAGAGGGAGAGAGAAACTGATTGCATAAATCAAGGGAGAGCGAATTTAAAATTTAAAATTCAAAATTTGAATTTATGCACGATTGAATGGGGAGTGATAAAATTTAAATCATGAATGTAGGTTATTTTGAAAATCATCAAAAGGGGGAGATTGTAGAGAAAAAGGGGTTTGAGTGATTTCAAAATACATGATTTAAACGTGTTACAAAGAAATGCATGACATACTTTATGACATGACACGCTCTTGCATAAAACTTGCCTTATATAGTTCATATATAATGTTGTCATACTAACGAGCCATGAAGCTTTAAAGATTACATCAAATGGCAAACATTTGTTGTGTTTGAACTATTTTCAGGTGCCACCATTAATGAACTAAACTAGTTCATTAAGTGAAGTACTTAGTTAATTAAACTAAGTAGTTCATTAAAGGAAGCCGTATTTGGAAAAGGCACAAAGGCAACAAGTTGAAGAAAGGAAAGTCCTCTTCATCCCTCTCCACACAACACACGCCATTTTCAAATATATATATATATATATATATATATATATATATATTCAGATTTTTTGAAAAAGGCACATACACATATATTCCAACATACTACCGACACGTTATATATTTTAAGTACGTACGTTGACGTCACACCACTATAATTAACTCATATTTATGAGTATATTCAGGTCTTATATCATATGATATAAGTCATGGTGATGAAAAATTTAATACGACACGTTAAAAGGTTCTAAACCGAAAATTGTCGTATCGGGCGAATACAGAAATTTCGCCAACGTGTCACGTACTTGCCATAAATAGATGGCCAGCCCCTACACTTCAAAAATGGCCACAAATTTTGTGGCTTTCATGGTATGTGAAGCCATAAAATCATTCCATGTTGGCACACACAAATCACCCTACATTAAGGCCAAATTGTGGACATTCCAATTTCAATTTTGTCACATGGTTTAGGCGCCACTTTGCTCAGCCTTATTAGATGAATATTAAAGTTTAATTTATGTATATTATGTGTAACATAGTATATATATATATATAACATGTGCAAAAATTTGGAATTTAATTAGAGAAAAATCGGGTAATCGATAAACGTCGAAAATTCGTTTTTTACGTATACGACACATGGAACATTTTTGGCATGTCACATAACATGTATCTAGACACTT
Organism: Eustoma russellianum; assembly: GCA_036186865.1. Classification (NCBI taxonomy): domain Eukaryota; kingdom Viridiplantae; phylum Streptophyta; class Magnoliopsida; order Gentianales; family Gentianaceae; genus Eustoma; species Eustoma russellianum. The sequence goes on along the minus strand of AP025066.1, from coordinate 19,059,391 downwards.
TTTCCATATTTCATACATCTCAAAGTGTTCTAGAAAATTCAATTAAGGGCTGATTGGAATATACCATGTGTGTATAATTAAATGTGCACTATTTTACAATGTTTGCAAAAATAAAATTCAGCACATGTATGTTCATGTTACACGCCTATTCTAGCCATGTTGGAGCATATGTGGAGATTTGTTGGCATCTTGATTGAAAAAGAATGGAGCATGCAATGTTGGTAACTTAAAGAAAGGAACTACAAAAGGTAACATTTCAAATTCTGTCACAATTGTGACACATGCTGAAAATTTCAGCATGTGAACAATAGGCTGGCCAATTTTCTCATCATTATGAGGCATATTTTACTTCTTGAATTAAGTGAATTAATTGGGAGATTGTATGGAAGTATTTTGAATAAGTTATGAAATTAAAATGGTGATATCTTTGAATATCACACATGCTGAAAATTTCAGCATGTGTGGGAATGTATATGGCCAAATTCTAAGCGGCATTGGTGACCAATTTTTATTCCAAAATTGATGAAAATATCGTGTACTAAATGGTGATTGAATTATTCTTTAATTTCAAGGATTAAATCAAAGTAAACTTGGCAATATTTTGAATGAAATGTAAATGTTACACATGATGAAATTTCAGCATGTGCATAAGGTATTATGGCTGATTTTTTGGATAGAAATGTGGAGAAAATTGTCTTGCTAATTATGTGGGATGATTATATTCTTTAATGGCTAATTGGCACATGCTTTTTGAGGTGTAATTTCAGATTTATCAAGTCATCAAATGATGACAACTTTCAACCAATGAATGAGTGCCAAGTAAGCAAGAGCTTAATGATCATCCAATGAGGAGATGTCAAGTAAGCAAAGACAGGTCACAATGATGCCATATACTCTTCCAAGGACTTATAAGATAATTTTCAAGAGGAAAGGGAAGGACAAAGGGGGCGGCCAACTTGTTAAAAAGGAAGGAAGAGAGCAAAACAAAAACAAGAACAAGTCTTGCAATTTGAAAGATCAAAAACGTGTTCTAGCCTTCTCTTCTACACTCTCTTTCTTTCTTCTCTCTAAAAGTCTGTTGTACTCATATTCATATACTTGAATAGGCTTCATATAGTCCACCACATATTCTTTATCATTGTAAAAGATTGATCAAGGTGTGATCAATCTTGCACTTGCAAGGTGGTGGTGTTTGTGACAATTGTATTCTCATACAAGGTTTGTAAAGGGTTGGAGTTGGTGTGTAACTCCATCAACCCTGTGGTAAGGTGTTCTTTGTGTTGTGTGATTAGTGCTAACCAAGGAAGGTATCCTTGAAGATTGGAGTAGGTTGTTTATAACCGAACCAGTATAAAATTCCTGGTGTCATTTACTTTCAGCACTTACTTTCTGTTTCAGCACTGTTTATCGTTTTTAATCACGGTCGTAAAAATAGTAAACAAATTTTAAAAACTACGAAAATTTTCAGAATCATAGCCATACGTCCCAAGGTTCTTTTGGAGCAAGTTTCAACCCTTTTGGACAAGTATAAGTCATCCAAACGTCCAAAGATCTGAGATTAGTGCAGTCTGATTTTCAGGCTTGCAAAGGTTGAGACTTTGATCGTATTTGACTAACTTCCTAAAAGAGTTTTGCAAAACTGTTTCAACCCATTTAAATAAAACTAATAAGGGGTTAGTCTTTAAATTTTCAGAGTATTTGGAGTTACGTACAAATAGGAATAAATTTTTCAAATCAGACTACAATTTTTGGCAGATTTGCGCAATCTGACCACCACCAATGATTTTTCAAGGGGTTAGAGGTTGAATTTTAATCTGAAATTTTTAGGCGATAATCAGAACATCTGAGGCTAAGTTCTCTCCAAATTACAGAATTTTTGAAGTCCCGTAACTCAGTTTTCAAAACGTTTTAAAACTGGTCCTGAAAACAGAAACTGTTTTCAGAAGTTGAGTTTTTGGTTTAAAACTATTTTAAAAATTACATTTTCCGCACCAACTATTCAACCCCCACTTCTAGTGGTGCCTTGCAGATCCTACAAACCCTATTCAAGACTTGAATGAACACCTTTATGTAACTCTTGGTTGCAACACTTTTATCACCTATTGGTGTAGCCTTATAAATTTGGCTAATCAATCTTACAAATGAGACACAAAAGGCGCATAGCTACTAAACTGATATCACAAGAACACCTTGGCTACACAAAGAATGAAACAAGAATGAAGAGCAGAAGATAGCAAGACAATGAGCTTCAACTTTTTTGCTTTCAAGTGTGTGTTCTTCTTCTTCACATTTGCTTCCTATTTATAGTGTGAAATAGGCCTTGAAGATAAGAATGCACATGTGTCACCATCTTCACCATCAATTCTTAGTTGTCTTTACATCATTGGTTTGACATATAATCACTTTGTACACTTGGCAAAATAGAGAAGAATGATTGGTCCACCTTGGCATCTTTATCTTGGCCGATTTTGTCTTCAAAAATTAACTTGGAAATTATTGCAAAATGAAGATAATATTGAAGGGAATATACCACCAAGAAACCTTCAACTCCTTGGCACAAGAATAGGGCATTTGAGGCTACCATTTGACCAAAAAATCCGATCAAACCTTAGCTCCTAGCCATTGGGCATTCAATTGCAATTTCCAAGTTGGCAACTTTGGCAACTAGCTTGCTTTTGATTGATCCACTTGGCATAAAGTCATAAAATGAATACACCATCATTTTCACCTGTATAAACATGTTTTTGAGGTTGTATATATGTATATCAACTCAGATTTTTGGAAGAAAAATCAACAAATAATAGTTGACAAGATTATGTCAACATATAATCCGAAATTCTCACTTTTCTCCTTTGTAGATGTGATGAATTCTGCACCAAGAACACCTTATAATATCTAAAAAATGATGAATGAGACTCTCCAACAACATATATAAGAAATTCTTCAAGAAAGAAAATAGAATGTGACATCACAACCCGTCACATATCCTGCTACCGTCGATAATATCATCAAATAAAAGAAATAACAGAAAACCACCAAATAATCTTCAATAATATTATAAATGAACTCCATAATGAAGATAATAAGATACCCAAGAGATTATTTGAGTAAAAATTCCGAAACTGCCCTCAAGTGTAAAATGACCAAAATACCCTTGGTGAGAGAAAACTGCAGAAATAACCCCGATGGTCAGAATTAGATATAATAACACCTTTTTATGATAAATATGATGAGAATAGGTCCTTGAATCATATTCACCATGTCAAGTACCTACAAAACTCATACCAATTTTGCACTTTTTGGTAAGGTGTAGAAACTTCCAAGGCATATTAATGACAAAACACTATTATTATAATAAAAAACAAGTAATAAAATCACAATATACATATATGAAACATATGTAAATGAAAACAATCATTTGATCACTTTTTAGAAAAATTTCTCCAAAACACTGGACATCGATCGATCTATGTCTCAATTTTAGAGACTGATGTGTACATCGATCGATCGATGTACCTCTAGTTAAGAGATCGATGTCTCACAGTGAGTTTGAGTTTTTGATTCTGTGTGACATCGATCGATCGATGTAGAGATCTATGTACATCGATCTCTGACTAAGAGATCTATGTATACATCGATCTCTGGCTGAGAGATCTATGTAGAGATCGATGTCACTTTTACATTTGTTTTAGCTTTATTGCAACTTTGTGACCTTTTTATGTATTCAACATTTAAATCATGACTTTGAAAATCATCCAAATATATTTCTCACATCAGCGTGGCTCGCAATGTTTTTGCGCAGAACAAGGTCTCCCATTTGATATGCCCTAGGCCGTACCCTGGAGATGAAATATTGAGCAATCGGATTTTTGTACTGCGCCATCTGAATATAAGCCTTATCTCTTTTTTCCCTCTAAGATATCCAAGCTAAGAAGTAGGTTTTAATCGTTAGTGAGCTCGGAGAAATGCTCTACCCGAGCAGAACAGGAGCCTACCTTAGCCGGGACGATAGGCTCCATGCTATACACCAAGGAGAACGGAGTTTCTTTGGTTGAGGTCGACGGTGTGGTCTAGTAGGCCCATAAGACGATGCAGAGTTTGTTTACCCAGCCAGCTCCAGCCCAGCTGAGGCACTTTCTGAGGCCATCTTTGAGATTTGGGATGGCAAGTTCCACTTGGCCATTCGTTTGTGGGTGAACTACCGACGTAAAGTGTTGCCGTATGTGGAACTCAGCACACCAACCTTTCACGGCATCTTCGGCAAATTGACTTGCGTTATCAAAGACCAGTACCTTGGGTAGGCCGAAACGGCACACAATATTTCTCCAAAGGACTTTCTTTAACTGGTTTCCTGTTATGCTGGCTAGAGGCTCTACTATCGGCATTAAAGACGCGTTTAAGATCTATTCTCCATTGAACAAAGGGCCAAGGGCTGAGAACACTGAAACTATAAAAATGGGGCTTGCGTGTAGGATCTGCAAGGCACCACTAGAAGGGGGGGTTGAATAGTTGGTGCGGAAAGTGTGGTTTTTAAAATTGTTTTGACCCAAGACTCCAACTTCTGAAAACAGTTTCTGTTTTCAGGACAAGTTTCAAAACGTTTTTAAAACTAGGTTGTAGGTCTTCAAAAATTCTGAAATTTTGAGAGAACTTAGTCTCAGACGTTGTGAGGGTCCCCTAAAAATTTCAAATTAAAATTCAACCTTTAACCCCTTCAAAAACCGTTGGTACTCAGATTGTGCAAATCTGCCAGAAACGGTAGATGGTTTTGGAAAATTAATTCCTATTTGTGTGAACGTCCAAATGACCTGAAAATTTGACCAATAACTCCTCACACACTATATTTAAATGGGTTGAAACAGTTTTGGAAAATTCTTTTAGGAAGTAGGTCAAATACAACCAAAGTCTCAACCTTTGCAAGTCTGAAAATCAGACTGCACTAGTCTCAGAACTTTTGATGTTTGATTGACTTATACTTGTCCAAAAGGGTTGAAACTTGTGCCAAATTAACCCTAGAACGTGCTAGTATGCTTCTGGAAATTTTTATAATTTTTGGAAATCGTTTACTATTTTTACGAATGTGAACAAGAAGTATAAACAGTGCAGTAACTGAAACGTAAATGCAGAAAGTAAATGGCACCAAGAATTTTATACTGGTTCGGTTATAAACAACCTACTCCAGTCTTCAAGGAACACCTTCCTTGGTTCACACTAATCACACACACGCAGTACACCTTACCGCAGGGTTGATAGAGTTACACCTAACTCCAACCCTTTACAAACCTTGTATGTCGAGTACAATTCATACGAACACCACCACCTCGCTAGAATGAAGATTGATCACACCTTGATCAATCTTTTACAAAGATGAGTGAATGGTGGTTTATATGAAGCCTATTCAAGATTGAAAGATGTAAAGTACAATAGGCTTTTTACAAGAAAAGAGAGAAAGAAAATGTAGAAGAAAAGAAGCTTGGCAATTTGATCACTTTAGAATGCAATTCTTGGTCTGTTTTTGTTTGTTCTCCTCTTCCTTCCTTATAGATTGCAGCCGTCCCTATGGAGCCTTCTCCCCTCTTGAAAATTTCCTTTTAAGTGCTTGAGAGAGTGTAAGACATCATGGTGACAATGCCTTGCTTACTTGGCATCATTCTATTGGATCATCATTTAGTCTTCGCTTACTTGGCACCTCTTTATTGGCTCAATGTTGTCATCAAGATGACATGGAAAAAATCTGAGATTAACACTTTAAACATGTGCCAATATCAATCATAAAATCATACCATAAGTCAAATATTTCATCATAAATTGCAAGACAAGAAATCTCTCCTTTTCAAGCTCAAAAAATCGGCCATAAGTATCTTGCCATGCTGATTTTTTCAGCATGTGCATTATGGAATAAAATTCAGATTATTTACCATTTTTCTTTGAATTTTTATCATAAAAATGAATCAATCATATATGGTAAATCTTGCTAACAATTGATGAATGAACTTGGACACAATATTGGTGAAGAATTCGGCCAGCACACCTTCACACATGCTGAAAAATTTCAGCATGTGTGATATGTAGAATATCACACTTAATTACCTTACATAATATTCAAAACATTTCCATAACATCTTCAATTAATCCTCTAATAAAAAATTGACAAAATATGTTACCTTAATCATGAAGACATCGGCCAAGATATGTGTAGTATGCTGAAATTTTCAGCATGTGACATAAGAGAGGTATATGGTGAATACTTACCTTTTGTAGCTTCTCTCTTTGATTTCTCAACATTGTATGATTGATCCTTGACCAATCAATATGCCAACAAGGCTCCACATGTGCTCCATCTCAGCTGTATGTAACGTTGGAATGTGTATATACATGTGCTGAAATTTATTTTTGTTAACTTTGTAAAATAGTGCACATTTAATAATACACACATGTAATATTCCAATCAGCCCTTAATTTAATTTTCTAGAACACTTTAAGATGTATATCATATGTAAAAAGTGTCTAGATACGTGTCACATGATGTTCAAGAAAAACGTTCCATGTTATGTGCGTAGAAAACCGAATTTTCGATATTTATCGATTACCCGATTTTTCTCTAATTTGAATTCCAACTTTTGCACATGATATATATATTATGTTATACATAATATATATAATATATACTTTAAATCTCAGCACTTGGCTGATTTAAAGTGGTACCATAAACATGTGACAAAATTAAAATTGGAATCTTCACATTTTGGCCTAAATGTGGGGTGATTTGTGTGTGCCAACATGGAAAGTATTTTTGGCTGATCATACCATGTGTAGCACGAAATTTTCATCAATTTTTGATGTATATGGGCTGGCCATTTATTTATGGCAAGTACGTGACACGTTGGTGAAGTTTCGGTATTCGCCCGATACGACAAATTTCGGTTTAGAACCTTTTATCGTGTCGTATTTAATTTTTCATCACCATAACTTATATCATATGATATAAGACCTGAATATACTCATAAACATGAGTTAAGTATAGTGGTGTGACTTTAACGTACGTACGTAAGATATATAACGTGTCGGTAGAACGTTGGAACATATGTGTATGTGCCTTTATTTAAAAAATCTGAATATATAGTGTATATATATATAAATGGCGTGTTTAATAAGATGGGGAGGAGGAGAGAACTTTCCTTCCTTGGCCTTGTTGCCTTTGTGCCTTTTCCAAATGAATCTTCCTTTAATGAACTACTTAGTTTATTAAACTAAGTACTTCACTTAATGAACTACTTTAGTTCATTAATGGTGGCACCTGAAAATAGTATAAACTCAACAAATGTTCGCCATATGATGTAAGCTTTAATGTTTCATGGCTCGTTAGTACGGCAACATAATATATAAGCTAAATAAGGCAAGTAATGGCAAGTTATCATGCATACATGTACACTTATGCACGTTTGTATATATATATATATATATATATATATATATATATTCAACGTTTATATATATATATATATATATTCAAATTTTTTATTTTGAAATCACTCAAACCCTCTTATTTCTACAATCTCCCCCTTTTGATGATTTTCAAAATAACTAGTGTACATGATTTAAGTGCTATCTCTCCCCCTTGAATTATGCACATATTTGAAATTTGAATTTCGAATTTCAAATCCGGCTCCCCCTTGATTCATGCAATTAAGATCAATCAGTGATCAATCAGTGTCTCTCTCCCCCTTAAATCATGCTTCTCTCTCCCCCTTTATTTTGGAAAGTTAATCAAAAGATTCCTGTCAAAAAGGAAAGTAAATCAAATAATATCAGATTAAATCACATCAACGGGAATCATGCCTAATTTAGAACGGAGAGATTCATATGTGGCTTGATTTAAGGCTTTTGTAAATATATCCGCTACTTGTGATTCTGTGCATACGTGATCTATGACAATATTACCATTGTTAACGTGATCACGAAGAAAGTGATAGAGTACTTCTATATGCTTAGCCTTAGAATGTAACACGGGGTTCTTTGACAAATTGATGGCACTCATACTATCACAATATATAGGAATCTTATTTACGATAATTCCAAAGTCCGAAAGTTGTTGTTTTATCCACAACAACTGTGTGCAACAAAGGCTAAGAGCCATGTACTCAGCCTCAGTAGTGGACAAAGCAACACTTGCTTGCTTTTTGGAAAACCATGAAATAAGAGAATTTCCTATAAATTGGCAGGTTCCGCTCGTGCTTTTTCTATCTATTTTGCAGCCACCATAATCTGCATCAGTGTAAGCATGTAAGTCAAATGTAGAATCCTTATCGTACCAAATACCTAAGGTGGGCGTGTGCTTAATATAACGGAATATTCTTTTTACCGCATTTAAGTGTGACACCTTGGGTTGACTTTGAAAACGAGCACACATGCATACGCTAAACATGATGTCAGGCCTACTAGCAGTTAAATATAGTAAAGAACCTATCATAGATCGATATAATCCATTATCAACGTCTTTACCATGTTCGTCTTTGTCTAATTTAGTAGTAACACTCATAGGCGTGGGGGATGGTTTCAAATTTTCAAAATTGAACTTCTTGATCATGTCATTTACATACTTAGCTTGGCTTATATGAATTCCTTTACTCGTTTGCTTAATCTGCAAGCCAAGAAAATAATTAAGTTCACTAACCATAGACATTTCAAATTCAGCTTTCATACAATTTTCAAAATCTTTAACGAGTCTATGTGAGGTAGATCCGAAAATAATGTCATCTACGTAGATTTGAATAATAAGTAAATCTGATTTTTCTTGTTTCAAAAATAGTGTACTATCTATAGTACCACGTTTAAAATTATTTTCTAAAAGGAAAGTAGCAAAACGATCATACCATGCTCTCGGCGCTTGCTTTAGGCCATATAGTGCCTTCTTTAGTTTGTACACGTGATCTGGATGTTTCAAATCTTCAAAACCGGTTGGTTGCTTCACGTATACTTCTTCTTGTATGAATCCGTTTAGAAAAGCACTTTTGACGTCCATTTGATACAATTTAAAATCTTTCATGCAAGCAATAGCAAGTAAGAGTCGTATAGCTTCTAAACGTGCTACGGGTGCAAATGTTTCATCGTAGTCTATTCCTTCTTCTTGATTATATCCTTGAGCTACGAGTCTTGCTTTATTTCTAACGACCTTTCCTTCTTCATTCATTTTATTCCTAACTACCCACTTTGTGCCTATTATTGTCTTATCTTGTGGTCGTGGTACTAAATCCCATACATCATTTCTAACGAATTGATTAAGTTCGTCATGCATAGCATCAATCCAAGATGAATCACTCAAAGCATCATGCACATTTTTGGGCTCAATTTTAGAAATCATAGCATGAAATTCATTTATTTCATCCGAAGTGATTCTTCTACGTGGTCGCACACCGTGAGTGATGTCGCCTATGATGAGATCATGTGGGTGATCTCTATGCCATCTTGGTTGATTATTTTCTAAGTTATCATGCGTTTCTATATGATCATGCATTTCTAGTGTCTCATTCATCTCATGCATATCAAAAGAATCATTATCTTCATCCAAAACGGGTTTCAATTCAAAATCATCGTCATATTCCTTATCTTTATCAATCTCTCCAAATTCATTGAATTTAACATGAATAGATTCTATGATTTGTCTAGTGAGAGGATCATAACATCTATATGCTTTTGAATTTATGGAATACCCAACAAAAATGCACACAATTGATTTGGATTCAAATTTATCTAAATTATCTTTTGTATTCAAGACAAAGCATTTGCATCCAAACACACGAAAATAATCAATCTTAGGCATGCGATCATTCAAAATTTCGTAAGGCGTCTTATTTATTTTCTTTCTTATAGATAGGCGATTTACAATATAGCATGCACAATTTACGGCTTCCGCCCACAGAAATCTAGGCAATTTATTTTCGCAAAACATGGTTCTAGCGATTTCTTGTAGTGTGCGATTCTTTCTTTCTACTACTCCATTTAATTGTGGAGTTCTAGGTGGCGAAAACTCATGTTTAATTCCTTTTTCTTCACAAAACGAAATCATCTCTTTATTTTTAAACTCACCGCCTCTATCGCTTCTTATTCTTTTCACATTTACGCCGTATTGATTTTCAAGTTGTTTAATTAATTTAGCAATTTCTGCGGCGCTATCATCCTTATGTGCAAGAAATAAAGTCCAAGTATAACGAGAGAAGTCATCAACAATCACGCATGCATAGTGACGCCCACCAAGGCTTGTAGTGCGACTAGGACCAAACAAATCGATATGCAATAGTTCTAGTATTCTAGTCGTGCTTATCTCATTTTTAGGCTTAAGTGACTCACGTGTTTGTTTGCCTTTTATGCAAGATTCACACAACTGAAAGTTGTCTAAATCAAGCGTAGGCAATCCCCGTACTAGGTTCTTTCGTTGCAATTTTTCTAGTGTAGAAATACCTATGTGTCCTAAACGTCTATGCCATAAATTCACATTGGGTTCATTTGACATAAAACATTTAACTTTAGCGTATACTACATCATCCATAGATAGTGTAAAGATATTTCCTTCTCGTTTTCCTTTTAAAACGGTTTCTCCATTTTTATTTATTATATTGCAATAAGGGTGAGTAAAATACACATTGAAGCCATTGTCAACAAATTGAGAAATACTCAGAAGATTGTAAGATAAGTTGCTTACCAAGAATACGTTGGAGATTTGAAGCGTATTCGGATTGCCAATCGTACCTTTTCCAATGATCTTGCCTTCATTGTTGTCTCCAAATATCACGGATCCGCCTTTTGTGACCTTCTTTAATTTAGAGAACAGGCTCGGGTCACCCGTCATGTGCCTCGAGCAACCACTGTCAAGGAACCACTTTATTGATGTGTCTTTCGATGAGTGGTCTCCCTGTAATGTGAAAAGGTGATTTAGGTACCCTTTTAATTTTGGGTCCTTTCGAGTTAGTTAATCACCTTTTGGTAAAGGTACCTTTCGGTACCCATACTTGGGTGATCCTTCTCGGTCTATCAAATGGCAAGAATGTAGATGAAGGTGCGATATAATATACATGTGGTGCATGTACTTTGGGTCTTTGCCCAAGGACTCCTCTATACTCATTGAATGAAGGACGCTTTTGATATGTCCTTGTGTGTGTGCGTAGTGCGTGGATGATATGTATTTCGTGTATGCATTGTTCTTTTCTTCTCATATCTATATGGTACAACATTATATTTGACATGATATGAGGGAGTGGGGCGTGTGGAAGGGGGCGCTTTTTGCGTCATCTTAGACGCCACTTGAGGCTTAGGGGTATCTACTTTCTTAGACACAACAAACTTGGTTGGTTTGGTTGATACTTCGTTAGTATCAACGTATCCCAATCCAGTTTTGTCACTGTCATGCTTTTGCGATAATATGATGCGATGCAGCATGTTTGACCCTGTATCGAATTGTTTCATCATTTTCTCTAAATCTGTATTCCTTGATTTCAAATTTGAAATCTCGGATTTCATTTCATTATTTTGAGAAGTTAATGATGAGATCTCGGTTTTCAATGCATTGATGACACATGAAGACTCTTTCTTTGAATCGCTTAATTGAGCGACAAGATTCTCGTTAGAAGATTCTAACAGTTTCTTGTCTTCAATTAAACATTTCTTTTCTTTTGCGAGAGTCTTAGTAAATTTATGTAATTCAAGATACTGACTAAAAAGATCATCATAAGAAGGTTCAGAGTCAGAGTCAGAATCAGATGATACCTCATTAGATGCCTTTGAAGCAAAGCAAACTTGAGCGGTCACCTCTTCGGTCTCAGTTTCAGAATCTGATGAGTCACTCCAGGTGGAGGCCTTTAGTGCACGTTTCCTTTGTTTAGGATCTGAGACGAGTCTATTTTTGTTCCGCTCCTTGTCAGGGTACTTATTAGTTTGCTTTTCTTTGTTTGGGCAGTCATATGATAAGTGTCCGAGTTTGCCGCATTCATAACATTTAATGTCCTTATCATTTGACTTGTTTTTATTTCTCTTTGATGTAGTGCCCTTGTTTTTATTTCTAAATGACTTTCTCATGAATCTTCTTAGTCCTTTAGCCAATAGGATTAAATCATCATTATCCGATTCGGAATCACTATCATCTACGTGATCGGAGGGAGGGGAGACGTATTCATTTGATTTAAAAGCAATTGTCTTACCTTGTTTAGATGATTTCGATTTCCGAATAATAAGTTTGTTTTCATAAACTTTGAGTGAGCCAATAAGTTCTTCCATTTTTATTGATTTGGTTTCCTTGCTTTCTTCTATAGCAGTCACTTTAGGATCCCATTCCAAAGGAAGGCTTCGTAGGACTTTCTGAACCTTTTCCTGCGTAGTAAAAACCTTACCAAGAGACTCAAGAGAGTTATAGATGTTAGTTAGACGAAGATCCATATCTACAATTGACTCATTAGGCAACAATTTAAAAGACTCAAGAGTAGACATGAGCATATTAATTTTTGACTCTTTTACTTGACTCGTGCCTTCGTGTTTCATTTCTAGAATTCTCCACATTTCTTGTGCACTCGAACAATTTGACACATAACTAGACTCACTCTTACTCAATCCGTTTAAAAGCAATTGCATAGCCCTAGCATTCATACTAAGTTTCTTTTTATCATCACTCGTATATTCTTGTCTAGTTTTAATAACTTCTAAAGTAACTCCGTCTACAGTGGATACATTAGATGGGACATATGGACCATCTTCAATTATTGACCAAAGATCTATATCTATAGCCATAAGAAAAAGTTTCATCCTAAGTTTCCATTGAATAAAGGACTCACCGTCAAAAAGTGGAGGCCTTTGGCTCGACATACCTTCTTGTTCGGTTTTGAGATTTGTGGATGCCATCTCACTGAATCGTCGGATTCCTTGTAGTGAGTATTCCTGCGCTCTGATACCACTTGTAGGATCTGCAAGGCACCACTAGAAGGGGGGGTTGAATAGATGGTGCGGAAAGTGTGCTTTTTAAAATTTCTTTAAACTTGAACAATTCAAGTTCTGAAAACAGTTTCTGTTTTCAGGACAAGTTTCAAAACGTTTTTAAAACTAGGTTGTAGGTCTTCAAAAATTCTGAAATTTTGAGATAACTTAGCCTCAGACGTTGTGAGGGTCCCCTAAAAATTTCAAATTAAAATTCAACCTTTAACCCCTTCAAAAACCGTTTGTACTCAGATTGTGCAAATCTGCCAGAAACGGTAGATGGTTTTGAAAAATTAATTCCTATTTGTGTGAACGTCCAAATGACCTGCAAAATTTGACCAATAACTCCTCACACACTATATTTAAATGGGTTGAAAAAGTTTTGGAAAATTCTTTTGGGAAGTAGGTCAAATACAACCAAAGTCTCAACCTTTGCAAGTCTGAAAATCAGACTGCACTAGTCTCAGAACTTTTGATGTTTGATTGACTTATACTTGTCCAAAAGGGTTGAAACTTGTGCCAAATTAACCCTAGAACGTGCTAGTATGCTTCTGGAAATTTTTATAATTTTTGGAAATCGTTTACTATTTTTACGAATGTGAACAAGAAGTATAAACAGTGCAGTAACTGAAACGTAAATGCAGAAAGTAAATGGCACCAAGAATTTTATACTGGTTCGGTTATAAACAACCTACTCCAGTCTTCAAGGAACACCTTCCTTGGTTCACACTAATCACACACATGCAATACACCTTACCGCAGGGTTGATAGAGTTACACCTAACTCCAACCCTTTACAAACCTTGTATGTCGAGTACAATTCACACGAACACCACCACCTCGCTAGAATGAAGATTGATCACACCTTGATCAATCTTTTACAAAGATGAGTGAATGGTGGTTTATATGAAGCCTATTCAAGATTGAAAGATGTAAAGTACAATAGGCTTTTTACAAGAAAAGAGAGAAAGAAAATGTAGAAGAAAAGAAGCTTGACAATTTGATCACTTTAGAATGCAATTCTTGGTCTGTTTTTGTTTGTTCTCCTCTTCCTTCCTTATAGATTGCAGCCGTCCCTATGGAGCCTTCTCCCCTCTTGAAAATTTCCTTTTAAGTGCTTGAGAGAGTGTAAGACATCATGGTGACAATGCCTTGCTTACTTGGCATCATTCTATTGGATCATCATTTAGTCTTCGCTTACTTGGCACCTCTTTATTGGCTCAATGTTGTCATCAAGATGACATGGAAAAAATCTGAGATTAACACTTTAAACATGTGCCAATATCAATCATAAAATCATACCATAAGTCAAATATTTCATCATAAATTGCAAGACAAGAAATCTCTCCTTTTCAAGCTCAAAAAATCGGCCATAAGTATCTTGCCATGCTGATTTTTTCAGCATGTGCATTATGGAATAAAATTCAGATTATTTACCATTTTTCTTTGAATTTTTATCATAAAAATGAATCAATCATATATGGTAAATCTTGCTAACAATTGATGAATGAACTTGGACACAATATTGGTGAAGAATTCGGCCAGCACACCTTCACACATGCTGAAAAATTTCAGCATGTGTGATATGTAGAATATCACACTTAATTACCTTACATAATATTCAAAACATTTCCATAACATCTTCAATTAATCCTCTAATAAAAAATTGACAAAATATGTTACCTTAATCATGAAGACATCGGCCAAGATATGTGTAGTATGCTGAAATTTTCAGCATGTGACATAAGAGAGGTATATGGTGAATACTTACCTTTTGTAGCTTCTCTCTTTGATTTCTCAACATTGTATGATTGATCCTTGACCAATCAATATGCCAACAAGGCTCCACATGTGCTCCATCTCAGCTGTATGTAACGTTGGAATGTGTATATACATGTGCTGAAATTTATTTTTGTTAACTTTGTAAAATAGTGCACATTTAATAATACACACATGTAATATTCCAATCAGCCCTTAATTTAATTTTCTAGAACACTTTAAGATGTATATCATATGTAAAAAGTGTCTAGATACGTGTCACATGATGTTCAAGAAAAACGTTCCATGTTATGTGCGTAGAAAACCGAATTTTCGATATTTATCGATTACCCGATTTTTCTCTAATTTGAATTCCAACTTTTGCACATGATATATATATTATGTTATACATAATATATATAATATATACTTTAAATCTCAGCACTTGGCTGATTTGGCTGATCATACCATGTGTAGCACGAAATTTTCATCAATTTTTGATGTATATGGGCTGGCCATTTATTTATGGCAAGTACGTGACACGTTGGCGAAGTTTTAGTATTCGCCCGATACGACAAATTTCGGTTTAGAACCTTTTATCGTGTCGTATTTAATTTTTCATCACCATAACTTATATCATATGATATAAGACCTGAATATACTCATAAACATGAGTTAAGTATACTGGTGTGACTTTAACGTACGTACGTAAGATATATAACGTGTCGGTAGTACGTTGGAACACATGTGTATGTGCCTTTATTTAAAAAATCTGAATATATAGTGTATATATATATAAATGGCGTGTTTAATAAGATGGGGAGGAGGAGAGAACTTTCCTTCCTTGGCCTTGTTGCCTTTGTGCCTTTTCCAAATGAATCTTCCTTTAATGAACTATTTAGTTTATTAAACTAAGTACTTCACTTAATGAACTACTTTAGTTCATTAATGGTGGCACCTGAAAATAGTATAAAATCAACAAATGTTCGCCATATGATGTAAGCTTTAATTCTTCATGGCTCGTTAGTACGGCAACATAATATATAAGCTAAATAAGGCAAGTAATGGCAAGTTATCATGCATACATGTACACTTATGCACGTTTGTATATATATATATATATTCAACGTTTATATATATATATTCAAATTTCTTATTTTGAAATCACTCAAACCCTCTTATTTCTACAAAATTTTGACAGGGTGCTAGCTCAATGAGTTTATTAAGATGGAGAGTTGGAATTTCCAGAAAAAGATTAAAGGATTGGTCACAATAAATTTTATAATAGAATATGGTCATTTCAGAATTCAGGTTACACCGTTTCATGAAAAATAGCAAACGAGTCCCCTATCGACATCGTAACTTCATAACATATGCATGGCAATCACTTACGACATTTACGGAGTAGTATATGCGAACCAATGGGTCTAAAATGTGCATTTTAATAGGAAATTCCTAAGGAGAAGTAGACGCTACTACACTGGAAATTTCCAGCATGGCGACGAAACATGTCTATTCGTTTATGTCATGCACTATGCCATCGTTTGCACATTACATGTCATGCATCGCATCATCGTCATGTACATGATTTCCAGCATGTCTTTTTATGTTAAAGAAAGATGAAAAGAGTTTTCAAAAGATGATTTTGTTTTCCAAAGAATGATTCCCCACCGGTACCGTGTGTGAGTATGAACTTGGCCAGTATGAACCCGCTCAGATCCGGGTTAAGCAATCTGACAGTATGACCGTGTAGGCCCAGAAATAATAGGCCTGATGATGATGATGATAATGACCGTGCGGGTCCGGAAAAGAATAGACCCGGCAAGTATGATGACGTTACCGTTCCGAATCAGGGAATATTAGATTCGAAGGGGAGAAGTTACCGCCTCAGATCCGGGAAGATAGATCTGAACACTCTATTGTTTTACGATGATGATTTTAAAGAAAAGCATGAAAGATCATATTCCATTTTATCTCGATGCATCACACGTACATATGCATGCATATTACATTCATGTAGCGACACATGAGATTTAAGTTGTGATGACTTCGTAGACCCTAAGTGATGATTCACATTGTGTTATTCATCAATACGAGTTACAGTTTCTAATGTTATATTCCGCTTCGAGTGGTGATTTTAATTAAGTTATGATCTTGTTACATTAAGTGATGATCCCTATCAAATATTGGTCGGAGGACAGGTATGCTTCTAAACCAAAATTTTGGGGTTTGGTTCTTGTTCGCACTTTCCATTTAACCCATGATTATTATAGTATACTTGCTGGTGACATTGTCACTCACCCTATTTTTCTCTCCAGAGGTGGCAGGAGACAAAGTAGAGTGGATCGATGACGAACCTAGGGTTCCCTACCCGTGAGTGCACTGAAGGATGGCCAGATTTAGGAGACCGAACTTGCCAGCTTTAAGGGATGACTGAGTTATGTAATTGAGATGAAAAAACAATTGGCTTTTGTCACTTTCTGCTACATTTGACGTGGGTTGTAAAATTTAAATGGTTGTGATGATGCTTTTAATTTGAAGTTTTAAATTCTGCCACGGTTTCGCTTACTTGTTTGCGCGTAAGCACGAAAATACATGCAATTCTATCATGGATCACGATGCGTATGGATGACGCCTAGTACTCTCCTTAGTGAAGTACGGCGGGTGCACCGACTTCGGCGGGGCCGGGGTGCGGGGCGCCACAGCTGGTATCAGAGCAAAGGCTCCTGATCCGGGCAGAAGATAGAATTAAGTTATGATTATAGTCGACTAAGTTTGATCTTAGACCTAAGAATTTATTTTAGATGAGAGTTGACCTTAGAACAGAACGACTTCGACCGACAATTTAGGACACGACCCAGTAATACGCCCCAACTAATGACCTATCGTAAATTTGAATAATAATGTATGTACGCACATGTTCTTCCGATATGCCAAGTTAAATTTTGTTACTAGCTGTGACATTCCTGTATTGAATAAGGTCGACACAGCGTGCTGCAAATGGTGCGACCCAGAGGGAGACCCGCCAGAGCTAGGCCCGAGGTGCAAGAGCCTATCCCACCTCCACCCGTTCAGGCCCCTCCACCCCCACCGCCTCAAGGCCAGAATCCACCGCAAGGACCTTTTCCACCCATGATGCCAGACATCAACGCTTTTCAGAATTTCTGCCAAACAGTTACCCAGATTGGACAAGTGATGCTACAGCAGAATAACCCTCAACCTCACGAGCCGGTCAGAGATGCTCAGTACTATTTTGAAAAGTTGAAAAGAGCCAATGTTCCACCGTTCGAAGGAAAGTCAGACCCTGATGTTGCTGAGAAGTGGCTCGATGAGGTAGAAAATTGTTTTGAACTAATCAGAGCCCCAGAAGAAGTAAAGACTCAAGCAGTTAGGCCATTTCTGTTGGGAGAAGCCAACCAATGGTGGAAGACCAATCTACAAGCTTTACCAAGACCAATTCCCTGGGAGAGGTTCCTCCAGGAATTTAACAAGTTCTACATACCACCCTCAGTCAAGCTGCAGAAAAGACATGAGTTTGAATCTCTGATGCAGGAGTCCGGAATGACGGTTGCTGACTACGCTAACAAATTTATAGCTCTGGGAAGATTCCAACCATCCACTATGAACGATGAAGAAACCAAAATATTGAAATTCGAGAGAGGACTGAACCCTAGAATCCAAACATGGTTGGTCAATGCCAACCCAGCAAACTTTGGTGCCCTTCTAGATGCCTGTTACAGAATTGAAAGAGATATCATCCGTCGGGATGAGTTTAGCCAAAAGAGAGGAAGAGAGGTGTTCGGAAGCGGAGGGCCTCGTAAGTCCGCCAAGCAAAACACAAGGGGGCCAGGGCGTCAAGGGAAGAACCGATTTCAACGCCGCTTCCAGAAAAATCAATCATAGAATCAGGGACAACAATCTGCCATTCCAAAATGCTCTCATTGTGGTAAGTTCCATGTAGGAGAATGTTATATCCAGACTGGGAAATGTTTCGGATGCGGCCAGACAGGGCACATCCAAAAGGACTATCAAAACAAAGGAACCACCTGCTTTGGATGCGGGAAAACAGGACATATGGCCAGAGAGTGTCCGGAGAAGGAGGCCCAGCAACAACAACAGCCACCAAAACCTCAGCGTCAGCATACCAACGCACGAGTCCACGCTATGACCGACGCAGCCGCTGAAGAGGCCGACAATGTGGTAACAGGTATTTTCAGGAAACCGTACTAATTTTCTTTTACAACATCGTTGCCTTATGGTTGCTTAGTAAGAATTATATGATTTAGGAATTATACTAGTATGTTCAATACCTGCCAACGTACTATTTGACAGTGGCGCCAACCAATCTTTCATATCCAAGAGATTCGCAAAGAATATTGAGAAAAACCCAACCCGTAGCGATACACCTTATAGAATCCAAGCAGCTGGGGAGCAGGTGCTTGTAGCTCACCATGTATTCAAAAATTGTGAACTTGAGTATAATGACCATCGGTTTGACGCCGATTTAATTCCCATACCCATGACGGACTTCGATATAATTCTTGGGATGGATTGGCTCTCCAAGAATTATGCCAACATCGATTGTAGTGGAAAACAAGTTACCTTTAAGGACCCCACATGTAAAGACGTAACCTTTCAAGGGGGATCAAAGTTACGAAGGAATCCTAAGAACATTTATGTAAATGCCATTTGCGCCAGTAAAGCTCTAAAGAAAGGACATCAAGGATATCTTGTCTATGCCATAAACACTGATCAAGCACCCACAGACCTGACCCAAGTTCCAGTAGTTCGAGAATATCCGGAAGTTTTTCCAGAAGAATTGCCAGGTCTTCCCCCCGAGCGAGAAATATCTTTTGAGATCAACCTGGTTCCAGGAGCTGAGCCAATATCGAAGGCTCCCTACAGAATGGCCCCCGCAGAACTGAAAGAGCTGAAGGAGCAGCTACATGAGTTATTGGAAAAGAAGCTGATACGCCCAAGTGTTTCACCTTGGGGAGCTCCGGTACTGTTCGTCAAAAAGAAGGACGGGAGTATGCGATTATGTATTGATTATAGGGAACTCAACAAGATCACTATAAAGAATAAATACCCCTTGCCAAGGATCGACGACTTGTTCGATCAGCTTCGGGTAAGTAAACAAAACATTTTATTTTAGTAATAAGTTTCTTATAAACCCTACCTAAAGGTATCATGATGCAGGGGCAAGAATTTTCAGTAAGATTGATCTTCGCTCAGGATACTTCCAGTTGAAGATCAAGGCTGAAGACGTCCATAAAACTGCATTCAGAACCCGTTACGGACATTACGAATTCTTAGTGATGCCATTCGGACTGACCAACGCTCCTGCCGCATTCATGTATCTAATGAATCGAGTTTTTCAAGATCAATTAGACAAATTCGTCGTAGTCTTCATCGACGACATCTTGATATATTCACCAGATGAAGAGACCCATGCAGCCTATCTAAGGATTGCTCTGGACATTCTACGAAGGGAACAACTATATGCGAAGTTTAATAAGTGCGAATTTTGGCTACGAAGGGTAGCCTTTCTAGGGCATGTGATATCCGAAGAAGGTATATCAGTAGATCCCAAGAAAATCGAAGCAATCACGGAGTGGCCCAGACCGACAAATGTTACAGAGGTACAAAGTTTTCTCGGTCTCGCTGGTTACTATCGGAAGTTCGTGGAAGGATTCTCTCGGATTGCTATGCCTATGACCCGATTAACCCAGAAGAAAACCAAGTTCGAATGGACCTCAGACTGTGAGAATAGCTTTACTGAATTGAAGAAGAAACTGACCTCCGCCCCAGTCTTAGCACAGCCCATCCCCAGAGGAAACTTTGTTGTGTATAGTGATGCCTCTAAGAACGGGTTAGGATGTGTACTAATGCAAAAAGATCGAGTAATTGCATACGCATCCCGACAGTTGAAACCATTTGAACAAAACTATCCTGTACACAACCTTGAGTTGGCAGCTGTGGTCTTCGCACTAAAAATATGGAGGCACTATTTATACGGCGAAAAATGCGAAATTTTCACAGACCACAAAAGCCTCAAGTACCTATTCACCCAAAAAGAGCTGAACATGCGACAACGAAGATGGCTAGAATTAATAAAGGACTATGACCTATCAATTCAGTATCACCCGGGAAAAGCCAATAAGGTGGCAGACGCATTAAGTAGAAAAACAAGCCATCCGCGCCAACCACCTTTGCAGCGTGACATGGAAGAATTTGATCTAGAAGAAGTCGATTCAATTGAGGGCATGCTCGCAAAGTTGGTGATAATTCCTTCACTAATAGACAGAATTAAAGAGGAGCAAGAAAAGGATGAAACCCTAAGGAAGATAAAGGACCGGGTACGAACGAAACCCATTGGAGAATTTAAGGTTCGAGACAACAACAGTCTGTGGTTTCAAGAAAGATTGTGCGTACCCAGTAACGAAGACATTTTGAATGAAGTTCTTAAGGAGGCACATAACTCGCGATTATCCATCCACCCTGGGGCCAATAAAATGTACCAAGATTTGAAACGACGATTCTGGTGGCGTGGCATGAAAAGACAGATTGCAGAATTTGTGGGAAAATGCCTCGTTTGCCAGAAGGTGAAAGCAGAACACCAGAAACCCGCAGGGTTGCTGCAGCCTCTCGAAGTTCCCGAATGGGAGTGGGACCACATTTCTATGGATTTTGTTACTGACTTGCCTAGAACGAGAAGCGGTTACGATGCCATTTGAGTGGTTGTTGATCGTCTAACTAAGTCCGCTCATTTCATGGCTATGACAATCAAGGCTCCAATGGAAAAGTTGGCTACAATGTACGTGGAACAAATTGTGAGTCTTCATGGAGTACCCCTAAGTATCGTGTGTGATCGCGACCCTCGTTTCACATCACGATTCTGGACAGCTTTTCAGAAGACAATGGACACTGCGATTCACATGAGCTCGGCATTTCATCCCCAAACGGATGGTCAATCAGAAGGAACTATTCAGACACTGGAAGACATGTTGCGATCTTGCACACTCGACTTTGGGAAAAGCTGGGATCGGAGTCTCAAACTAGTAGAATTTTCATATAACAACAGCTACAATCGATATATAGGAATGGCCCCGTACGAAGCACTCTATGGAAGGAAATGCCGATCTCCTCTTTACTGGGATGAAATAGGAGACAAGATTCTCACTGGACCCGACCTAGTAGAGCAGACTCGAGAGAAAATAAAAATTATAAAGCAAAAGTTACAAGCGGCCCAAGATAGAAGCAAGGTCTGGGCAGATGAGAAGCGGCGACCGTTAGAATTTCAAGATAGGGAAAAAGTGTTTCTAAAAGTGTCGCCAACGAAGGGAGTTAAAAGATTTGGTATTAAAGGAAAGTTGAGCCCAAGATTTATTGGGCCATACGAAGTTCTTGAAAGGATTGGAAAAGTGGCTTATCGACTCGCTCTACCGCCCACCCTATCTCAGATACATGACGTGTTTCATGTATCTCAACTGCGACGATATGTACACGATCCTAACCATGTCATAAAAGATCAACCTTTGAAGCTGGAAGCCGACACGACCTATGAGGAAGAACCAGAAAAGATAGTTGATCGTAAGAAAAAAGTGCTAAGGAAACGAACTATACCAATGGTTAAGGTGCAATGGAAGAACCATTCTGTAGATGAGTCTTCCTGGGAACTAGAAGAGAACATGAAGAACTTGTACCCTCACCTCTTTGATTAGCCCTTTCAAGTTTCGAGGACGAAACTTATAATAAATGGGAGGAGAATGTTGTAACCCAATAACAGAATCCTTCTTGTACCTAAGGTTGAGTTAGTGAACATGTGACAATATACGCTTGCAATTGTAATTGATTAAGTCAATGATCATTATTATAAAGTATATCACGAAGAGTACTATGTGCATTACAAGAAAGGATCCAATTTCCCCATGGCCTTTTAGGGTTTCGGCCAATAGCGAAGAAAGGCTATTTCTTAAATCACAATTTAAGAAATAAACAATGGAATGGATATGTATTTTTTTAGAAACAAAGGGGGGGAACTAAGGATTTACTAAGGCTTAGTTGGGGTCATTAAAGACCCCAACCGTCGGCTAGTTTAAGAGAGAAGGGGGAGGCTAATTAAGAGAATGGTTGCTAGAATTAATGAACATGTAACCTAACTAGACCTAAAAGTAACAAGGGTTAGTCAAAAGTAACTATGATTAGCATGAAGTAACCGGAGTTAGTAGGAAAGTAACCTTGGTTAACTAAAAGTAACCAAGGTTAGGAACCTAATTTGAGTGGCTAAGGCAAAACCCTCACCCCACCCTTATACCCCAACGGCTAAACATATCCAAAAGAACAAGAATTCCCTCCAAAACACACTTGAGAATTCTCTTGGCTTTTCAAACAACTTCAGGTGAGCTCCTCCTCTTCCTTTCTCTTCCAACCCCACGGCCAAGAGAGCAACCAAGAAGGATTAGGTTCTTCCAAAGCTAAGTGACATTAGGTAAGTGTTCTTAGCCTCTTGAGAAGATATTTACACTTTCATGAAGATGAAACTCATGGTGCTATCTCTTTTTGTCCCAAACCGTGACCTTTAATGGTCACTAGGCTCAAGGATCTCAAGCTTTCAAGGGCTCTAGCTTAGAGAAGCTTGGATACTACTCAAACTCCTTTTTGGTAAGCCATTTAGCTTTTTTTTATAAAAGGATATTGAGTTAAAGATATAGACTAACTATGCTCCTTTCTTTCTCTCCACCACCGTGGGAATGCTTGCGTAGAGAAGAGAAAGATTTCAATTTTTTACACCTTTCCAAGAAGAGTAAGTAAAGAATGCAAGTACACTATACTCTTTATGGTTTGGATGTGAAAGTGTGTGCATGAATGGCTAGATGTACTTAAGATCTAATCTTAGTTGTGAAATAGCAAGTTGAATGCCAAAACTTTCAGCCTAAGCCATTTGGGTGTGTAGGAGTGAGACTTTGTTCCAAAGATGTGTTCTTTGTGGATTACATGCATTATTATGAGCTAATCTAGGTTAGATGTGTTAAAGATTCTTTCTTTTCATGATGAAAGGCTCACGGTGGAAGGGTTAAGGGAGGTATGTGTGATTTTACATGAAAAATGTCAACTTAGTAAAGAAGTGGAGAAAAGCTTTGTTCTTGTTGTGTGTTAAGTTTGATATGCTCTTGGTTATATCATTTTCTTGCATGCACCAAAGAATGAGACTGTTGGTGAAGGGTGCGTGTTTTCATCCCAAAATTGTTGCTAAGTGTTGGTGACCAAAATGTAAGCTAAGGACATTTAGGAAGAACATATGATCACTAGAAAATTTCTGGAGCTGTACCGAAATTTGGGCTGTATTGTGAGACCAGAAAAGGGACCTTAAGAACCTTCAATTCCATTTATTTTTTGTATGCTATTAGTTTTATGTGTTTTTTAGATGTGAGAGTTAGAATCACATTAAAAGGAGCCACGGTTTATTTTTAATGAATTTTCTACTGAGAATGGTCCTGCTGAAAATGTTGTACTGGACAGAATTTAAGCAACGTGTTTGGTAGCCTAAAAATGGACCTTAGAGGTATGCAAATTCACTAGTTTTCGGTATGATACTAACCCCATGAATAAAGCAAAGGTAGCAGTTGGAATTTTGTCAAAATAAGTTGTGGTTTATTTTTAATAAATGTTCTAGTAAAACGGGTCAAACTGAAATGTGCTGGATGGACAGAATTTGTACAACAAGTTACATGATCTGGAATAGGGCCTTAGAAAATTGTATTTGGGCTAAATTTTGACAGGGTGCTAGCTCAATGAGTTTATTAAGATGGAGAGTTGGAATGTCCGGAAAAAGATTAAAGGATTGGTCACGATAAATTTCATAATAGAATATGGTCATTTCAGAATTCAGGTTACACCGTTTCATGAAAAATAGCAAACGAGTCCCCTATCGACATCGTAACTTCATAACATATGCATGGCAATCACTTACGACATTTACGGAGTAGTATATGCGAACCAATGGGTCTAAAATGTGCATTTTAATAGGAAATTCCTAAGGAGAAGTAGACGCTACTAAGCTGGAAATTTCCAGCATGGCGACGAAACATGTCTATTCGTTTATGTCATGCACTATGCCGTCGTTTGCACATTACATGTCATGCATCGCATCATCGTCATGTACATGATTTCCAGCATGTCTTTTTATGTGAAAGAAAGATGAAAAGCGTTTTCAAAAGATGATTTTGTTTACCAGTACCGTGTGTGAGTATGAACTTGGCTAGTATGAACCCGCTCAGATCCGGGTTAAGCGATTTGACAGTATGACCGTGCAGGCCCGGAAATAATAGGCCTGATGATGATGATGATGACCGTGCGGGTCCGGAAAAGAATAGACCCAGCAAGTATGATGACGTTACCGTTCCGAATCCGGGAATAATAGATTCGAAGGGGAGAAGTTACCGCCTCAGATCCGGGAAGATAGATCTGAACACTCTATTGTTTTATGATGATGATTTTAAAGAAAAGCATGAAAGATCATATTCCATTTTATCTCGATGCATCACACGTACATATGCATGCATATTACATTCATGTAGCGACACATGAGATTTAAGTTGTGATGACTTCGTAGACCCTAAGTGATGATTCACATTGTGTTATTCATCAATACGAGTTACAGTTTCTTAATGTTATATTCCGCTTCGAGTGGTGATTTTAATTAAGTTATGATCTTGTTACATTAAGTGATAATCCCTATCGAATATTGGTCGGAGGACATGTATGCTTCTAAACCAAAATTTTGGGGTTTGGTTCTTGTTCGCACTTTCTATTTAACCCATGATTATTATAGTATACTTGCTGGTGACATTGTCACTCACCCTATTTTTCTCTCCAGAGGTGGTAGGAGACAAAGTAGAGTGGATCGATGACGAACCTAGGGTTCCCTACCCGTGAGTGCACTGAAGGATGGCCAGATTTAGGAGACCGAACTTGCCAGCTTTAAGGGATGACTGAGTTATGTAATTGAGATGGAAAAACAATTGGCTTTTGTCACTTTCTGCTACATTTGACGTGGGTTGTAAACTTTAAATGGTTGTGATGATGCTTTTAATTTGAAGTTTTAAATTCTGCCACGGTTTCGCTTACTTGTTTGCGCGTAAGCACGAAAATCCATGCAATTGTATCATGGATCACGACGCGTATGGATGACGCCTAGTACTCTCCTTAGTGAAGTACGGCGGGTGCACCGACTTCGGCGGGGCCGGGGTGCGGGGCGCCACAAATCAATATGCCAACAATGCTCCACATATGCTCCATCTCAGCTGTATAGACGTGTATCATATGTATATACATGTGCTGAATTTTATTTTTGCAAACTTTGTAAAATAGTGCACATTTAATAATACTGTTACACCCGTGACCTGGACTAAGAAAAAAAATGATATATAGTATAAAAGACATAAAAGGAAGATAATTATAATGGGACAAAAGTTATCCAAATCCAATTAGGATTGAAACAGAAAAATAAGGTATGGATAAATTATTAAAAAAAATTACCTTAGGTAAAATACCTAAACCTATTAAATAAATCTAATTTTTATCTAGCTCCATACTATAAATATATGAACATACCCACAATCATCACAACCCTAACCCACCCTCTAAATTCTGCCACCGCTCAGCTGGAGAGCAAACAATCTCCCATATCAATAAAAAAGCCTTCCAGCGGCTGAAATTAACGAAAGAAAGGAAGCAAACCAAAAGAATACAAGGGAGCCGTTTTTTCTTTTTGTTGGTGATCCTCCACGCAACAACAGCAACTTATATTTTCTTGTTTCAACCTTTCGGCTGGGTGTATACGTGAAGGGAGAATTAGTTTTGGTCTCCAGCAAACCTTAATCCAATCGTACGGTATAATATTATCAAATTAGGTTAGTAATCTCTCTATACTTACTATATTTTGAGACAATCTATATGTTATGTTCGTTATAAACTTAGATCATGCATAAGTAAAATTTGTAGGCATAGATGAATGTATGCACATATTCATATGTGGCCGAATATATGTGCACATGTCTAAATAAATATGGGTCCCGTGATCGGCATAAAGGTGGCGTATATATTATATTTGTTTTGTTTTGGCATAAAGGTGGCGTATATATTATATTTGTTTTGTTTTGGCATAAAGGTGGCGTACATATTATATCTGTTTTGTGAACACTAGCCGATGTAAAAAAAAGTGTGTGGCAATGTGAAGTTTTAAAACATGTATAGGATAATGGCAAAAGCAAATGATACTTTTCCTTTATAAATTATATTCTGATTATTTTAAACGTTGTGCAAATTGTTCAAGGAGTTGAGATATTTGAGGGAAATTGTGTTTTTTTCTTTTTGTGCTAATTGCCGCTGCCTTATGCATGGCATGGGTTTTGGTTTGTATGTTAATTGTATAAAATATAATAATAATAATAATGTTGTGTAAATTGTCTTTATGGAAAAAAAAAAAAGGTAAGGCCAGTTGAAGGAGTAGGCCGAAATATGAAAATTGTTTCAATGATGCTGTTGTGTCCGATAGTTAAGATTAGTCAGTGGCCATATTTCTTTATATGTGAGAAAACAAAGTAATCTTCAAATGGTTAATTATCATACATATAAACTTGTGAATATATGTTTTGTGTATATACATAAGATTGGTAGGTAAGTTTAGTATATTTGCTATATTTTTGCAAAACTTGTGTGTTTATTTTTGTATAAACTCATGGATCATGAGTGTATATATTGTTGTCTTCACAGATGCTTGAATATATATATATATATATATATATATATATATATATATATATATGTGGATGTAATACAGCTATATGTATATAATATGTGTGTGTCTGCCGAAATGTCACAAACCTTATATTCCAAATCTAGGTTCAGTTTTGTATACAAAATGCTCAATTGTTAGAAAGTTCAATTGTTAAAATGATGTGTGAACCGATGTGGTACACACTTGATACTATAAATTTATGCAACATTCATTGTATATAATTTAATAAGCTCTGCACCGTGCATATTCACATATATATGTATATAGAATTAATATGAATTACCGTAAATAAATTGAAAATGGGTAATAAATTGCAACACATGAGTATAAGCGTGTATATGTACGTGTATGGACACAGACATATACGTGAGTATACTTACACGTAGGAGATAAGTTGGAATTGAAACGGTAATAAAATGGTGAACGATTAAGTACAACAATAAATCAAAAGGTGTTTAAAGTTGTACTTGTCAACTTTCTGGATTAAGTGTGGAAGTTAAAGTTTTTTTGTCCTTTTCCAAAGCAACCATCCGAGGCCTTTAGGAAGAAAGAAAGGATTTGCCCAACACCAAGCATAGAGGTTAGCGGGGTTGGGAAGAAGAGATTCCCGTAGGAAGTTAATTCGTCAAAAAAGGTAGGTGCCTTTTCCCCCCTCAAACGGGTATGGTTCATGCATGCTTTGATGGTATACTAATGTGTTTCGTTGTTTTACTTGTTTAAGTTGTAAATTTTGTATATGTTAGAAAGCATGAGATATATTATTTATGGCTGCTATGTGCGTGTATGTGTGTGTAAAATTGGTGGTATGATTGAATCAAAAACAAAATATCCTTAAAAAATGGGGAAAAAGGGGAACTTTTACATTAGGAGTCTTTAAGAAGTTGTGTTTTGGCCTTAGAATAGGTTCCTATAGACTAGAAATAGGAGGAAATGGATGTTGGGATCGAAAAACAAATCACAGTGCGCGTTGCCACTGGAGGAACATCAAATTAGATAAATAAATAAATAATTAAATTAAAGCAGAGAACAGGCCGGCCAACGGACCGGGTCGGCTGGCCAGCGGGTCAGACCGAAGGCGACCTATTTACCTCTCAAAAAGAATGTATCGGGTCTGGTGGATCAGGACAGAAAAATATAATTAAATACAAATAAAATTCAAATAAATTTCAGAAAATAGAAAAGGTTAAAATTAAATTATTTTCACTTAATTTCTGAAGTTTGGTAATTTAAGTAATTAAAAAAATAATAGTAATAAATAAAATTAAATAAGGGAATCATAGGGTAAATTAGTAGAAAATTCTAGTAAATTAATACAAGCTAAGGAAAAATAAGGGTGGTGATTAAGAACAACTTTCCAATATTCGTAAAATTTATGAAACCAAATATTGAGTGCCGGAGGATGGTGAGGATGGGCCAGGAGCCTCAGGCGATTGTGTTTTTGCATTCATGGCACGTGCATTGCATGATGGCGGGTCGTGACGTACGGGTCACGGGCGCTCAGGATGGTGTACGGTGGCGGGGCCACGACACTCAGGACTGCACACTCAGTATGGTGACTGTGGGGTGTACGACCTGCAGCCACTCAGTAGGACCCAGGTTCATGCATTGCACGGTATAGATATCGGCATTCTGTGTGACATGACTTTGTTGCGTGTGACACGTTGATTGAGCATGCATCACGTACTTGCGCATTTTACATGGAGTGCTTTACTTGCTGCATTTACTTTATCTTATGCATGTTATTTTATATGTATGTGCTATATGTTATATCATGTTTATGTGCTATGTGGCTATATCATTTCGGTATGTACGTTTTGTATTTGTTTGAGGCGGGCATCTACTGGGTGATTTCTGTCACTCACCCCTACTTCCCAGGTGAGCCGGATGAGGACTACGAGCACATCTTTGTTGAGGACGGGACGGACATAGCTGAGTGGGCTGGTTGATAGCTACAGCTAGGATACGAGGGGAACTCTGCAGCTGATTTTTTGTAGTTATCTTTTGGGGATTTTCTCAGACTTCTTTAGTACTTTTATTATCAGAGTTTTATTCAGTAATGTAATGACGATTAATGGAGTTTAATTTAAGTTATGATTTACGTTTCCGCGAGAAAAATTTCAACGTTATTTCTGACGTGTAAGAGATTGATTCGACGCCTTGTATTCTCCACAGCGAGATACGACGGGTGCACTGTTCCCGATGCCAGGGCTCGGGAGCGGGGCGCTACAGGTGGTATCAGAGCCGAGGCTTCAGATCTGCCTCAGAAACGCTGGCTTAATTAGATCACTTAGACATAAGTTACGATCTTTTATAAAATTTCGATTTTACCCCTAATAAACAAAGTAGATTTAAGATATGATCTTAGACCTACGTTATGATCGGGTTATGGGAGGTGTGTGCCGATGGTGAGCTTTCTTTGTCTAACTATCGATTTATCGGTGTTCAACCTTTCGATTTATTTTTGACTAATGCGATTTCTTCTCATGAACTCTGATAACATGAAATGCCTCCACGACGTGAGCCAACTGGGAACGGTGGGGAGAACCACCAAAAATCAGGGATCATCCCCAAGCACTTGAAGATGTCATAGTCACCATGACCAGCACCTTAGCACAGCGGCACCAGCTGCTGAACTAGCATGCACCGCCTCCACCACCATTGCACTCAGACCTGAGATTCTTCGAGAAGGAGATGCGGAGGAATGATGACGCAGCACAACTGACACCGTCAATCACTTGGATCTAATTTCAAAATGAGTTTAAGAGGTACTACGTGTTCGACAGTGCGATCTATCAGAGCATGGCTCTAGATCCACGGCGGAAGCATAAATTTATGCTATGATCTTAGAAATTAAGTTACGATTTTGCTCTTAAGTCACGATCTTAGAAATAAGTATCGATTTTTAGTCGTAAGCAATGATTACACATGAAGCATCTTATTGGGAGTAAGACGTGACCTTAGAAATTAACTGATGATTCTACCCGTAAGCCACGATTTTAGACATAAGCGGTGATCTTGATTAAGAGTTGATCTTTGACTTAAGCATTAATTTTAGTCATAAACGCTGATTATATACTAAGTGCGATTTGTAACTAAGAAGTGATCTTAGACATGACTTAAACACAAGCACCGGTCTTAGTCGTAAGCTTGATTATATTCTAAGTGTTGAACTTAGAAATAAGTAATGATTTTAGATGTAAGGAACGATGATACCAAGTATCGATTCTAGAAATAAGTCATGACATTAGACCTAAGTGATGATCGGATAAGGGATATGCCAACGTATACCTAAGGCGCTCCATACGACTCTGAGTTAGTTGTCGCATCTAAGTGTTGATTATAATCATTTATATAATTCCTTAGATTCGACCCTGCTAACCCGGTACCATTTCGGTAAACGACCGGGTTCACGCCTCTACCTTGACAGTAGTGTCGGAACGCGACTAGGTCTAAGTGGGGATTGTAGTTCCTAAGGAATGATTGATAGTAAAACGAATTACTAAGAAAAGAATTTATTAGCGTTATGATCAGCAGAGTTACCAAAGAATATCGTGCAAAAGGGTTTATAGTTACGATTAAGATGTTGAATTTTGGGTTATCAAATAGACCGAAGATATTAGTCCTGTTAGAGATATGAATTGATAATGATCAGCAAGCATTACTACAATAAATATAGTAGAATGACAAATTATTACAAACCGAGATTAAGTGTTAATTCTTAGAAACACGTAAGTACAGATGTATCGAGTAGGCTTGAATTGAGATAGAGTAAGCATGAACAAGTAGTGTATGTTTTTCATGTGAGATCTAACTAAATTAGAAATAGCAGTTGAAATAACCAAGTGAAGAGTACAGTGGATCAGTGTGGTACGCGGAAGCATGGTGAATTAGAATGCCCTAAGTCGATCAATATTAAGTGTGACATGCTAGGATTTGACAACTTAAGTTAAAAATTATGGGACACCTAAGGACGGATCTTAGAGTGCTGCTGATGACTGCATATATAAGAACGATATCGACTGGCGATTGGGGGTATGGAACCTCTAGCATGATGATAATACCCATAAGTTTGATCTTAGAGTTTTAAGAAGATAGGTTATGTTCTTAAGTAAGTGGAGAATAATGGACATAGAAACTACTTTGTAGTATACACGGAATGATTTTGAAGATTTAGTCATACACCAAGGAAGTGAAAAGGTTAACGTATCACAATACATAATGGATATTTAGCATGGTCATTATCTAAGTAAATGATTAAGTAGAACCATATTAAGTCGATGATCCCGTCATACGCAAGTTTCGAGGACGAAACTTATTGTAAGAGGGAAGGAATGTTACACACCCGTGACCTGGGCTAAGAAAAAAAATGATATATAGTATAAAAGACATAAAAGGAAGATAATTATAATGGGACAAATATTATCCAAATCCAATTAGGATTGAAACAGAAAAATAAGGTATGGATAAATTATTAAAAAAAATTACCTTAGGTAAAATACCTAAACCTATTAAATAAATCTAATTTCTATCTAGCTCCATACTATAAATATATGAACATACCCACAATCATCACAACCCTAACCCACCCTCTAAATTCTGCCGCCGCTCAGCTGGAGAGAAAACAATCTCCCATATCAAAAAAAAGCCTTCCAGCGGCTGAAATTAACAAAAGAAAGGAAGCAAACCAAAAAAAATACAAGGGAGCCGTTTTTTCTTTTTGTTGGTGATCCTCCACGCAACAACAACAACTTATATTTTCTTGTTTCAACCTTTCGGCTGGGTGTATACGTGAAGGGAGAATTAGTTTTGGTCTCCAGCAAACCTTAATCCAATCGTACGGTATAATATTATCAAATTAGGTAAGTTATCTCTCTATACTTACTATGTTTTGCGACAATCTATATGTTATGTTCGTTATAAACTTAGATCATGCATAAGTAAAATTTGTAGGCATAGATGAATGTATACACATATTCATATGTGGCCGAATATATGTGCACATGTCTAAATAAATATGGGTCCCGTGATCGGCATAAAGGTGGCGTATATATTATATTTGTTTTGTTTTGGCATAAAGGTGGCGTACATATTATATCTGTTTTGTGAACACTAGCCGATGTAAAAAAAAAGTGTGTGGCAATGTGAAGTTTTTAAACATCTATAGGACAATGGCAAAAGCAAATGATACTTTTCCTTTATAAATTATATGCTGACTATTTTAAACGCTGTGCAAATTGTTCAAGGAGTTGAGATATTTGAGGGAAATTATGTTTTTTTCTTTTTGTGCTAATTGCCGCTGCCTTATGCATGGCATGGGTTTTGGTTTGTATGTTAATTGTATAAAATATAATAATAATAATGTTGTGTAAATTGTCTTTATGGAAAAAAAAGGTAAGGCCAGTTGAAGGAGTAGGCCGAAATATGAAAATTGTTTCAATGATGCTGTGGTGTCCGATAGTTAAGATTAGTCAGTGGCCATATTTCTTTATATGTGAGAAAACAAAGTAATCTTCAAATGGTTAATTATCATACATATAAACTTGTGAATATATGTTTTGTGTATATACATAAGATTGGTAGGTAAGTTTAGTATATTTGCTATATTTTTGCAAAACTTATGTGTTTATTTTTGTATAAACTCATGGATCATGAGTGTATATATTGTTGTCTTATGCTTGAATATATATATATATATGTGTGTGTGTGTGGATGTAATACAGCTATATGTATATAATATGTGTGTGTCTGCCGAAATGTCACAAACCTTATATTCCAAATCTTGGTTCAGTTTTGTATACAAAATGCTCAATTGTTAGAAAGTTCAATTGTTAAAATGATGTGTGTACCGATGTGGTACACACTTGATACTATAAATTTATGCAACATTCATTGTATATAATTTAATAAGCTTTGCACAGTGCATATTCACATATATATGTATATAGAATTAATATGAATTTTGGTAAAGTAGTTTTCTGCCGAGGGTGCAACACATGAGTATAAGCGTGTATATGTACGTGTATGGACACAGACATATACGTGAGTATACTTACACGTAGGAGATAAGTTGGAATTGAAACGGTAATAAAATGGTGAACGAATAAGTACAACAGTAAATCAAAAGGTGTTTAAAGTTGTACTTGTCAACTTTCTGGATTAAGTGTGGAAGTTAAAGTTTTTTTTTGTTCTTTTCCAAAGCAACCATCCGAGGCCTTTAGGAAGAAAGAAAGGATTTGCCCAACACCAAGCATAGAGGTCAGCGGGGTTGGGAAGAAGAGATTCCCGTAGGAAGTTAATTCGTCAAAAAAGGTAGGTGCCTCTTCCCCCCTCAAACGGGTATGATTCATGCATGCTTTGATGGTATACTAATGTGTATCGTTGTTTTACTTGTTTAAGTTGTAAATTTTGTTTCGTTGTTTTTATTTGTTTAAGTTGCAAATTTTGTATATGTTGGAAAGCATGAGATATATTATTTATGGCTGCTATGTGCGTGTATGTGTGTGTGAAATTGGTGGTATGATTGAATCGAAAACAAAATATCTTTAAAAAATGGGGAAAAAGGAGAACTTTTACATGATGATTCTTTAAGAAGTTGTATTTTGGCCTTAGAATAGGTTCCTATAGACTGGAAATAGGAGGAAATGGGGGTTGGGATCGAAAAACAAATCACAGTGCGCGTTGCCACTGGAGGAACATCAAATTAGATAAATAAATAAATAATTAAATTAAAGCAGAGAACAGGCCGGCCAACGGACCGGGTCGGCTGGCCAGCGGGTCGGACCGAAGGCGGCCTATTTACCTCTCAAAAAGAATGTATCGGGTCTGGTGGATCATGCCAGGAAAATATAATTAAATACAAATAAAATTCAAATAAATTTCAGAAAATAGAAAAGGTTAAAATTAAATTATTTTCACTTAATTTCTGAAGTTTGGTAATTTAAGTAATTAAAAAAATTAATAGTAATAAATAAAATTAAATAAGGGAATCATAGGGTAAATTAGTAGAAAATTCTAGTAAATTAATACAAGCTAAGGAAAAATAAGGGTGGTGATTAAGAACAACTTTCCAATATTCGTAAAATTTATAAAACCAAATATTGAGTGCCGGAGGATGGTGAGGATGGGCCAGGGGCCTCAGGCGATTGTGTTTTTGCATTCATGGCACGTGCATTGCATGATGGTGGGTCGTGACGTACGGGTCACGGGCACTCAGGATGGTGTACGGTGGCGGGGCCACGACACTCAGGACTGCACACTCAGTATGGTGACTGTGGGGTGTACGACCTGCAGCCACTCAGTAGGACCCGGGTTCATGCATTGCACGGTATATATATCGGCATTCTGTGTGACATGACTTTGTTGCGTGTGACACGTTGATTGAGCATGCATCACGTACTTGCGCATTTTACATGGAGTGTTTTACTTGCTGCATTTACTTTATCTTATGCATGTTATTTTATATGTATGTGCTATATGTTATATCATGTTTATGTGCTATGTGGCTATATCATTTCGGTATGTACGTTTTGTATTTGTTTGAGGCGTGCATCTACTGGGTGATTTCTGTCACTCACCCCTACTTCCCAGGTGAGCCGGATGAGGACTACGAGCACATCTTTGTTGAGGACGGGACGGACATAGCTGAGTGGGCTGGTTGATAGCTGCAGTTAGGATACGAGGGGAACTCTGCAGCTGATTTTTCGTTGTTATCTTTTGGGGATTTTCTCAGACTTCTTTAGTACTTTTATTATCAGAGTTTTATTCAGTAATGTAATGACGATTAATGGAGTTTAATTTAATTTATGATTTACGTTTCCGCGAGAAAAATTTCTACGTTATTTCTGACGTGTAAGAGATTGATTCGACGCCTTGTATTCTCCACAGCGAGATACGGCGGGTGCACTGTTCCCGATGCCAGGGCTCGGGAGCGGGGCGCTACAAATACATACATGGCATATTCCAATCAGCCCTTAATTTAATTTCTAGAACACTTTAAGATGTATGACATATGTAAAAAGTGTCTAGATACGTGTGGTATGACATATGGCAAGTACGTGACACGTTGGCGAAGTTTCGGTATTTGCCCGATACGACAATTTTCGGTTTAGAACCTTTTAACGTGTCGTATTTAATTTGTCATCACCATGACTTATATCATATGATATAAGACCTGAATATACTCATAAATATGAGTTAAGTATGTTGGTGTGACATTAACATACGTACGTAAAATATATAACGTGTCGGTAGTACGTTGGAATACATGTGTATGTGCCTTTTTCAAAAAATCTAAAAATATATATATTTATATATATATATATGGCCGTGTATATGAGTGTGGGGAGAGGAGGAGAAGACTCTCCTTTCTTAGTCTTGTTGTCTTTGTGCCTTGTCCAAATGTTGCTTCCTTTAGTGAACTACTTAGTTTAATTAACTAAGTACTTCACTTAATGAACTAGTTTAGTTCATTAATGGTGGCACCTGAAAATAGTATAAACACAAAAAATGTTTGCCATTTGATGTAAGCTTTAAAGCTTCATGGCTCGTTAGTACGGCAACATTATATATGAAATGTATAAGGCAAGTTTATGCAATATATCATGCACATTTATGTTATACACGTTTTTAAGCACATTTAAATCATGTATTTGAAAATCACTCAAACCCTTTTTCTCTACAATCTCTCGCTTTTGATGATTTTCAAAATAACCTATACTCATGATTTAAATCCTATCGCTCCCCCTTTAATCATGCATAAATTCAAAATTTGAATTTTAAATTTCAAAACCGCTCCCCCTTGATTTATGCAATCAGTATCTCTCTCCCCCTTAAATCATGCTTTCTCTCCCCCTTTATTTTGGAAAGTAAATCAAAAGATGCCTGTAAATAAGAAAAGAGAATCAAATCAAATCATATCAGCAGAAATCATGCCTAATTTAGAACGAAGAGATTCGTATGTGGCTTGATTTAAGGCTTTTGTAAAGATATCCGCTACTTGTGCTTCTGTGCGTACGTGATCTATGACGATATCACCATTATTTACGTGATCACGAAGAAAGTGGTAGCGTACTTCTATATGCTTGGCCTTAGAGTGTAATACGGGGTTTTAGACAGGTTAATTGCACTCATACTATCACAATATATAGGAATTTTATTTACGGTAATTCCAAAGTCCGAGAGTTGTTGTTTTATCCACAACAACTATATGCAGCAAAGGCTAAGTGACATGTACTCAGCCTCAGTAGTGGACAAATCAACGCTTGCTTGCTTTTTGGAAAACCATGAAATAAGTTAGTTTCCTATAAATTGGCAAGTGCCACTTGTGCTCTTCCTATCTATTTTACAGCCACCGTAATCTGCATCAGTATAAGCATGTAAATTAAATTTGGAATCTTTATCGTACCAAATGCCTAATGTGGGTGTGTGCTTAATATAGCGGAATATTCTTTTTACCGCATTATAGTGAGACACCTTAGGTTGACTTTGAAAACGTGCACACATGCATACACTGAACATGATATCAGTCCTACTAGCAGTAAGATACAGAAAGGAACCAATCATAGATCTATATAAGGCATTATCAAAATCCTTACCATGTTCATCTTTGTCCACTTTAGTAGTACACTCATAGGGGTGGGGGATGGTTTCAAGTTTTCAAAGTTGAACTTCTTAATCATGTCATTTATATATTTAGCTTGACTTATGTGAATGCCTTTACTCGTTTGCTTAATCTGCAATCCAATAAAATAGTTAAGTTCACCAACCATAGACATTTCAAATTCGGATTTCATGCAATTTTCAAAATCTTCAACAAGTTTATGTGAGGTAGAACCGAAAATAATGTCATCAACGTAGATTTGAATAATAAGTAGATTCGATTTATCTTGTTTCAAAAATAGTGTACTATCTATAGTACCTCGTTTAAAACCATTTTCTAAAAGGAAGGTAGCAAAACGATCATACCATGCTCTAGGTGCTTGCTTTAGTCTGTATAGTGCCTTCTTTAGTTTGTACACGTGATCGGGATGTTTCAAATCTTCAAAACTGGGTGGTTGCTTCACTTATATCTCTTCTTGTATAAATCCATTTAGGAATGCACTTTCTACGTCCATTTGATACAATTTAAATCTTTCATGCAAGCAATGGCAAGTAAAAGTCGTATAGCTTCTAAGCGTGCTACGGGTGCAAATGTTTCATCATAGTCAACTCCTTCCTCTTGATTATAGCCTTGTGCTACAAGTCTAGCCTTATTTCTAACGATCATTTCCTTCTTCATTCATTTTATTTCTAAACACCCACTTTGTGCCTATTATGGTCTTATCTTGTGGTCGTGGCACTAAATCCCATACATCATTTCTAACAAATTGATTAAGCTCATCATGCATAGCATCAATCCAAGAAGAATCACTCAAAGCATCATGCACATTTTGGGTTCAATTTCAGAAATCATAGCATGAAATTGATTTATTTCGTCCGAAGTTATTCTTCTACGTGGTCGTACACCGTGAGTGATGTCGCCTATGATGAGATCATGTGGGTGATCTCTATGCCATCTTGGTTGATTATTTTCTATGTTATCATGCACTTCTAAGTGATCATGCATTTCTAGTGTATCATGCATATCATGCATATCAAACAGTGCCATCATCTTCATTCAACACGGGTTTCAATTCAAAATCATCATCATATTCTTTATCTTTATCAATCTCACCAAATTCATTGAACTTCACATGAATAGATTCTATGATTTGTCTAGTGAAGAGGATCATAACATCTATATGCCTTTGAATTTACAGAATATCCAACAAAGATGCATTCAATTGATTTGGATTCAAATTTATCTAAATTATCTTTTGTATTTAAAACAAAACATTTGCATCCAAACACACGAAAATAGTCAATCTTAGGCATGCGATCATTCAATATCTCATAAGGCGTCTTGTTTATTTTCTTTCTAATAGATAAGCGATTTACTATGTAGCATGCATAATTTACGGCTTCCGCCCACAGAAATCTAGGCAATTTATTTTTGCATAACATAGTCCTAGCGATTTCTTGTAATGTTCGATTCTTTCTTTCTACTACTCCATTTAATTGTGGTGTTCTAGGTGGCGAAAACTCATGCTTGATTCCTTTTTCTTCGCAAAATGAAATCATATCCTTGTTTTTAAATTCACCGCCTCTATCGCTTCTAATCTTTTTCACATTGACACCGTATTGATTTTCAAGTTGTTTGATCAATTTTGCAATCTCAATGACACTATCATCCTTATGTGCAAGAAATAAAGTCCAAGTATAACGAGAAAAATCATCAACAATCACGCATGCATAGTGGCGTCCTACCAAGGCTTGTAGTGCGACTAGGACCAAACAAATCAATGTGTAATAGTTCTAAGACTCTAGTCGTGCTTATTTCATTCTTAGGCTTAAGTGACTCGCGTGTTTGTTTGCCTGTTATGCAAGATTCACACAACTGAAAGTTGTCTAAATCAAGTGTAGGGCAATCCTCAGTACTAGGTTCTTTCGTTGGAGTTTTTCTAGTGTGGAAATGCCAATGTGTCCTAAACGTCTATGCCACAAATTTACATTAGGTTCGTTTGACATAAAGCACTTTAACTTTGGCAGTCTACCATATCATCCATAGAAAGCGTAAAGATGTCTCCTTCTCGTTTTCCTTTTAAAACGGTTTCTCCATTTTTATTTATTATATTGCAATAAGGGTGAGTGAAACACACATCAAAACCATTGTCAATAAATTGAGAAATTCTAAGAAGATTATAGGATAAGTTGCTTACCAAAAAGACGTTGGAGATTTGAAGAGTGCTTGGATTTCCAATCGTACCTTTTCCGATGATCTTGCCTTCGTTGTTGTCTCCAAAGGTCACGGATCCGCCTTTTGTGACCTTCTTTAATTTTGTGAACAAGCTCGGGTCACCCGTCATGTGCCTCGAGCAGCCACTGTCAAGGAACCACTTTATGGATGTATCTTTTGATGTGTGGGCTCCCTGCAATGTGCAAGAATGATTTAGATACCCTTTTAACTTTGGGTCCTTGCGAGTTAGTTAATCACCTCTTGGTAAAAGTACCTTTTGGTACACATACTTGGGTGATCCTTCTCGGTATAGCAAATGGCAAGAATGTAGATGAAGGTGCAATGTAATAAACATGTGGTGAATGCACTTTGGGCCTTTGGCCTAGAAGTCCTTTATACTCATTGTATGTAGGACGTTTTTGATATGTCCTTGTGTTTGTGTGCGTAGTGCGTGCTCTAGATGAATGAAATGGATGACGTGTATGTATTACTTGTTTCTTCTCATATCTATATGGCACAAAATTGTATTTCGCATGATATGAAGAAGAAGTGGGGCGTGAGGAAGGGAGAGGTCTTTGCGTCATCTTAGACGCCGTTTTTAGCTTTGGGGTGTCTACTTTCTTAGACACAACGAACTTAGTTGGTTTGGTGGATACTTCATTTGTCTCCACGTATCCTAAACCCGTTTTATCACTATCATGCTTTTGTGATAAGATAATACGATGCAGCATGTTAGATCCCGTATCAAACTATTTCATCATTTTCTCTAAGTCTGTATTCCTTGATTTCAAACTTGAAATCTCGGATTTCATTTCATTATTTTGAGTGGTCAATGATGAAATCTCTGTTTTCAATGCATTGATGATGCATGATGACTCTTCTTTAGAATCGTTTAATTGAGCGACAAGATTTTCGTTAGAAGATTCTAACATCTTCTTGTCTTCAATTAATCGCTTCTTTTCTTTAGCGAGAGTCTTTGTGAATTTATGCAACTCTAAATACTAACTAAAAAGATCATCATAAGAAGGCTCAGAGTCAGAATCAAAATCAGATGATACCTCATTAGATGCTTTGGACACAAAGCATACTTGTGCAGTCTCTTCTTCGGTTTCAGTCTCGGAATCCGATGTATCACTCCAAGTGGAGGCTTTTAGAGCACGTTTCCTTTGCTTGGGTTCTGAGACGAGTCTATTCTTGTTCCGTTCCTTATCAGGGTATTTATTTGTTTGCTTTTCCTTATTGGGGCAGTCATATGATAAATGTCCAAGTTTGCCGCATTCATAACATTTAACATCCTTATCATTTTTCTTGTTCTTATTTCTTTTAGTCGAAGTGCCCTTATTTTTGTTTCTAAATGACTTTCTCATAAATTTTCTTAAACCTTTAGCCAATAGAATTAAGTCATCGTTATCCGATTCAGAATCACTATCATCTACGTGATCGGAAGAAGTAGAGACGTATTCATTTGATTTAAAAGCAATAGCTTTACCTTGTTTAGATGATTCAGATTTCCGTATGGTGAGTTTATTCTCATAAACCTTAAGTGATCCAATTAACTCTTCCATCTTTATTGAGTTTGTTTCTTTTCTTTCTTCTATTGCGGTTACTTTAGGGTCCCACTCGGATGGAAGGCTTCGCAAGACTTTCTGTACCTTTTCCTGCATGGTAAAGG
This sequence comes from Eustoma russellianum, assembly GCA_036186865.1. NCBI lineage: Eukaryota > Viridiplantae > Streptophyta > Magnoliopsida > Gentianales > Gentianaceae > Eustoma > Eustoma russellianum. The sequence continues at coordinate 19,018,391 of AP025066.1, read as the reverse complement.
CTTTACCAAGAGACTCAAGAGGATTGTAGATGTTAGTCAAACGAAGATCCATATCAATAATAGATTCATTAGGCAATAATTTAAACGACTCAAGTGTGGACATAAGCATGTTTATTTTTGACTCTTTTACTTGACTCGTGCCTTCGTGTTTCATTTCGAGTATTCTCCACATTTCTTGTGCACTAGAACAGTTTGAGACATAACTAGACTCACTCTTACTTGAACGACTCAAGTGTGGACATAAGCATGTTTATCTTTGCTCTTTTACTTGACTCGTGACTTCGTGTTTCATTTCGAGTATTCTCCACATTTCTTGTGCACTAGAACAGTTTGAGACATAACTAGACTCACTCTTACTTAATCCATTTAAGAGCAATTGCATATCCCTAGCATTCATGCTAAGTTTCTTTTTATCCTCACTTGTATATTCTTGTCTCGGTTTAACAACTTCTAGTGTGACTCCGTCTACGGTGGATAACTTAGATGGAACAAAAGGAACATCTTCTATAATCGACCAAAGATCAATATCTATTGCCATAAGAAAAAGCTTCATTCTTAGTTTCCATTGAATGAACGACTCACCGTCAAAAAGAGGAGGCATTTGGCTCGACATACCTTCTTATTCGTTTTTGAGATTTGTGGTTGCCATCTCACTGAATCGTTGGATCCTTTGAACTGAGTGTTCCTGCGCTCTGATACCACTTGTAGGATCTGCAAGGCACCACTAGAAGGAGGGGGTTGAATAGTTGGTGCGGAAAGAGTGGTTTTTAAAATTGTTTAAAACCAAAACTCAACTTCTGAAAACAGATTCTGTTTTCAGGACCAGTTTTAAAACGTTTTTAAAACTAGGTTGTAGGTCTTCAAAAATTCTGAAATTTTGAGAGAACTTAGCCTCAGATGTTATGAGTGTCTCCTAAAAATTTCAGATTTAAATTCAACCTTTACCCCCTTCAAAAATCGTTGGTGGTCAGATTGCGTGAATCTGCCAGAAACGGTAGACTGTTTTGAAAAATTTATTCCTATTTGTACATAACTCCAAAAGCTCTGAAATTTTAACCACTAACCCCTTATATGTTATATTTAAATGGGTTGAAACAGTTTTGAAAACTTCTTTCAGGATGTTAGTCAGATACAATCAAAGTCTCAACCTTTGCAAGCCTGAAAATCAGACTGCACTAGTCTCAGAACTTTGGATGTTTGATTGACTTATACTTGTCCAAAAGGGTTGAAACTTGTGTCAAATTAACCTTAAGACGTGTGGCTATTTTACTAGAAAGTTTCGTAATTTTTGAAAAATGTTTACTATTTTTACGAACGTAATCAAAAAGAGTAAACAGTGCTGAAACAGAATATAAGTGCTGAAAGTAAATGACACCAAGAATTTTATACTGGTTCGGTTATAAACAACCTACTCCAGTCTTCGAGGAACACCTTCCTCGGTTCACACTAATCACACAACACAAATACACCTTACCACAGGGTTGATGGAGTTACACACCAACTCCAACCCTTTACAAACCTTGTATGATGAATACAATTGCGCACGAACACTACCACCTTGCAAGATTGAAGATTGATCACACCTTGATCAATCTTTTACAAAGATAAAGAATATGTGGTGGTCTAAGATAAGCCTATTCAAGAATATGAATGTAAGTACAATAGGTTTTTAGGAAGAAGAAAGAAAGAGAGTGTAGAAGAAGAAGGGTAGAACGTTTTTGATCTTTGAATTTGCAACTCTTGTTCTTGTTCTTGTTTTGCTCTTCTTCCTTCTTTTTAACAAGTCTTGGCCGCCCCCTTTGGTGCCTTCCCCTCTTGAAAATTATCTTCTAAGTCCTTGGAAGAATATGTGGCATCATTGTGACATGATCTTGCTTACTTGGCACCTCCTCATTGGATGATCATTTAACCTTTGCTTACTTGGCACTCATTGATTGGTTGAATGTTGTCATCATTTGATGACTAGGAAAATATGAGAATTCCACTAAAAAATGTACCAAAATCATTGTAAAACAATTACCATAACTTCCAAGATCATCACATAAATTAAGCAAGATAATTTCCTCACAAAATTGATGATAAAATCGGCCATTGCTAGACTTGACATGCTGAAATTTCAGCATGTGATACATGGATGTTTATTTCAAATTGTTGCCAAATTTTCTTTGATTTTTCTCTTAAAAATAAATCACCAATTAGTAGACAATATTCTCATCAATTTTGGAAATAAAAATTTGACAATAACATGGCCAAAATTCGGCCTAGATACATTCATACACATGCTGAAAATTTTTTCAGCATGTGTGATATTCAAGATACCATAAATTTACTTTCATATCTCATTCAAATTAACTCCAATTTGTCTTCCAATTAATCACATGTTTCAAGACACAAAATATACCCTCATGAATGATGAAAATCGGCCAGCTCTTTGTGCACATGCTAAAATTTTCAGCATGTGTTTCAAATGAGATAAAATTTGAAACATTACCTTTTGTAGCTTCTTTCTTTAAATCACCAACATTGTATGATTGATTCTTGACCAATCAATATGCCAACAAGGCTCCACACATGCTCCATTTCAGCTGTATAGGCGTGTATGATATGTATATACATGTGCTGAATTTTATTTTTGCAAACTTTGTAAAATAGTGCACATTTAATAATACACACATGACATATTCCAATCAGCCCTTAATTTAATTTTATAGAACACTTTAAGATGTATGACATATGTAAAAAGTCTAGATACATGTCGTATTATGTGCCAAAAACGTTCCATGTGTTGTGTACGTAGAAAACCGAATTTTCGATGTTTATCGATTACCCGATTTTTCTCTAATTAAATTCCAACTTTTTGCACATGTTATATATATTATGTTACACATAATATACATAATATAAACTTTAATATTAAGCTTATAAGGCTGATTAAAGTGGCGCCATTTACATGTGACAAAATTGAAATTGAAATCTCCACAATTTGGCCTTAATGTGGGGTGATTTGTGTGTGCCATGGAATGATTTTATGGCTGTGACCATCATCATACCCACGAAAATTTTAAAGATTTTTGAGGTGTAGAGGCTGGCCATCTATTTATGTCAAGTACGTGACACGTTGGCGAAGTTTTGGTATTCGCCCGATACTACAATTTTCGGTTCAGAACCTTTTAACGTGTCGTATTTAATTTGTCATCACCATGACTTATATCATATGATATAAGACCTGAATATACTCATAAATATGAGTTAAGTATGGTGGTGTGACATTAACGTACGTACGTAAAATATATAACGTGTCGGTAGTACGTTGGAATGCATGTGTATGTGCCTTTTTCAAAAAAATCTGAAAATATATATATTTATATATGTATAGGCGTGCCATATAAGTGTGGTGAGAGGAGGAGGAGACTTTCCTTTCTTAGTCTTATTGCCTTTGTGCCTTGTCCAAATGTTGCTTCCTTTAATGAACTACTTAGTTTAATTAACTAAGTACTTCACTTAATGAACTAGTTTAGTTTATTAATGGTGGCACCTGAAAATAGTATGAGCACAACAAATGTTTGTCATTTGATGTAAGCTTTAAAGTTTCATGGCTCGTTAGTACGGCAACATTATATATGAAATATATAAGGCAAGTTACATGCAATATATCATGCACATTTATCTCATGCACATTTTTTAGCTCATTTAAATCATATATTTTGAAATCACTCAAACCCCTTTTTCTCTACAATCTCCCTCTTTTGATGATTTTCAAAATAATCTATACTCATGATTTAAATCCTATCGCTCCCCCTTCAATCAGGCATAAATTTAAAATTTGAATTTTAAATTTCAAATCCGTTCCCCCTTGATTTATGCAATCAGTATCAATCATTCTTTCTCTCCCCCTTAAATCTTGCTTTCTCTCCCCTTTATTTTGGAAAGTCAATCAAAATATGCCTGTAAATAAGGAAAGAGAATCAAATCAAATCACATCAGCAGAAATCATGCCTAATTTAGAATGAAGATTTTCGTACGTGGCTTGATTTAAGGCTTTTGTAAAGATATCCGCTACTTGTGCTTTTGTGCGTACGTGATCTATGACGATATCACCATTATTTACGTGATCACGAAGAAAGTGATAGCGTACTTCTATATACTTGGCCTTAGAGTGTAATACGGGGTTCTTAGACAGATTAATTGCACTCATACTATCACAATATATAGGACTTCTATTTACGGTAATTCCAAAGTCCGAAAGTTGTTGTTTTATCCATAACAACTGTGTGCAGCAAAGGCTAAGTGCCATGTACTCAGCCTCAGTAATGGACAAAGCAACGCTTGCTTGCTTTTTGGAAAACCATGAAATGAGTGAGTTTCCTATAAATTGGCGAGTGCCGCTCGTGCTCTTCCTATCTATTTTACAGCCACCATAATCTGCATCAATATAAGCATGCAAATTAAATTCGGAATCCTTATCGTACCAAATTCCTTAGGTGGACGTGTGCTTAATATAGCGGAATATTCTTTTTACCGCATTATAGTGAGACACCTTAGGTTGACTTTGAAAACGTGCACACATGCATACACTGAACATGATATCAGGCCTATTAGCAGTAAGATATAGCAAAGAACCAATCATAGATCTATATAAGGCATTATCAAAATCTTTACCATGTTCATCTTTGTCCAATTTAGTAGTGACACTCATAGGGGCGGAGGATGGTTTCAAATTTTCAAAGTTCAACTTTTTAATCATGTCATTTATATATTTAGCTTGACTTATGTGAATTCCTTTACTTGTTTGCTTAATCCGCAAGCCAAGAAAATAGTTAAGTTCATCAACCATAGACATTTCAAATTCGGATTTCATGCAATTTTCAAAATCTTCAACAAGTTTATGTGAGGTAGAACCGAGAATAATGTCATCAACGTAGATTTGAATAATAAGTAAATCCCATTTATCTTGTTTCAAAAATAATGTACTATCTATAGTACCTCGTTTAAAACCATTTTCTAAAAGGAAAGTAGCAAAACGATCATACCATGCTCTAAGTGCTTGCTTTAGTCCGTATAGTGCCTTCTTTAGTTTGTACACGTGATCTGGATGTTTCAAATCTTCAAAACCGGGTGGTTGCTTCACATATACCTCTTCTTGTATAAATCCATTTAGGAATGCACTTTTTACGTCCATTTGATACAATTTGAAATCTTTCATGCAAGTAATGGCAAGTAAAAGTCGTATAGCTTCTAAACGTGCTACGGGTGCAAATGTTTCATCATAGTCAATTCCTTCCTCTTGATTATAGCTTTGTGCTACAAGTCTAGCTTTATTTCTAACGATCTTTCCTTCTTCATTCATTTTATTTCTAAACACCCACTTTGTGCCTATTATGGTCTTATCTTGTCGTCGTGACACTAAATCCCATACATCATTTCTAACAAATTGATTAAGCTCATCATGCATACATCAATACAAGAAGAATCACTCAAAGCATCATGCACATTTTTGGGTTCAATTTCAGAAATCATAGCATGAAATTGATTTATTTCATCCGAAGTTATTCTTCTACGTGGTCGCACACTGTGAGTGATGTCGCCTATGATGATATCATGTGGGTGATCTCTATGCCATCTTGGTTGATTATTTTCTATGTTATCATGCACTTCTAAGTGATCATGCATTTCTAGTGTATCATGCATATCATGCATATCAAACGTACCATCATCTTCATTCAACACGGGTTTCAATTGAAAATCATCATCATAATCTTTATCTTTATCAATCTCACTAAATTCATTGAACTTCACATGAATAGATTCTATGATTTGTCTAGTGAGAGGATCATAACATCTATATGCTTTTGAATTTACAGAATATCCAACAAAGATGCATTCAATTGATTTGGATTCAAACTTATCTAAATTATCTTTTGTATTTAAAACAAAACACTTACATCCAAACACACGAAAATAGTCAATCTTAGGCATGCGATCATTTAATATCTCATAAGTCGTCTTGTAGCATGCACAATTTACGGCTTCCGCCTACAGAAATCTAGGCAATTTATTTTTGCATAACATAGTCCTAGCGATTTCTTGTAATGTTCGATTCTTTCTTTCTACTACTCCATTTAATTGTGGTGTTCTAGGTGACGAAAACTCATGCTTGATTCCTTTTTCTTCGCAAAATGAAATCATATCCTTGTTTTTAAATTCACCGCCTCTATCGCTTCTAATCTTTTTCACATTGACACCGTATTGATTTTCAAGTTGTTTGATTAATTTCGCAATCTCAATGACACTATCATCCTTATGTGCAAGAAATAAAGTCCAAGTATAACGAGAAAAATCATCAACAATCACGCATGCATAGTGGCGCCCACCAAGGCTTGTAGTGCGACTAGGACCAAACAAATCAATGTGTAATAGTTCTAAGACTCTAGTCGTGCTTATTTCATTCTTAGGCTTAAGTGACTCGCGTGTTTGTTTGCCTGTTATGCAAGATTCACACAACTGAAAGTTGTCTAAATCAAGTGTAGGCAATCCTCGTACTAGGTTCTTTCGTTGGAGTTTTCCTAGTGTGAAAATGCCAATGTGTCCTAAACGTCTATGCCACAAATTTACATTAGGTTCGTTTGACATAAAACATTTAACTTTGGCGTCTAACATATCATCCATAGAAAGCGTAAAGATGTTTCCTTCTCATTTTCCTTTTAAAACGGTTTTCTCCATTTTTATTTATTATATTGCAATAAGGGTGAGTGAAACACATATCAAAACCATTGTCAATAAATTGAGAAGTGCTAAGAAGATTATAGGATAAGTTGCTTATCAAAAAGACGTTGGAGATTTGAAGAGTGCTTGGATTTCCAATCGTACCTTTTCCGATGATCTTGCCTTCGTTGTTGTCTCCAAAGGTCATGGATCCGCCTTTTGTGACCTTCTTTAATTTCGTGAACAAGCTCGGGTCACCCGTCATGTGCCTCGAGCAGCCACTGTCAAGGAACCACTTTATGGATGTATCTTTTGATGTGTGGGCTCCCTGCAATGTGCAAGAATGATTTAGGTACCCTTTTAACTTTGGGTCCTTGCGAGTTAGTTAATCACCTTTTGGTAAAAGTACCTTTTGGTACCCATACTTGGGTGATCCTTCTCGGTATAGCAAATGGCAAGAATGTAGATGAAGGTGCAATGTAATAAACATGTGGTGAATGCACTTTGGGCCTTTGGCCTAGAAGTCCTTTATACTCATTGTATGTAGGACGTTTTTGATATGTCCTTGTGTTTGTGTGCGTAGTGGTGCTCTAGATGAATGAAATGGATGACGTGTATGTATTACTTGTTTCTTCTCATATCTATATGGCACAAAATTGTATTTCGCATGATATGAAGAAGAAGTGGGGCGTGAGGAAGGGAGAGGTCTTTGCGTCATCTTAGACGCCGTTTTTGGCTTTGGGGTGTCTACTTTCTTAGACACAACGAACTTAGTTGGTTTGGTGGATACTTCATTTGTCTCAACGTATCCTAAACCCGTTTTATCACTATCATGCTTTTGTGATAAGATAATACGATGCAGCATGTTAGATCCCGCATCAAACTGTTTCATCATTTTCTCTAAGTCTGTATTCCTTGATTTCAAACTTGAAATCTCGGATTTCATTTTATTATTTGAGTGGTCAATGATGAAATCTCTGTTTTCAATGCATTGATGATGCATGATGACTCTTCTTTAGAATCGTTTAATTGAGCGACAAGATTTTCGTTAGAAGATTCTAACATCTTCTTGTCTTCAATTAATCGCTTCTTTTCTTTAGCGAGAGTCTTTGTGAATTTATGCAACTCTAAATACTGACTAAAAAGATCATCATAAGAAGGCTCAGAGTCAGAATCAGAATCAGATGATACCTCATTAGATGCTTTGGACACAAAGCATACTTGTGCAGTCTCTTCTTCGGTTTCAGTCTCGGAATCCGATGTATCACTCCAAGTGGAGGCTTTTAGAGCACGTTTCCTTTGCTTGGGTTCTGAGACGAGTCTATTCTTGTTCCGTTCCTTGTCAGGGTATTTATTTGTTTGCTTTTCCTTATTGGGGCAGTCATATGATAAATGTCCAAGTTTGCCGCATTCATAACATTTAACATCCTTATCATTTGTCTTGTTCTTATTTCTTTTAGTCGAAGTGCCCTTATTTTTGTTTCTAAATGACTTTCTCATAAATTTTCTTAAACCTTTAGCCAATAGAATTAAGTCATCGTTATCCGATTCAGAATCACTATCATCTACGTGATCGGAAGAAGTAGAGACGTATTCATTTGATTTAAAAGCAATAGCTTTACCTTGTTTAGATGATTCAGATTTCTGTATGGTCAGTTTATTCTCATAAACCTTGAGTGATCCAATTAACTCTTCCATCTTTATTGAGTTCGTTTCTTTGCTTTCTTCTATTGCGGTTACTTTAGGTTCCCACTCGGATGGAAGGCTTCGCAAGACTTTCTGTACCTTTTCCTGCATGGTAAAGGCTTTACCAAGAGACTCAAGAGAATTGTAGATGTTAGTCAAACGAAGATCCATATCAACAATATATTCATTAGGCAATAATTTAAACGACTCAAGTGTGGACATAAGCATGTTTATCTTTGACTCTTTTACTTGACTCGTGCCTTCGTGTTTCATTTCGAGTATTCTCCACATTTCTTGTGCACTTGAACAGTTTGAGACATAACTAGACTCACTCTTACTTGAACGACTCAAGTGTGGACATAAGCATGTTTATCTTTGACTCTTTTACTTGACTCGTGCCTTCGTGTTTCATTTCGAGTATTCTCCACATTTCTTGTGCACTAGAACAGTTTGAGACATAACTAGACTCACTCTTACTTAATCCATTTAAGAGAAATTGCATAGCCCTAGCATTCATGCTAAGTTTCTTTTTATCCTCACTTGTATATTCTTGTCTCGGTTTAACAACTTCTAGTGTGACTCCGTCTATGGTAGATAACTTAGATGGAACAAAAGGAACATCTTCTATAATCGACCAAAGATCAATATCTATTGCCATAAGAAAAAGCTTCATTCTTAGTTTCCATTGAATGAACGACTCACCGTCAAAAAGAGGAGGCCTTTGGCTCGACATACCTTCTTGCTCGGTTTTGAGATTTGTGGTTGTCATCTCACTGAATCGTTGGATCCTTTGAAGTGAGTGTTCCTGCGCTCTGATACCACTTGTAGGATCTGCAAGGCACCACTAGAAGGAGGGGTTGAATAGTTGATTCGGAAAGTGTGGTTTTTAAAATTGTTTAAAACCAAAAACTCAACTTCTGAAAACAGATTCTGTTTTCAGGACCAGTTTTAAAACGTTTTTAAAACTAGGTTGTAGGTCTTCAAAAATTCTGAAATTTTGAGAGAACTTAGCCTCAGATGTTATGAGTGTCTCCTAAAAATTTCAGATTTAAATTCAACCTTTACCCCCTTCAAAAATCGTTGGTGGCCAGATTGCGTGAATCTGCCAGAAACGGTAGACTGTTTTGAAAACTTTATTCCTATTTGTACATAACTCCAAATGCTCTGAAATTTTAACCATTAACCCCTTATATGTTATATTTAAATGGTTTGAAACAGTGTTGAAAAATTATTTCAGGAAGTTAGTCAGATACACTCAAAGTCTCAACCTTTGCAAGCCTGAAAATCAGACTGCACTAGTCTCAAAACTTTGGATGTTTGATTGACTTATACTTGTCCAAAAGGGTTGAAACTCTTGCCAAATTAACCTTAAGACGTGTGGATATTTTTCTGGAAAGTTTCATAATTTTTGAAAAACGTTTACTCTTTTTACGAACGTAATCAAAAAGAGTAAACAGTGCTGAAACAGAATATAAGTGCTGAAAGTAAATGACACCAAGAATTTTATACTGGTTCGGTTATAAACAACCTACTCCAGTCTTCGAGGAACACCTTCCTCGGTTCACACTAATCACACAACACAAATACATCTTACCACAGGGTTGATGGAGTTACACACCAACTCCAACCCTTTACAAACCTTGTATGATGAATACAATTGCGCACGAACACCACCACCTTGCAAGATTGAAGATTGATCACACCTTGATCAATCTTTTACAAAGATAAAGAATATGTGGTGGTCTAAGATAAGACTATTCAAGAATATGAATGTAAGTACAATAGGCTTTTAGGAAGAAGAAAGAAAGAGAGTGTAGAAGAAGAAGGCTAGAACTTTTTTGATCTTTGAATTGCAACTCTTGTTCTTGTTCTTGTTTTGCTCTTCTTCCTTCTTTTTAACAAGCTTGGCCGCCACTTTTAGTGCCCTTCCCCTCTTGAAAATTATCTTCTAAGTCCTTGGGAGAATATGTGGCATCATTGTGACATGATCTTGCTTACTTGGCACCTCCTCATTGGATGATCATTTAACCTTTGCTTACTTGGCACTCATTGATTGGTTGAATGTTGTCATCATTTGATGACTTGGAAAATCTGAGAATCCACTAAAAACATGTGAAAAAATCAACATAAAATAGTTTCCATAACTCATAAGATTATCACCCAAATCAAGAAAGATAATTTATTCACAAAAATGGGTAAAAAATTCAGCCATAACTACACTTGACATGCAGAAATTTCAGCATGTGATACATGGTGCTTTTATTCAAATTATTTCCAAATTTTCTTTCATTTTTTCTCTCAAAAGTAAATCACCAATTAGTAGCAAATATTCTTAGCAATTTGGAAATGAATTGGGCACCAACATGGCCAAGAAATCGGCCAAGATACATTTCCACACATGCTGAAATTTTCAGCATGTGTGATATTCAAAATATCACAATTTATGAATTCATATCTTATTCAAATTAACTTCCAATTCTTCTTCCAATTAATCACATGTTTCAAGACACAAAATATATGTTCATCAATGGTGAAAATCGGCCAGCTCAAACTACACATGCTGAAATTTCAGCATGTGTTTCAAATGAGATAAAATTTGAAACATTACCTTTTTGTAGCTTCTTTCTTTAAATCACCAATATTGTATGATTGATTCTTGACCAATCAATATGCCAACAATGCTCCACATATGCTCCATTTCAGTTGTATAGGTGTGTATCATATGTATATACAGTGTGCTGAATTTTATTTTTGCAAACTTTGTAAAATAGTGCACATTTAATAATACACACATGGCATATTCCAATCAGCCCTTAATTTAATTTTATTAGAACACTTTAAGATGTATGACATATGTAAAAAGTGTCTAGATACGTGTCGTATGATGTGCCAAAAATGTTCCATGTGTTGTGTACGTAGAAAACCGAATTTTCGATGTTTATCGATTACCCGATTTTTCTCGAATTAAATTCCAACTTTTTGCACATGTTATATATATTATGTTACACATATATTACATAATATAAACTTTAATATTCAGCTTATAAGGCTGACTAAAGTGGCGCCATTTACATGTGTCAAAATTGAAAGTGGAATCTCCACAATTTGGCCTTAATGTGGGGTGATTTGTGTGTGCAAACATAAATGATTTTTATGGCTGGAAATAACATGTAGGCCACGAAAATAATGAGTATTTTTGAAGTGTATGGTCTGGCCATCTATTTATGGCAAGTACGTGACACGTTGGCGAAGTTTCGGTATTCGCCCGATACGACAATTTTCGGTTTAGAACTTTTAACGTGTCGCATTTAATTTGTCATCACCATGACTTATATCATATGATATAAGACCTGAATATACTCATAAATATGAGTTAAGTATGCTGGTGTGACATTAACGTACGTACGTAAAATATATAACGTGTCGGTAGTACGTTAGAATACATGTGTATGTGCCTTTTTCAAAAATCTAAAAATATATATATTTATATATATATGGCCGTGTATATGAGTGTGGGGAGAGGAGGAGAAGACTTTCCTTTCTTAGTTCTTGTTGCCTTTGTGCCTTGTCCAAATGTTGCTTCCTTTAATGAACTACTTAGTTTAATTAACTAAGTACTTCACTTAATGAACTAGTTTAGTTCATTAATGGTGGACACCTGAAAATAGTATAAACACAACAAATGTTTGCCATTTGATGTAAGCTTTAAAGCTTCATGGCTCGTTAGTACGGCAACATTATATATGAAATGTATAAGGCAAGTTATTATGCAATATATCATGCACATTTATGTTATACACGTTTTTAAGCACATTTAAATCATGTATTTGAAAATCACTCAAATCCCTTTTCTCTCTACATTGCGTACCACAAATATATGTATCCTGAGTTGCAGAGCTGTGGAATCTCAGGAACACCTCTTTTTTCAACACCAGTTCTCATAACAAATCTGGAGATTGGCCATGCACCAATTAGGCTGTAGCTTTATGGGAGCAGGATGGCAGGGCATTATTGATGGGCTCATTTCTGATCCTCCCTGGCAATCAAAGCTACAGAAGGACCTAGCAAGTTTTGGCTTTGCAACGGCGGTCTAACACATATGGAGAGAAAGGAATAATCAAATTTACCAGCAAACAAGAAAGGGCCAAAAATATATCATCAAAGAAACTCTTGAAAGTATCTCTTTTTGCTGCTGCCAACTAGAGAGGAACTTGCTATAAACCTTAGATTTTCTAAGAGATCTTTACCAAGCAACATCCTAGCGTGCCAAAAAATGGCTAAACTATTGGAAATTCCCCACCCCTCCTAAACCCCCCTTCATGCCCCCTCTGACCTTTACCTGGTTCTATTGTAGGTACTAACTGTTTGTGTATGTCTATGTTTAGATTATTATATTTTTTAGGCTCATTTCATAACATGCTGGGTAATTTGGAACTGGGATTATTTGGCTGATTCAGCACATGGACTTGTTACTCTTAAACTGGAGAACACTGGATGCAGCAGAAAGCTATTTGGGAATTTGGATAAGGATTAAGGCCTGGAGATTGGTCTACTGGCATCGGAAGTGGAAGACTCTATAGAATTTTCACTCTGTTCTCAGCCTGTTAATCTTTGGCTTGCCTCCCAGATTTATATGTAAAAGTCTAAATGGAGAAAATTCAATCCAAGTGGTTAGTTTTGGGCATCCCACCGAGCCACATGGAAGATCTTCAAAGACCTACTCAACATCAGACACAAGGGATGAAGAATTGAACAATGATTTCATTCAAAAAAATTATTTTTCTTCCTTGATTTAGTATGAGTACAATTGTTGCTATTTATAGTGACACAAAATCTTCTATTTCTACTGAGGTATCTATTTAGTCAATATTCTCTACTAAAGTCAAGATACACCAAATCTTCTTTACGGCTGTTTTACGGCTACTTTCTAACACTCCCCCTCAAGTTGAATCGTGGGATCCACAACGTTCAACTTGCGCAAAATATCTTCATATGCCCGTCCATTGACCGCTTTGGTCAAGACATCTGCTAGCTAATCCTCAGACCTTACGAAAGGTAGCTCAATGATTCCTCCTTCCAACTTTTCCTTGATGAAATGTCGATCAATCTCTATATGCTTAGTCCGGTCATGCTGTACCGGATTTTCTGATATACTGATAGAGGCTTGTTATCACAAAAAAGTGGAGTGGGCAAAACGAATCGTAGTCCAATGTCTCTGAGCAACTTCTGAAACCCACAAAACCTCCGTCCCTTTTGCAATCCCACGAAATTCTGCCTCGGCACTGGACAGTGCAACAACTTTCTGTTTCTTGCTTCTCCAGGTTACCAGATTCCCTCCTACAAGTACAAAATATCCTGAGGTAGATTTGCGGTCTACTACATTTCCAGCCCAATCTGCATCAGTATAGGCTTGAACATTTAGATGTCCATTGTTTCGGAACACAATTCCCCTTCCTGGTGTCTTCTTCAGATAGCGTAGGATCTTCATTACTGCGTCCATGTGGTGTTTTTGAGGCTGATGCATGAACTGACTAATCACACTTACCGCGTATGCAATATCGGGTCGAGTATGTGATAAATAAATTAACTTTCCCACCAAACGTTGGTACTGCCCTCGATCAACTTGCACTTCTTCTTCGACAATTTGAAGCTTATGATTAGTTGCCATGGGTATATCACTTGGTTTGCAGTCTAGCATCCCTACTTCTGCGAGAAGGTCCAAGATGTACTTTCTTTGTGATATATAGATTCCAGATTTTGACCTCAACACTTCAATTCCCAAGAAATACTTTAGACCTCCTAGGTCTTTCATCTCAAACTTGGTAAATAATGGTTCCGAAGATGAGCAATCTCCTCAAGATCATCCCCCGTGATCACCATGTCATCTACATATATGATTAAACACGTCACCAGTTCCTTCCTCTTCTTAATAACAGCGTATGATCTGCATTACTCTGGTGATAGCCATCTTGCTTCATACTTGGGTGAATCGGCCAAACCACGCTCGGGGAGACTGCTTAAGTCCATATAAAGCCTTCTTTAGTCGGCAAACTTCTCCCCTTTCAAACCCTATGGTGAAACCTGGAGGAGGTTCCATATAAACTTCTTCTTTGAGATCGCCATGTAAAAAAGCATTTTTGACATCAAATTGATGTAGATGCCAATTTTTAGTTGCTGCAAACAGAAAACAGTACCCTGATCGTATCAATTCGGGCTACAGGAGATAAAGTTTCTGAATAATCAATACCATAAGTCTGCGTGTAACCCTTAGCAACAAGACGAGCTTTGTTTCTTTCAATACTCCATCAGCTTTGTACTTGACAGTAAATACCCACCGACAACCAACGGCTCTTTTTCCATCGGGAAGAACGCACTTCTCCCACGTACAATTTTTTTCTAAGGCTTCCATTTCAGTATTCATAGCCTTTCTCCATTCTGGTCGAGACTGAGCTTCTTCAACTGTTCGCGGGAATTTGTGTCGTACACAAGCCGTAAAGAACCCTTGAGCTATGTCAGATACTCCTGTTACGGATAGGTCCACCGGATACCTGGATGTCTTAGAAACTTGGTCAGGGGAGTATCTTTCCGGGGAAATTCCTCGCTTGGTTCTTGGAGGCAACACTCGTATTCCTGGTTGCTCCACCTGAATATTAGTTCTTGTGTACATTTCGGGGATAATGGGGTACTTAAGAGTAGTATCTGGGTTATGTGAATCAGTATTAGTATCATTATCAAGGTTAGGTTGAATAATACTTATACCCGGATTTGTTACCTTGAACAGTTCATTCGTTGCTGGAGGATTCTGTGGTAGGGGTACTTGTGCCTCAGGTTGTACAGTGTTGGGGAGCTGTAGTGCAGTCGGCGCCATCTACTTGCCGTGTTGGAACATCCGTCAGACAAGGGAGGAGTGGCAACGAGCAATCTAGGGTTCCATCATTGGTACTCTCCCCCTGAAGCCGAGATTGGGAGGGGTAGTAATATTCGGTTTCGAGGAAAGTGCAGTTCATGGTAATATGCATTCGGTGAGTCCGAGGATTATAACACCTGTAACCCTTTTGGGTGGTGGCATATCCAACGAAGATGCATTTTTCAGCACAGGGATCAAGTTTGGTTCTTTCATGCTTAGGAGTATGGGTAAAGACAGTGCAGCCAAACACTTTAGGAGGAAGTGTATAAAGTGAGGGAATGGAATGTTGGGAAGAGAGGACCTGAATGGGTGTTTGGTAATTTAGTATTTTTGTTGGAAGGCGGTTGAGGAGATAAGTGGCTGTAGATACTGCCTCGGGCCAGAAACTAGTCGGAACGTGAGAGTCAAACATCATAGCCCGAGTCATTTCGAGACGGATCCGGTTTTACGTTCGGCAACCCCATTTTGTTCAGGTGTGTGTGGGCATGTTGTTTGATGAAGGATACCGTGTGTATTTAAGAATTGTGTCAAGGTAGTATCTAGATATTCACCCCCATTGTCAGATCGCAGGATTTGGATCTTAGTATCAAACTGTGTATGAATCATATTGTAGAATTGTACAAACTTTTGACAGACTTGGGACTTATGTTTCAAGATATATAGCCATGTCATACGAGAGAAATCGTCAACAAAAATCACATAGTAACGAAAACCAAGGGGAGTATTATAGGGTGAAGGTCCCCAGACATCAGAATGAACTACTGAAAACATACGATCAACTCGTGTATTATTAGCAGCATAGGATGCCCGAGTTTGTTTCGCCCGGAGGCAAGTATCACATGACAAATTGGTAATGGGAAATGTGAATAAATTTGGAAAAAGATGTTTTAAATAACTAAATGACGGATGACCTAATCGTCGATGCCATAACCACACTTGCCATTCAGTCGTCCCGGTGACAAGATTAGACTGTCCCTGTTGCACCACCGCATCAACATAGTACAGACCTTGGCGCTCAGTACCACGCCCAATGATCACCCCCGTACGAATGTCCTGCACAAGGCAAAAATTAGGATACATAAGAACTACGCAATCAAGAGCCTTGGTAAGTTGACTAATAGATAGTAACTTGGTGGATAGGGAGGGGACATAGAGACAATTTGGAAGTGTCATGTGAGGTGTTATGGATATGGTGCCTCCACTTGTGACGGGGAGAGAGGCTCCGTTGGCTGTGGCAACCATAGTTTTAGTGGGTAATGTTTGTGTAAGAAGGTCAGACGGGTCATAGGTCATTGTGTCAGTAGCTCCGCAGTCAAATATCCATTGTGGCGGGGCTTGAATGGTATGACATTGAGAATTCGGGGGCTGTTTGGGTAAAATTGATGAACAGGGGGCTGTTTCGGGTGTTTGGAAATTCTGTGGGGCACGGTTGGATATAAGGGAAAATGTAGGGTTAGTATCATGAATTTTTAAGTGTGGAGGGACAGTAGTACAACAAGACAAATATTCAGGGGGGCATTTGGTAATATGGGGGGTATTTAAAGGTGGAAGAGGGCTAGGGTTTAGAACCCCAGCCCCGTTACCTCCTTCGTTGCCGCTGGTGAATTCTTCTGCAATTCCTACGGCGGCCATGGCTTTCCCTTCAGTCTCTTCGGATCCTCTGCGATTGGGGGCCTCTGTGCCCTTCCTGTTGCCAGATACACTATCTCCAGTGTTCTGGGCGGCAGCAGCTTGTGTTTTTCTCTTGAATTCGTCCCACCAATCTGGATAACCATGCAACTTGAAGCATTTATCCCTACTATGTCCTTTTCTTTTGCAGTGAGTGCATTCCAGTGATTTATCAGGGTCTCCCCGCCGTGATGGTCCTCCTGAGCGGGTAGAAGACCCTGCTGTCCCTCGGTTCTTAGCTATCTCTGATGATGATCTGATCATCAGACCCTGTCCAACCCCAGATGATGATCTCAGATCTGATGGGGTATTCAAGACTCCACGTTGGATCTCAGATCTGCGGAGTTCGTTGTATGCATTTTCTACTGTGGGTCTTGGTTCTCGTTTTAAAATTTCCTTCTTGGTGTCAGAAAGGCTTTCGTCAACTGCAAGTAGAAGCTGGTAAAGCCTTTGTTCCTGAACTTTCTTGGTGTAGACAGCAATGTCTTTTGGTGATTCCATGGGATTGGGATCCATGGAATCAATTGTCAACCAAAGTCCTTGAAATTGATCCCATAAAACTTCAAGGGGTCTATTGTCCTGTTTAATTGTATAACACCGTTTATGGAGATCAAAAATTTGGAGTGGATCACTTCCAGATCCGTAGGTCACTGCAAGGCCATCCCAAAGAGCCTTTGTAGTGGAATACTGGGACACGTTATTAACGAGACTGTCCTCAATGTTATCAATTAACCATGTGCAGACTAATTGATCTTGATGTTCCCATGTTGAGTAGTTGGCATCCGTAGGAGATGGAGGAGGGGGAACTCCAGTGATATGAGAAGTTTTCCCTCTTCCCCCTAATGCCATCTTCATTAATCTACACCACAGTGTATAGTTTGTGCTGCTTAATTTAATTTTCAGGACAAGATTTGCCGTCAAAGGTGGTGACGGTGAGATATTCATGTTCTGCTGAAGAAACTTGGCAAATTGCTCTGACCAGTCAATATTTGTAGGGAAGTTGGTTCTGGTTTCTGATGTTCTAGAACTTCCTTCAGGGGTATTCGGTGTTTCTGACATGTCTTTCGTTATGTGCAGGAACGGATTTGAGCAGGGACTATCTTGGTCTGGAGAGGTACTGGGGCAATGAGGACCAGCGTGCTGAGCCCAAAAAAAATCGATAAGAACAGATGCAAAGCTTGAAGCTTTAGGTATATGTGGCAATGATGAAGAATTCTGAGCCTCACGAGAGAGAAAAAAAACTCAGATTAGGGCAGGTAGGATACTTGATCCTAAGGGTAGTTTATGACAGTGATGAATTCTCAATTCTGAGTCAGTCATGAATCAAGAGCATAGGTTTGATCATAACCTGCTCTGATACCATGAAGAATTGAACAATGATTTCATTCAAAAAATTATTTTCTTCCTTGATTTAGTATGAGTACAATTGTTGCTATTTATAGTGATACAAAATCTTCTATTTCTACTGAGGTGTCTATTTAGTCAATATTCTCTACTAAAGTCAAGATACACCAAATCTTCTTTACGGCTGTTTTACGGCTACTTTCTAACAAGGGATGCCTTTTAGCGCCAACCTATATAGTCATTATTAGTTTGGCATTTTGCTATTGACAAAGTTTCTACTGCTTAGCTAGGGGTTACGTATATGCAAAATATAATGAAATTTTGTCCTTTTGTATGTTGGCCAAGTCTTGACCCTATCTAGCTTGTCAACACCACCTCATGGTGTTTACACAATGTAAATTTCCCTACACGGGTATATCATCATACCCAGTATATCCCAACGACAGCAAAAGTACACGGGTATATATATATATATATATATAATTTTAATTTACAAAAAAAGCGACAGCTACAAAAGCAGCAACTCATTACACAAATACTTTGTGCAACATCAACAACAACAACTTGTTGTTGAGAATCTGGGTTTAAGTGATTTAAAAATAGATGATTTAAATGTTACGAGTTTACGAAATGCATGAAATAAGTGTTACTTAATATATGTACATGATAAAAATGTTTTACATGTTTATATATAATGTTGTCATACTAACATGCCATGAAACATTAAAGAATACATCATATGGCAAACATTTGTTGTCTTTATACTATTTTCAGGTGCCATAATTAATGAACTAAGCTAGTTCATTAAGTGAAGTGCTTAAGGAGATGAACTAAATAGTTCATTAAACGAACACATATTTGGGATACATTTGGAGAGAGCTATCTGGCAACAAATTTGGAATGGAAGTTCCCTCTCCAAACTTATCTATGCACGTCACATACATATACATATTATATATCCATATTTTTTACGACAAATTATATACTTATATTCCAACGTTCCATCGACACGTAATATATATTATAAACGTACATCAACGTCACACCACTATACACCTGATATTTATGAGTATATACAGGTCTTATATCATATATTACAAGTCATTTTGCCATCAAATTATAACAACATGTCACGAGGTCATAAACTGAAAATTATCATATCGTGTGACTACCAAAACTTCACCGACATGTCACGTACTTACCATATAAAGATGGCCAGCTTATATTCACTAAAAATACTGAAAAATTTCGTGATCCACATGTCAAATTCAGACTCAAAGTCATACCATGTTTACACACATCAATCACACATAATTCAGCCGTAATTCGTGGAAATTCAAATGAAAGTTTTTTTGTCACATGGGGTCGGTTTCTACTTAGCCATTGGAGCTTAATCTACAACTTATTTTATGTATCTTATGTGTGACATTATATATATTACATGTCTAAGAAATTTGAGATTAATCGGAGAAAAATTTCGTAATCAACGAAAGTCAAAATTTCAGTTTTCTACACCTCTACATGCTTGGAATGTTTTTGGTCTTGATGTCACATGTATCTGTTGAAAAAAAAGGTTTGAATGATTCACAAAAATGCATGATTTAAATAACGTGTGCTAAAGAACTGCATGACACATTTTGTGACTTGACACGTTTTTGCAACAAACCTGCCTTATATACTTTATATATAATGTTGCCGTACTAACAAGCCATGAAGCTTTAAAGCTTACGTCAAATGGCAAACATTTGTTGTGTTTGAACTATTTTCAGATGCCACCATTAATGAACTAAACTAGTTCATTAAGTGAAGTACTTAGTTAAATGAACTAAGTAGTTCATTAAATGGAGAAATATTTGGAGAAGGCACAAAGGCAACAAACATGGAAATGGAAAGTCTCCTTCTACCTCTTAAACCACAGGCCTTACTTCTTCTCCGGCAATTGATCTAAGCTGCTTTCTCATCCTGCTATGTTTTACGATTCTTCTGATTCATTTTCTACTTTCTGCAATCTCTATACGATACTTTTGTGGCACATCGCAACAATGGCGGATCCGCCATTACCGCTGTCGAAAAAACATCCAACTTTTGCCTCTCTATTCAAGTCATCATCTAATCCTACAATCGTTGATAAAACAGTACTACGGTATAAGGGTAGTCCTATGATTTCTTTCACAGATGATGAAGTCTCTGCATTGGCTGAACCATACAAATTTTCATTGGTTGGATCATTCTGGTATGCCAGGCCACCATTAGCCACCATTCGCGCCACCATTGATCGCATTGGCTTTAATGGCACGGTACGTATTGGGTTGCTGGATTCAAATCATATATTGCTGGAATTTGCACAGGAACCATATTATATGCGTTGTTTTTCCCGTCAAAGTTGGATGATCGCAGGGAAATATATGCGTGTTACCAAATGGACACCGGATTATGATCCTAAATTTGATGTGCCAATTGTTCCAGTATGGATCTCTCTTCCTGGCTTGCCAGTTCACTTTCATCAAAAGGATGCATTATTCCAAATAGGGAAAATGATTGGAACGCCTATGAAGCTTGATAATGCTACTACCGAACGTTTACGTCCATCGGTAGCAAGGTTGTGTGTTGAAGTTGATATCTCAAAAGAATTACCATCACGAGTGTATATTCAATTATCCTCTCGAACTATATCGCAGCCTGTGACATATGAAGATATTCCACAATACTGTTCTTCATGCATGCGTCTAGGGCATACAATTGACAATTGAAGGAAAGAGATTGATACACCTGCTGCAGTACAGAAAAATACTTCAAAGAGCGCAGCAAAACAAAAAGATAAAGACACAAGATGGACTCCAAAAAAATTTCCATCATCCATGGCCAATACGTCGCATACAACTGAAATTCATTTAACTGATGAAAACACCCGTCTGCCTATTTCGTCTCCGCCCATTCAAATTAACCTGCTTTCGCCTGATCTGTTGCCAAAGGATCAGATTACTATATCCCAGGTTAACTCATTTACAGAGTATTGATGATATCATAACAGGTGAATATCCGGCTAGCCATCAATATTTGACAACAACAAAGGATGATTTGCAGCTAACAAGAGAGAACTTCTCAGCAATCTCGACAGATGATGATTTTGTTAATTACGTAACAAACGTGGTGCAAGCTGTAGTTATTCATGATGCACATAGACGATCACAGGCTCAGCCATCTTCCTGTTCTTCTTCTCCGACAGAAACTGCTCCAGAGGGACAATTTCAAGTGCCACCTAGGCTCTTTCGCCGTCGTGCTCGCAATATTGATCCAACGTCACTGCCAACTACAAGATCACGGGCGGCACTCTCAAATTCATTTGATATTCTATCTAATCAATGAATATGCTAATTTGGAATGTTAGAGGTATTAGTACCTCCCTGCCAAGATTAATTTCATTGAATCGTCGTCATCATTTTCATATATTAGTAGTTATTGAGCCAAAGAAAAGAGCTACAGCTCTACTTTCACATAGGTTACAGCTGGGTTTCTCCAATGCTATGTCAGTTATTGATGATAAAACTTGGATTTTCTGGAGGCAATCTATAGTTCAATTGGAAGATCAACGTGCAGGAGTACAAAATCACTCTTTGAAATTTAATTTCTTGCCCACGGGAGATGCAGGAGTACAAAATCACTCTTTGAAATTTAATTTCTTGCCCACGGGAGAGTCTTTTTGGTGCACAATCGTATATGTACTTCATGCAATCACTGTTCGTCACCCACTATGGGCTGATCTCACATTGTTTCAAACTACATTAGACAAACCATGGATTGTTGGTGGAGACTTCAATACATATCTCTCATTAGAGGAACACCAAGGTAGATCGATCCTTGCCTTACGAACACTGCAGGACTTTAATGATTTCATTGCAGCTGCTACATTGCAAAATATTGCATTTCAAGGGTCCCCTTTTACGTGGTCCGATGGTAGAGGTTTGGGACAAGTCAGTCGAAGGTTAGATCGCTATTTGTGTACTGCAAGTTTCTTTGATCTTTTTGCGATGGTGCAATATCAACATTTGAACCGAGCATCTTCAGACCATGCACCTATATTTCTACAATGCAAACTGGAACCACGTTGTTCTTCATCAGCATTTAGGTACTTAGACGTCTGGACAACACATCAAGACTTTGATGATTATGTGAAGCACCACCGGCAATCTTTTCCTATGGTTGGTGGAATGTGGGGATTCTATATAAAGTTGCAAAAATTGAAAACATGCTTGGCAAGATGGAATAAAGAAGTCTTTTGCAATATCTTTGATGCTGTTATTGCAGCTGAAGAGGAAGTAACGAAATGTGAAAGATTATATGATGCACAACACACAGATGAGGCGAGAACGGCATATCATTGCGCTATGAGTCAACTGCGTCTGGCACAAAAGCGTGCAATGCTATTTTGGAAACAAAAAGCTAATGTAAAGTGGATGAATGAAGGGGATGCGAACACAAAATGCTTCCATCAAAAGGTAAAAGAGAAAAGGCAAAGACAATGCATCCAGCATATTAGACGACATGATGGGGTGGAATTGGAGTCTCAGCAAGATATTGAGAATGAAGCAATTGGGTATTTTCAACAATTATTCACGTCTGAGGCAACAAATAGTTATGAGGACATATTGCAGTATGTTCCACAACTGGTTTCAAATGAGGACAATACAGAATTACTACGAATGCTAGAAC
Organism: Eustoma russellianum; assembly: GCA_036186865.1. Classification (NCBI taxonomy): domain Eukaryota; kingdom Viridiplantae; phylum Streptophyta; class Magnoliopsida; order Gentianales; family Gentianaceae; genus Eustoma; species Eustoma russellianum. The sequence continues at coordinate 18,995,374 of AP025066.1, read as the reverse complement.
TTTCCGAAGTTAAACAGGCAGTATGGGACTTGAGTCCATCCAGTACCGCTGGCCCGGATGGATTTCCTGGGTCCTTCTATAGACACTTTTGGAACATTATATCTATGGATGTTTACAAAGCAATGCAAGAATTCTTCGTAGGGATTCATCCGTCTGCTAAATTGGCATCTGCGCTCATTACATTGATACCAAAGGTGGCCAATCCTATATCTTATTCTGAATATCGCCCCATATGCTTATCAACCTTCATGGCTAAGGCTATCACACGCTTAATAGCCACACGTCTCTCAATTTTATTGCCTAAAATAATATCTCTAGAACAGGCATGATTCATGAAATTTAGGGATATCACGGAACAAATACTCTTGGCCTAAGAAATGGTGCACCTTATGGATAGGCCAGCGCGTGGAGGTCACATACTTATTAAACTTGATATGGCAAAGGCGTTTGACAGAGTTTGTTGGACTTTTTTACATCTAATAATGGCAAAGATGGGATTTCATTCACGTCTTATTCGACTGATCATTAACAACTTGTCAGCCACACGGTGTTCAGTTCTAGTTAATGGGTATTCAGTAGGATTTTTCCCAATCACACGTGGAGTCAAACAGGGCGATCCGCTTTCTCCATTATTGTTCATACTTGCCTCTGAAGGCTTCTCACAGGGACTTAATGCGTTAATGGAAAATGGCACTATACAAGGTTTTCAATCGGGCAGAGTACCTCAAATAACCCATCTGGGGTTCGCGGATGACTTAGTCATATTTTTGAATGGCAGTTCCAGAAATTTACAAAGATTTAAGAATTTTTTGGATTCTTATCAGGCAGCTTCGGGTCAATTGGTTAATTTGCATAAGAGTCAAGTAGTGGTGAGCGCAGGATTGCAAGACACAAGAGTCTCACAATCTCTTGGCATGAGACTAGCTAATTTTCCAATTAAGTATCTTGGATCATACTTACATAAGGGCATCAATTGGGCAACATATTGCACTTTGTTAATACAACATTTCGACCGTGCTCTTAACTCTTGGTCATCGAAGCTCTTATCCATGGCAGGCAGATTAATTTTGGTGCGGCATGTTCTGTGTTCAATGCCATTACATATAATGGCAAGTTCTAAACTTCCAAAGAGTGTAATTACCGTTCTATCATGCAAAATGGCAAATTTTTTATGGCAAGGAAGACATCATTGGCAATCATGGGAAACCATATGCAGTCCAAAGGAGAATGGTGGACTAGACATACGGCACCTAAGCACACTGCAGCAGGCCTATAATTGTAGATTATGGTGGAGATATCATCACTCTTCAACTTTATGGGCTCAATTTAGCCGCGCAAAATATGGAAGAAGATCAACGTTATTGCTCATATTTACGACTCCCCTACTTGGAAACACATTTGTGCCACTGATTCTTTTATGATACATCACGTCCAACACACGCCGGATGGCTACATATGGTATGCGGATGCAAACGGTCAGTTTTCACTTAAATCTGCATGCATGATTTTATCTACACCATCAACTGTTCCATATCCGAAATAAAATTTGGTGGAAGACCTTGCCTCTAGGGTGCCGTATATTTATATGGAGATTATGGAGACGATCACTACCACTACCAGATAATTTGCGCATTTGGCAAACTATATTTCCAACACAGTGTGTTTTTTGCAAGACAAAAGCGGAGGATATGAATCATTTATTTTTAACATGTGCCAATATTTATCCATTGTGGCAAGAAATCTCAATCATTTTTTCTGGTCCCATCCCAACTGCTGAATCCATACGGATATACTTGATGAGATGGTGGAGTGCGTCATCTTAGCATACCATGCTGGGACAATTGCGAGCAGTGGTGCCATCTTTCATGGTTTGGGCCATTTGGAAAGAATATGCATGTATCAAGTTTGGTGATGATGTTTTCTCTTCTCATCGACTGTTTCAAAGAGCAAGAGATCATATATACAATTGGTGTGAAGCAACACAACATCGTAAATTTTCACAACAAATTCCACACTTGGTGATGAGACAATTTTCTCCAAAGATAGCGAAGAGGCTGCCCACACTTGTACGTTGGGAAAAACCCACCTACAGGAAAGCTGAAGCTCAATGTAGATGCTGCAGTATCTAACACATCGGCAGCTGGAGGAGAATTTTGCGGGATCATCAGGGCCATCTGGTATCTGCGATATGTTTTGGATTACCAGCGGTACAACCGCTACATGCAGAACTAATGGCACTACAATATGCCATAATATATTACGCGATGCACTATAGTCAACTATTGGTTGAAACAGATTGTAAACAACAGATTCTGAATCTCTCATCCCACTCCATCTTTACGGGTCCATATGCTGCAGATTTACATCGTACTGCAATATTTCTCAGACTAAATGGGGCGACAGTTCAACATTGTTTTCGGGAAACAAACACGGCAGCTCATAAATTAGCCACACACGGATTTTATTCCTCAGGAATCACTCTTTACTCCTCATTGGCATCTTTGCCTGCTGATGTCAGAGGCGCTATCTTGATGGACACTATGTTGCCATCCTTTAGATTTTGATCATTGAGTCTCCCAATGGGTTGGCGCGACATGCATATGGTTGCCTATATCTTTGCCAGACATAGGCAACGTTGGTATGATTTTGAACTGATAATGAATTCTCTGTTTCCACTTTTTCCCATACTGATATATAATTCTTACGATAATCTTTTGCGTGTTTTTGCTGAGGGAACTGCTGTGTATATGGACAAAATTCAGCAGCAATGGCATCTCCTCCGTTCTCATCTTCGGTTGCCTGTATTCTGGATGAATACGGGCAACGTCGGTGTGTATCAAATTTGCTGTATAATTTGAAAACCGGGGCAACAAATCTTAAAGGAGTCCAAAAGTCAGCTACTCAAGAAAAAATGTTCCCCCTACCAAGCCAAAAAGACGGAACAAAATATACACCGAAAATGCCAACTTCAAAGAATTTGCAGCAGGTAAACAGAATAAGGTACATTTGAGATTGTACAAGTTAGTTATCTAACAAGAAGCTGCATCTAGCAGCTGAATGACACACTGGAAGAAAATATACGGCGGGAGAGTTCACTAAATAAACTAAAAAGAGGTTCCACCGAGATTTGAGCTCGGGTTACTAGATTCAGAGTCCAATGTCCCAACCGCCAGACGATGGAACCATCTGGTACATAAGGTTCCTCTAACTTTCTAATTGTAATAATGTCCAGAGTGATGGCAACTCTTTTTTCTGTTGGCCTGCCAGATTTGGATCTTCTAACCTACTCAACCACTCTAATGAAATAATGCTAAGTGTAGAAATATACACAGAATTCAGTATAAAATACATACACTCTAAATACATAGCCTATTCTCGCCATCAATGTATTTAACTTTCCGGATATTATCTTCATTCATTTTGTTATGTCATGACTTTCTTTGTAATAATAGTATTCCTCCGCCATAAGTGAAGACTTCTTAATAAAATACATGAGACGTCGAGCTCCTTATTTAAAAAAATCATTTTTGTTGAAATTTGAACAACAACAACATTACTTATTTATTGTCTTAGAGAATCCTGTGATAGAGTATGGAAAGGTCGGATATACGCAACCATACTTATGTGTTAAAAACACACAGAGGTTGTTTCCGAATGACCCACAACGAAAATTGCGTGAAGAATTATCGATCAATTGCTACTTATATATATATATATATATATATATATATATATATATATGTATATATATATATATATATATCGGTTTGGATTTATTCTTTTTCCTTTGTAATTCGCATGCTAATGGATTCCAGCCATATAAATATGTACGCTTTTTCCTTCGCCAGGGTTTTATCCACAAGGGTGGTTTTACCTGGCAAGGTTTTAATGTGGCATATCGTATATGATTGGAGATTAGCAATTTTAAATTTCTCATATGATATAAGTCATGAGTGATGACAAAATTATTACGACACGTTACTAGGTTCTAAACCAAAAATTGTTGTATCGGGTGACTACCGAAACTTCGCTAACGTGTCACGTACTTGCCATATATAGATGGCCAGACCCTACACTTCAAAAATGACCACAAATTTCGTGGCTTACATGGTATATTCAGCCATAAAATCATTCCATGTTGACACACACAAATCACCCCCCCAATTAAGGCCAAATTGTGGAGACTTTAAATTCAACATTTTTGTAACATGGGGCGCCACTTTTAATCAGCCTTTAGAGCTGAATATTCAATTTATTCTATGTATATTATGTGTGACATATATATATATATATATATATATATATATAACATGTGCAAAAAGTTTGAATTTAATCAGAGAAAAATCGCGTAATCAACAAAAGTCGAAAATTTGGTTTTCTATGAACACGACACATGGAACGTTTTTGGCATGGCATGTAACATGTATCTAGACACTTTTTACATATTCAATACATACTAAAGTGTTCTAGAATATTCAAATTAGGGCTGATTGGAATATACCATATGTGTATATTTATTGTGCACTATTTTACAAAGTTTACAAAAATAAATTCAGCACATGTTCATGCCTAGAGCTGCTTGATGGTGCCTATGTGGAGCTTAGTTGGCATCTTAATTGGTGAAGAATGGACTACACAAGGTTATTGACATAATGGAGGGAGCTACACAAGGTAATGTTTCAAACTATGTCACAAATATAACACATGCTGAAAATTCAGCATGTGTGATATTAATATGGCCAAAATTTTGTTCCTTAATGGTGATAAATTTGCCTCTTCATTTTCAAGGGATTGATATAATACTAATATGGCAATAATTTGAACATGTTGAGAATATTGCACATGCTGAAAATTTCAGCATGTGAATCAATGTTATGGCCGATTTTTTGGTCTTAATTGAGACCAATTCAGTTTGCAAATTATGTAGGATTAATTATGTGATATTTGATAAGGCTTTTATTAATAATTTGGTACATGTTTTAAGTGTAATTCTCATATTTGTACAGTCATCAAGTGATGACAAATCTCATTCAATCAAGGAGTGCCAAGTAAGCAAGGCCAAGACAATCATCCAATCAAGTGTTGCCAAGTAAGCAAGTTGATGTCACATCTATACAAGGCATTCTTCCAAGGACTTAAAAGAGAATTTCCAAAATGGGATGGAGCCCTAGAGTGTGCGGCCAAAGCACAATAAAAAGAAGAGAAGAGCAAACAAAAATGCAAGACAAGTCTCATAATTTTCAAGTGCAAAAGGGTCTTCTACTTTCTTCTTCTACATTTCTTTCTTCTCCTTCTCCTCACAAGCCTATTGTATCTATATTCAAACATATTGAATATGATTTGTTCATACCACCATACATGCATCATTTTTGTAAAAGGTTGATCAAGGTGTGATCAACCTTCATCCGTTCGGTGGTAGTATTCGTGATCATTGTGATCGCTTGTATCGTTTGTGAAAGGGTGGAGTTGGTGTGTAACTCTAGTAACCCTTGTGGTAAGGTGTTATTTTGTGATTAATGATAACCGAGGAAGGTGTCTTTAAAGACTGGAGTAGGTTGTGTTAACCGGTATAAAATTCTCGGTGTTATTACTTTCAGCATTTTACTTTCAGTATTCAGCACTTTGCATCGTTTTTATTGCAATAGTAAAAATATCGAACGACTTTCAAAAATTGCCAAACTTTGCAAAAACATAGACACACCTCTTAAGTTTCATTTTTAAGTTTCACCCTATTTGGATAAGTATAAGTCTATCAAACATTAATAGTTCTGAGACTAGTGCAATCTGATTTTCAGACTTCCAAAGGTTGAGAACATTAACGTATTTGACATACTTACCAAAGGAATTTTTCTAAACTGTTTCGACCCATTAAAATAAATATCTTAAGGGGTTTGTCATTAAATGTTCAGACCATTTGAAGTTACGAATTAATCGGAATCAAATTTTCAAATCAGAGTACTGTTATTGGCAGATTTGCGCAATCTGACCACAAACAATTTTTCAAGGGGTTAGAGGTTGAGTCTTGATCTGAAATTTTTAGGGGATACTCAGAACATCTGAGAGTAAAATCTCTCCAAATTTCAGAATTTTTGAAGGCATGTAACCTGGTCTTTCAAATGTTTCAAAACAGGATCTTAAAACAAAAACTGTTTTTAGAAGTTGGGTTTTTGAGTCAAAATATTTTAAAAACTAAATTTTCCACACCCACTATTCAACTCCCCTTCTAGTGGTGCCTTACATGTCCTACAAGTGGTATCAGAGCGCAGGTACACTCACAACAAGAAGATCCAATGATCTAAGTGAGATGGCAACCCTAGCTTCAAAACCGAACAAGAAGGTATGTCTAGTCAAAGGCCTCCTCTTTTTGATGGTGAGTCCTTTATTCAATGGAAACTAAGAATGAAACTTTTTCTTATGGCTATTGATATTGATCTATGGTCTATTATAGAAAACGGTCCATTTGTTCCTTCAAAATTATTTACTGTAGATGGTGTCACACTAGAGGTTGTAAAACCAAAACAAGAATAGACTTGTGATGACAAAAAGAGACTAAGTATGAATGCTAGAGCCATGCAATTACTCTTAAACGGGCTAAGTAAAAGTGAATCTAGTTACATATTAAATTGCTCTAGTGCTCAAGAGATGTGGAGAATTCTTGAGATGAAACATGAAGGGACTGGCCAAGTAAAGGAGCCTAAGATTAATATGCTTATATCCATACTTGAGTCTTTCAAATTATTGCCAAATGAGTCTATTGTTGATATGGATCTACGATTGACTAACATATATATTTCTCTTGAGTCTCTTGGCAAAGCTTTCTCTACGCAGGAAAAGGTCCAAAAGGTACTACGAAGCCTTCCATCCGAATGAGACCCTAAAGTGACAGCAATAGGGGAAAGTGAAGAAACCAAATCAATAAAAATAGAGGAACTAACTGGATCGCTAAAGGTATATGAAAACAAACTCACTTTAAGGAAATTGGAATCAATGTCAAAACAAGGTAAGACTATTGTTTTTAAATCAAATGAATACGTCTCTACTACTTCCGATGACGTAGATGATAGTGATTCCGAACCAGATAATGATGACTTAATACTATTGGCTAAAGGTTTGAGAAAATTCATGATAAAGTCATTTAAAAACAAACCTAAGGCTACTTCCACTAAGAGAAATAAAAATAAAACAAATGACAAGGAAGTGAAGTGCTATGAATGCGGGAAACTTGGACATTTATCTTATGACTTCCCTAACAAGGACAAACAAACAAATAAACACCTTGACAAGGATCGGACCAAAACTAGACTTGTCTCAGAACCTAAACAAAGGAGAAGAGCTCTCAAGGCCTCCACTTGGAGTGACACATCCGACTCTGAGACCGATACCGAAGAAGAGACGACCCAAGTATGCTTTGTATCTAAAGAATCAAACAAGGTATCTTCCGATTCTGACTCTGATTCTGAGCCTTCATATGATGATCTTTTTAGTCAATGTTTAGAATTACACAAATTCACCAAGACTCTTGCAAAAGAAAAGAAACGATTAATTGAATTAGAATCTTCTAACACGAATCTTGTTTCTCAATTAAACGATTCAAAAGAAGAATCTTCATGCATCATCAATGCATTAAAATCAGAGATCTTATCATTAACTACACATAATAATGAAATGAAATCCGAGATTTCAAATTTAAAATCAAGAAATACGGATTTAGAGAAAATGATGAAACAATTTGACACAGGAACTAACATGCTAGATTGCATCATTTTATCACAAAAGCATGATAGTGATAAAACCGGATTAGGGTACATTGAGAAAAACGAAACATCAATTAAACCAACCAAATTCATTTTGTCTAAGAAAATAGAAACACCTAAGACACATATGGCGCCTAAGAAGACGTCTAGGCCCTCTCTCCCTTCATCTCGTCATGCTTTTTCTTCATATCATACAAGATATAATTATGTGATGTATAGATATGAGAAGAAACCATTGATACATACACGACATTCATTCCATGCATCTAGATCACGCACCACGCACACTAACACTAGAACATATCACAAACGCACACCATATGATGTGCATAAGGGGATTCTCGGCTAAAGGACTAATGCTTTCTCACCCCATGTCTACTATGTTGCTCCTTCATCTACATTCTCACCATTTGCTAGACCGAGAAGGATCATCCAAGTATGGGTACTGAAAGGTACTTTTACCAAGAGGTGAATAACTAACTCGTAAGGACCTAAATTAAAAGTGTAGCACCCGCACCGGTCTACCCGCGTATGGTGCACCCACCATACTTCACTACGGAGAGTACCAGGCGTCAATCCACATCATATCGTAGTCCATGACGAAATGTATGGACCTTTCTGCTTACACGTCAATAGGTAAGCAAAATTGAGGCAGAATAAAAACTTTTAAATAAAAACATGCCGAATATTCGTCCCAACGTTTACAACCAAGTCCACAAAACATAAAGAGAAATCCAAATTCAAAGTTTCATCATATTTCCATCAAACATAACCATCATGACAAAGTCCTTAAGCTGTCCTTCTCATGCACGTCTATGGATAGGGAACCCTAGGCTCGTCATCGATCCATTCTACCCCATTTCCTGCAGGCTCTGGGAGGAAAAATAATGGGGTGAGTGACAAAGTCACCAGCAAGTATACCATAAATAATCATGAATTAAATGGAAAGTATACACAAGAACCAAACCCCCAAAAAGTTTGGATTCACAACATACCTGACTTTCAATCCATCATTCGTAAAGACATAAGATCATAACTTATGAGACAAGAAATCACATTAAGATCATAACTTAGGAGATATTAAACCATAACATTATATCCTAAGTAACAGTACATCAATCATTCGACTAGCCATGAAATGCAGCATGTATGAGTATGCACATGTGATGCATCATGATAAAATGAGGATAAGTTCTTTCATTCTTTCTTTCAAAAACATCATCGTAAATAAAACGAGAGAAGTGAGTATTCAGATCTATTATATCCGGATCTGAGGCGGTCATACCATTCCCTTAAGATCTATTATATCCGGATCTGAAAACGGTCATACAGTCAATCATCGTCATCAGGTCTATTCTCTCCGGACCTATACGGTCATAAATCCTCATTATCAGGTCTATTCTCTCTGGGCCTGAACGGTCATAATCATCATAATCATGTCTATTCTCTCCGGGCCTGTACGGTTATAATCATCGTCAAATCAATTAACCCCGTATCTGGAGCGGGTTATGCTGGCCAGAAATCAATGGTACCAATAGGAGTCGTTCTTTTCAAAACTGAAATCTTTTCTTTAAAAGAGCGTTCCAGAATTTCTTTGACATAAAATCAGTTTCATAACTCATGTAAATGAGGATGATGCAATGTATGACGTACTATATGCAATTCGTGACTAAATGCATCACATAATATATATATGGCCTTGTTCTCAAATCTGGAAAAATTTTCAGAATTAACGTTATGTTCATGCGGCCTCGAACATCACAATTCAGGTCTATTTTCATAACCTCATGTCATACATATGCATAATGGAGTCTTATCTACTTGCCATCAAAATTTCATAACGTTTCGAGACATACAAAACCCTTAAATCATTAAGTTACCAAACAGAGTACTGCTGAATCCAGCAGTGCAGTACCCATCTTTACCTTACTTTTAAGCCCATAAAATCCTATTTAATTTGGGCCAACACCTGAGAAACATAGTAAACATACCAAGAATCAATATTAATAAGCCCAATAGCGCTTACAAGTCCAATTTCGCAATAGTAAAGTCTCCCAACTCATGCCATAATTCTGTCATGTTTTCTAGTTTTTGTAACACAACTTCAATTTGGTTGTTAGCCCTCAAAACAGTGGTTCCGACTTGATCTATTTACATGTACATGTTTACCTATATCTTAAGTGATTACCATAAAAATTCCAGAGCAATCCAATGGGTTTAAAGGGGTCATTTAATTATTTTCCTAAAGCTAGGTATGTGCAGAATCTGAAATGACCAGTTGTCACTAAACATTTTATTGCGGATAAACCACAAGTCCTTTTACCAAAATTCCAACTCACAGGTTTAATAAACATACAAGGCTAGCTTCCGACCAACAATCAGCTTATTGGCACGTTCCTAAGGTCTATTTTCAGGTCACACAACACGCCACTTAAATCTGTCCAGTTCCAGTAGTTTTTCCTTTTTATCACTTTTCCTGTCAAGTGTTTACCAACTAAACTTATTCCTCTAAAATGACTTACTAGACACCAAATAAACTCTTTAACATAGACATTCCAAGTTCCATAACATTCAACAAGCTACATATGAATCACTTCAAAAACAGTTTTGAAGCTTACACATAGCACACATCATTATTGCACATTTTGTACTTAATAAAGTCTACCTTTGGCATAACTAATTTATGTATCACATAATCCCCATAACAGCCCATTTCTTACACATGAAAGGACTCGTCTTTTGTTTTAAAGTGAGCATAATACACCCATGTAATAAATCAATCAAACATACAACTTTCATACATCTTTTACCTCATAAGATAGATTCTTCACAAGAGTCAATGTTCATTCCTACCTCCCCCTTCAAGCCATCCCCTTCCATGGTATGAAAGAGGAATCTTACCATGTTTACCTTAGGCATACAACTTATTCATATTTAAGGTAGGCAAAGAAGTCATCTTTAGAAGAATTTCACACATGCAAGTCACCTTTCTTAAGGAACAACTAAGTTCTCATGCTTTAAGCTTAGCATCTCTACAAAGATTCATATCTTAAAAATAGCTAGTCATTCAAGCATACATTTCACAAATAATTCAAGATTACCTAGAGTCTACTTGCCTCTTTAAGCTAGATCCTTCCTTTAGCTTGGATCTTGAGTGAAATGGATTGAAGTTTTCCTCCACTACTCCCTATGACATACGGTTTTGAGGGAGAAAAAGGAGGAACATTAGCTATCCATTTATATGAAGAATAGAGCTAGATTAAGGCTAGATTAGCTTACCAAAATGAGGCTTGAATGGAGTTCAAACTACCAAGGTGTTAGAACCACTTAGTAGCTTGAGAAATTCTCACCTAGTGACCAAGGAGGGTCACGGTTTTATCAAGGAGAAAGGATACCAATGTGAACTTCATCCTTTGAAATATGGAATTCACTTAAGGAATTTTAGCATGTACTTACCTAGATGAATCTTGAAGCTTGAAGATGGAGATATCCTTGAGTCTCCTAACTCCTAGGAGCCGTATGGAAAGATGGTGATGGTGATGGAATAGCTTAAGTGTTCAATGGTCCTTAATATATTGCTTGGGCAATTCTTGAAAGTGTGGAGGGTTGAAGATGAAGAGGAGGCTTCTTAATAAAGAAGAAAAAGAAAACTCCTTGGTAGGGGAAGAGGGGGCCGGCGCATGGGTTCAAAAAAGAGGGGACAAGGGTGCATGAAAAGTAGCTAGTATCTTGGGGTCTTGCACTTAGATACTTTTTGTCCCCCATGCTTTTCCTTTTTCCCTTATTTTATTATAGTCTTCATAATAAATGGAATTGTGAAAAAAAATAAGGAGTCTTCTAGAACCCCTTCTTGTGGTGGCCGAATTCTATGGTGTTGGGGGGGTATTTTGTTATTTTTTCCCATTTCATAAATCATGCTTATTTAATTACACCATTACTTATAATATCTAATTTCTTGTTTAGGCTTTTAGGCTTTCTTTTAAGAAGACTATTAAGGCTAATCTTCTCATAAAGGAAGAATACTCTAAAGTCCTTTAAGGCCCTTGTGGCCGAAATTTTCAAAGTCTTGGAGGGGTGAATTGGTCATTTCACACGCTTCATAACACATACTTGTATAATTATATAATATTTACTTTAAGAAAATTTAATTAAAGAAGCAATAATAAAACTTAATAAAATGTACTTGAAGGATCCAACTTTTCATTAGTTCACTTTTACGAGTCTCAAGTACATATGATTTTTTGTTGGGTACAACAAAAAGGGTACCTGAATCATTGTTGTATATTGCACGGAACCCATACATCAAAAGATACATCTATTAAGTGGTTCCTTGACAGTGGTTGCTCGAGGCACATGACGGGTGACTCGAGCTTGTTCACAAAATTGAAGAAGGTCACAAAAGGCGGATCGGTGACCTTTGGAGACAACAATGAAGGAAGAATCATTAGAAAAAGTACAATCAGAAGCCCAAGTACCCTTTAAATCTCCAACGTCTTCCTGGTAAGTAGTCTATCCTATAATCTTCTTAGAATCTCACAGTTTATTGACAACGGTTTTATTGTGTGTTTTACTTATCCATATTGCAATATAATAAATAAAAATGGAGAAATAATACTAAAAGGAAAAAGGGAAGGAACTATTTTTACGCTTTCTATGGATGACATGTTAGAGGCTAAGGTTAAGTGATTTATATCAAATGAACCTAACGTTAATTTGTGGCATAGACGTTTAGAACACATTGGCATTTCTACACTTGAAAAACTTCAACGAAAGAACCTAATATGAAGATTGCCTGAACTTGATTTAGACAACTTTTAGTTGTGTGAATTTTGTATTAAAGGCAAACAAACACGCGAGTCACTTAAACGTAAAAATGAAATTAGCACGTCTAGAGTTTTAGAATTATTACACATTGATTTGTTTGGTCCTAGTCGCACTAAGAGTCTCGGTGGACGTCATTATGCATGTGTTATCGTTGAAGATTTTTCTTGCTATACTTGGACTTTATTTCTTGCAAATAAAGATGATAGTGCCATTGAGATTGCGAAACTAATAAAACAACTTGAAAATGAATATGGTCTAAATGTGAAAAAGATTAGAAACGATAGAGGCTGTGAATTTAAAAACAAGGACATGATTGCGTTTTGCGAAGAAAAAGGAATCAAACACGAGTTTTCGCCACCTAAAACTCCACAACTAAATGGAGTAGTAGAAAGAAAGAATAGGACACTACAAGAAATCGCTAGAACCATGTTGTGTGAAAATAAATTGCCTTGATTTTTGTGGGCTGAAGCCGTAAATTATGCATGCTATATAGTTAATCGTTTGTCAATTAGAAAGAAAATAAATAAAACTCCTTATGAGATAGTAAATAATCGCATGCTTAAAATTGATTACTTTCGTGTGTTTGGTTGCAAATGTTTCGTTTTGAATATGAAAGATAATTTAGATAAATTTGAATCTAAATCAATTGAATGCATTTTTGTTGGATATTTTGTGAATTCAAAAGCATATAGATGTTATGATCCCATCACTAGACAAATTTTAGAATCCATTCATGTGAAGTTTAATGAATTTGGTGAGGTTGAAAAAGATATAGAATATGACTATGATTTTGAACTAAAGCCCGTGTTAGATAATGTAGAGGATGATGGCATGCATGATGAATTGAATACACTAGAAATGCATAATCACTTAAAAATGCATGAGAACTTAGAAAATTATCAACCAATTTCATGCTATGATATCTGAAATTAAACCTGAAAACGTTTTTGATGCTTTGAGTGATTCTTCTTGGATTGATGCTATGCATGATGAACTAAATCAATTCGTAAGAAATGATGTATGGGATTTAGTGACATGACCACAAGATAAGACTATAATAGACACAAAGTGGGTGTTTAGAAATAAAATGAATGAAGAAAGTAAAGTTGTTAGAAACAAGGCGAGACTTGTAGCGCAAGGATATAATCAAGAAGAAGGAATAGACTACGATGAAACATTTGCACCTGTAGCACGTTTAGAAGCTACACGACTTTTACTTGCTATTGCTTGCATGAAAGGTTTTAAACTCTATCAAATGGACGTAAAAAGTGCATTTTTAAATGGCTTTATGCAAGAAGAAGTATATGTGAAGAAACCACCCGGTTTTGAAGATTTGAAATACCCCGATCATGTGTACAAAATAAAGAAGGCACTATACGGTTTAAAGCAAGCACATAGGGCTTAGTATGATCATTTTGCTACTTTTCTTTTAGAAAATGGATTTAAAAGAGGCACCATAGATAGTATCCTATTCTTGAAACAAGATAAATCGGATTTACTAATCATTCAAATTTATGATGATAACATCATTTTTGGATCTACATCTCATAAACTTGTTGAAGAATTTGAAACTTGCATGAAATCCGAGTTTGAAATGTCTATGGTTGGTGAATTGAATTACTTTCTTGGCTTGCAAATTAAACAAACGAGTAAAGGTATATACATAAGTCAAGTTAAATATGTGAATGACATGATTAAACAGTTCAATTTTGAGAACCTAAAACCATCCCCCACCCTTATGAGTGTCACCACTAAACTAGATAAAGACGAACATAGAAAAGACTTTGATAATGCTTTATATAGGTCTATGATTGGTTCTTTGCTTTATCTTACTGCTAGTAGACCTGATATCATGTTTAGTGTATGTATGTGTACACTTTTTCGAAGCCAACCTAAGGAATTTGGTATGATAAAGATTGTGAGTTTAACTTGCATGCTTATACTGACGCGGATTATGGTGGATGTAAAATAGATAGAAAAAGCACAAGTGGCACTTGTCAATTTATAGGAAATTCACTCATTATATGGTTCTTGGAAAAGCAAGCAAGTGTAGCTTTATCTACTACCGAAGCTGAATACATGGCACTTAGTATTTGTGGCACACAACTACTATGGTTAAAACAACAACTGTCTGATTTTGGTATCACGGTAAATCGTATCCCAATCTATTGTGATAGTATAAGTGCCATAAACTTGCCTAAGAACCCCGTACTACACTCTAAGGTTAAGCACATAGAAGTACGATATCACTTTCTTCGTGATCACGTAAATAATGGTGATATTGTTGTAGATCATATACGCACTGAAGCACAAGTACCCGACATCTTCACTAAGGCATTAAATCAAGCCACGTATGAAAATCTCCATTCTAAATTAGGCAGATTTGATATTTCTTTCCATCTTAACATGCACTTTTGATTTTCTTTCCAAAATAAAGAGGAAGAGAGTGCATGATTTAAGGGAGAGCGAGAGATTGATTGCAAAAATCAAGGGGGAGAAAATTCAAAGATTGATTGCAAAAATCAAAGGGGGGAAAATTTAAAATTTGAAATTTGAAATTCGAAATTTGAATTTGTGCTCGATTGGAGGGGGCTATAAAATTTAAATCATGAACTAAGATTATTTTGTAAATCATCAAAAGTGGGAGATTGTTGAGAAAAAGGGTTTGAGTGATTCACAAAAATACATGATTTAAATAACGTGTGCTAAAAACTGTATGACACATTTTGTGACTTGACACGTTTTTGCAACAAACCTGTCTTATATACTTTATATATAATGTTGTCGTACTAACAAGTCATGAAGCTTCAAAGCTTACATCAAATGGCAAACATTTGTTGTGTTTGAACTATTTTCAGGTGCCACCATTAATGAACTAAACTAGTTCATTGTAGTTCATTAAATGGAGAAATATTTGGAGAAGGCACAAAGGCAACAAACATGGAAATAGAAAGTCTCCTTCTACCTCTTAAACCACACGCCTTATATATATATATATATATATATATATATATATATATATATATATATATATATATATATATATATATAAGGTGATGCGAATACACAATATTTTCATTCTCTTGTCAAGGGAAAGCGGACACACCTACGTATTCAACAAATACAGGCTCCAGATGGACAATTGTTAACGGAGTCGTCAGACATTATGGCAGCTGCGGTAGCTTTCTACACCGACTTGTTTTCTCCAGTTTCTACGCAGAATCATTCAGCTATATTATCTTCCATTCCTCGACTGGTCACCGAAGAGGACAATACACGACTAACTGCGTTGCCCACTGCATCCGAAATTAAAGCTGCGGTATGGCATCTGGATCCTCATAGTGCTGCTGGCCCAGATGGCTTTCACGGTATGTTTTATCGTTCATGTTGGTCGGTTATACATTCTGATGTGGAAAAAGCGGTGCAAGAATTTTTCTTGGGTATTCCGCAGCCATCAATGATGGCAAGTGCAGTTATTACTTTGATACCCAAAACCTCCTCACCACGTTCTTTCGGTGATTTCCGTCCAATCTGTTTGACGAATTTCATAAGTAAGGTGTGTACCCGTATTATTGCGACGCGACTGGGTCTACTTCTCCCCAAGTTGATTTCGCCGGAACAAACAGGTTTTCTCCCAGGACACGATATCTCTACACAAGTTTTATTAGCAAGAGAAATGGTTCATATGTTGGATAATGGCCCTTCACATGTATGCTTGAAATTGGATATGATGAAAGCTTTTGACCGAGTCAGTTGGAATTATCTGGAACATCTATTATTGCGATTTGGCTTTTCCGGTTTCTTCACCAGGTTAATCCTCAATCATCTCAGCGCTACTACATTATCAGTTTTGATTAATGGGGAACCATCTCCAACGTTTCGCCCACATCGAGGGGTGAAGCAGGGAGACCCTTTATCTCCATTTCTTTTTATTTTGGCTTCTGAGGGATTCAGCCGTGGCTTATCCTCGTTAGTGACAGCGGGACATATCCAGTCATTTCGTCTTGGTCGGATCCCTTTCTCCATATCTCATTTAGCGTATGCCGACGATCTTCTTGTTTTTCTACAAGGCACACAACGTAACATTCGTCGATTTAAAAAGTTCTTAACGGATTATGAAACTGCATCTGGGCAAAAGGTCAATTTTCATAAGAGTAGTCTTATTCCATCGGATCACCTTTCGGTGAGTCGCGTTTGCGCTTTACAGGAAATACTTGGGATGAGGCTTTCATCACTGCCTTTCCGTTATTTGGGTTCTTTTCTTCACAAGGGTATCAATCGTTCTCGCTATTGTACTACTCTTTTACAGCACTTTGATGATAGACTACAAGGATGGCATGCTAGGCTATTATCTGCTGCGGGCAGATTAGTTTTATTGCGCTCGGTGATGTCAGCGCTACCTCTTCATATCATGGCAGCAGGGGGTCTTCCAAAATCAGTCATTCGGGTGATAAATAGAAAAATGGCTAATTTTTATTGGGGGAAGCGACACCACTGGGTTGCATGGTCCAATATTACATTGCCCACTGAAGAGGGTGGCTTGGGACTGTGGGATCTTCATAGCTTACAGCAGGCTTATCATTGCAGGATTTGGTGGCTCTATCATAAACAAGACACATTATGGAGTCGATATATGCAGGCAAAATATGGACGCAGAGGTGATTTTCGGCCGCGTTTACCGGATTCGCCAATTTGGAAGCTTATTTGCCGCATTAATCATATTTGTGCCGCGCATACAGCAGGGATGGACCGATTTCTCATGTGGAATCCCTCTGCCTCAGGGGAATTTACTTTAAAATCGGCATACAATATATGTCGTTCAGCTAAACCTACACTACACACAGCTAAGTTTATTTGGTTTAAATATCATTCGCCAGCCATCCGACTTCTACTCTGGCGTTTGTTTCATGCGGCATTACCATTTGAAGACTATATAGGACGCTACTTGACAGCGCGACCTACACAATGCCCGTTTTGCCGGTGGCATTCCTCCTCAGTTGATCATGTCTTTTTGTATTGCTCCACCATACAGCCATTGTGGAGGTTCTTCGCAGCGGAATTGCAAGGTATACCCCCAACTAATTTATCCATTCGACAATATTTATTGGCATGGTGGTACAGGTCATCAACATCCTCCATTGAGGGGGTACTAAAAATTGTTGTCCCTGGCATTTTCATATATAATATATGGCGCTGTTATGCAAATATGGTGTATGGTGATCAAACATCCTATTCTCTATCTGCTCTCCATTATACAACTCAATCGGATATCCATATGTGGGTTCATACAATACAAGGCACAAAACTTGCAGCCACCACTGCGCCTTCCCTATCATGGCTTCCAAAGATTCACAGCCCGCGCCTACAAGTGATTAAATGGCTTACCCCTCCTTCGGGCCGATTTAAGCTAAATGTTGATGCCGCGGTTGGGCGCAGTAACGCTGCAGGGGGTATTATTTTACGCAACTCTTGTGGCACATGTGTCCGAGCTGTCGCATTCTGCCTTCCTCCTTGTCCACCATTGCAAGCTGAAATTCAGACGGCTTTGTTTGGATTACTATATTTCCTGCCATTATATAGATCCCTGATTATAGAGACAGATTGTGCGCAGCTACTGCAACGTCTACGTCAACAACAACCTGTGTTTGGAAACTTCCATCTTACACTACTACAACTGCTGATCACTCGCCATAATCTGGAAATTCAGCACGTATTCAGAGAAGCCAATATGCCAGCCCACTATTTAGCTCAACATGCCATGCTATCACCGCGCACTTCTTTCTTCACATCTGCCAACCTTCCATCAATGGTTCAGGCTGCAGTCTCATTGGACCTCACCTCAGCAACTCTGCGTAGATGATACACATATTGTCTTCCACATGGATTGGCACACTTGCATTTTCTCTGCCTGTACTCGTATGAGTACAGGCAGGCAGGGTATGTGGACTTTTCGTATTCATTTATTTCTCATAGGCATCCGAATGGCTTACACACATATTGTTTTCCCATGTACATGGTCTACATCTGCTGACGACGCTCGAGTCATTTTGATACATATGGTGGACAGTGATAACTTCAAAATTCAATTTGATTGGCACGGGTGTATTGTTGCTGCCTGTGCTCAACTAGGTGCAGGCAGCCTTGGTGAGCTCTACAAATTATCGATCTATTTGATGTTGCTATGGTTTGATATATGTGATGCATACTTTGATTTTGCTGCTGCATGTGCTTTTGTGTGGATTCAAATCTGTATGTTTGCTTGGCTCTGGAGCTGCAATCTGGCTGGATATTCATTTTACGCCATGAGTTTTACCTTGAGGCTCATGACTATGTTGCGCTGCCGTCATTGTTGGCTACCACCGATTGTCAATGGCGGAGAATGGTGTTATCTGACATATCCTGCCTGTTTTCTAAGGAATACAGGCAGGTTCGGTATGTCTATTTCTTTAATGGCCTGTATTTCATTCTTTATTCTCCTGTCTCATAACGACTGTTTGCCTCTTGCTTTTTCATGTCTCGGTTTCAACCCGGTGGCTGATGATTCTCCTTTCTTGGCGGCTTTAATGAGAATTGGCAAAACCATATCTGGTTTTTACAGGAAGCGATTACTGGAGGTGGCACTACTGGGTCACAATTTTGATCACCTCGCTGAATCTCTATCTTTGTACTCAGTTTTCGAATCTATGCATTTCGATGATAGTCATA
The DNA here is from genome assembly GCA_036186865.1 of Eustoma russellianum. Lineage (NCBI taxonomy): Eukaryota > Viridiplantae > Streptophyta > Magnoliopsida > Gentianales > Gentianaceae > Eustoma > Eustoma russellianum. Next base: position 18,976,091 of record AP025066.1, on the reverse strand, counting down.
TAAATATGTACGCTTTTTCCTTCGCTAGGGTTTTATCCACAAGGGTGGTTTTTCCTAGCAAGGTTTTAATGCGGCATATCATATATGACTGGAGATCTGTAATTCTTAGTTCTTTGATTCATTTATTTGCCTACTCTGAATTTATGTAATATGGTTTTCCTCCACCATAAGTGAGGTTTTATTTTTAATAAAATAATTGTTTCAAAAAAAAAATATATATATATATACACACATTCAGATTGTTGGCATATCTGTGGAATCCTCTCATGCGGTCCGGCGATCACACGCTTCGGCGGCAGTAGCCGCCGCCGCCTCAGACTGTCTCTTTCGCTATTGACTTAACGCCGTGATCGGCGATTCCGACTCCCTGATCCTGTGCAACATCAAAGCTGTTCACTTTTTCGCCATTCCTCTCGCCATGGCGGCTGCACCTACATTTGCTGCAGTCGTTGCCGGAGCCAATGCTACCCCGGCTATCTCAATTTCACCGAAGCCGGCTACGCGCTACAAAGGTATCCCTATGATTTCATTCCTTGATTCGGAAATTGACGCTCTCGCTGCTCCATTCCGATATTCACTAGTTGGCACTTTTTGGTATCGTCGTCCACCGTTAAAAATTATACGAGAGGTTTTTGAAAAAATTGGGTTTCATCGTGATCTTCGGATTACACTGATTGATCAAGTGCATATTTTGATGAATTTTAGCAATGAGGCCGACTATCTGCGATGTTTTTATCGACGTTCTTGGCATATATCTGGGTGCCACATGAGGGTTACGAAGTGGACTGTTGATTTTGATCCTTCATCCGATGTCCCCATTGTACCGGTTTGGATTGCCCTCCCAGCGTTACTGATCCACCTCCATCATCGGGAAGCGCTATTTGAAATCGTCCGGACCATTGGCTTGCCGATTAAACTTGATATTGCAACCTCCGAAGGACTGCGACCATCTGTAGCTCGAGTGTGTGTGGAGATTGATGTATCTCAAGAATTGCCACAAAAGATATATCTACAAGCAAAAGGACGCTTAATCTTGCAGACAATAGTTTATGAAGATTTGCCCTTATTCTGCACTGTCTGCCGCAGACTGGGACATGCAACCGCTGCATGCCCACCTAAAGGAGCGTCTGGTATACCGCCGCCGCCTCCTCCGCCTCCTCCGGCTCGTCAGCCCAAGACGCGCTGGACTCCGGTTAAGCGCAAATCTTTAGGGCATCCCCCGGCTCAGGAGCAAACTTCCACTGGAGATGATAACGTGGGCCAAAATGTGCAAGCACCGCTACATTCGGTTGAGCCAACAAGGGCTCAAGATGATCTCTGTGCCACGGAACACGCCTCAGCAGATAATGTCCCATTGCCGCCTGATAATGCTCCCGATGACCATACGCAGGATGAATTCTGTGATGCTGCGGATTATCATGTGCCAATTGATCTTACACAGCTTGATATTGGGCACTCGTCAGATAATGATTTGCCTGCTGAGACTTTTGTAGAGGAAATCCCTGCTGTACCTGATGATGTTGCCCGCCGAATGCAGCTCATGCAGACGTCACCGGATGATGAGATCTTAATTTCGCGCCTGCAAGGCCATGATGAGGAAACTGCGTTCATCCCGGTTGTTCCACGTCGTAAACATCGATCCCGCAAGGATCTACCCCCCTTGCCGCCATCAACCATTTTGACGCGTAGTGCATCACATGTTATTCAGGGAAGTTCCTCTAACCTTACTCAATGAATATATTAATATGGAATATTCGAGGCATGCGTGCCTTCTTGCCGCGTCTACACCAATTGATTAGAGAACATCGACTGAATTTACTAGCTTTGATTGAACCTAAACATACCCCATCACAAATAACTGGGTTTGGTTTGCGTCTTGGCTTTTCGCAGTTTTATGCCTCGTAGTCAGAAGATATCTGGTTTTTTTGGCGTGATAATGAGTTTCGTTTGCTTGCCATGCAGGATAATGATCAAGTGGTCCAGTTCACATTACTGTCATTATCACTGCAGTATACCTTTGTGCTCTCGTTGGTCTATGCGAAACATACACCCTCCCAGTTCCACATTCTATGGCACTCCTTGTGTGACTTCGCTACAACATTGCAATTACCCTGGCTTGTGGGGGGCGATTTCAATACTTTTATATCTCTGGACGATCATAGTGGAAGATCCACTCCTTCTCTGACAGCTTTACAAGATTTTAATGAGTGTATCGAAGCATGCTCTCTTATGTCACCTCCATATCAAGGCACTAGATTCACATGGGCGGAAGGAAGAGGTCTTGGCCTTCTGCGATGTCGATTGGACTGGATATTTGTCAACTCTATGTTTCAAGATGGGTTTGAGACTTTGCAATTAACTCATTTACCTCGCGCGACATCTGATCACACTCCGCTACTATTGTTATGTAAAATGAGTTCTCCGCCTTGCCATCGCTCATTTCGCTTTTTAGATGCCTGGCTCCATCATTCGGATTTTCATACCTACGTGCAAAATGCTTGGTTATCATATTCAACAACGGGTGGCATGCATGGGTTCTATACAAAGTTATTTTCCCTCAAGAAAGATATACAAAAGTGGAATAAAGATGTCTTTGGGAACATTTTCAGCAATCTGAAGCATGCAGAGGACCTGTTGAGTAGCGCAGAACATAGTTGATGCAAATCCCACGGAAGAGACGCTGCAGGCCTATTATAAGGCCAAGGCTGGCTATTTGCTTGCATCGAATTATGAACTGCAATTCTGGAAGCAAAAGGCAAGAGTAAAATGGCTAAATGAAGGTGATGCTAATATAAGATACTTCCACTCACTTGTCAAAGGTAAACGCACACACCTTCGCATACAGCAAATTCGAAATTCTGTGGGCACCCTGTTAACTAGTCCGGGTGATATCATGGCTTTTGCGGTCGAGTTCTATATAGAATTATTTACTCGGGAAGCAAACAGAACCACTCGGAGATCCTTTCACACATCCCATGCATAATATCTGAGCAAGACAACCTCATGCTTACACAGCTTCCGTCGGAGTCAGAGGTAAAGACAGCAGTGTGGAGTCTAGATCCTCAAAGTGCAGCTGGACCGGATGGTTTTCATGGTAATTTTTATCGTTCATGCTGGACCATAATACATTCTGATGTACTTAAAGCGGTGTAGGAATTTTTTCTTGGGGTTCCGCAACCAACAGTTATGGCTAGTGCTTTACTTACTTTGATTCCGAAAACGCAATCACCACAAACATTTAGCGACTTTCGTCCCATCTGTCTTACGAATTTTTTGAGTAAAGTCTGTACTCGTATTATCGCCACACGATTGGGGACCCTATTGCCAAGATTAATCTCGCCGGAGCAAATAGGATTCTTACCCCGGACATGATCTTTCAGCACAAGTATTATTGGCGCAGGAAATGATACATATGCTGGATAAAGGGGGATCTCAACTATGCTTGAAATTAGATATGATGAAGGCATTTGACCGGGTAAGCTGGGAGTACCTTGAGCTATTGTTGTGCAAATTCGGGTTTTCAGATTTCTTCATTCGGGTTGTTATTAATCACCTACGTGCCACGAAGTTGTCAGTTTTAATAAATGGGCAGCCATCGTCATTGTTTCGCCCATTTAGGGGAGTAAAGCAGGGTGATCCGCTATCCCCATTGCTGTTTATTTTATCATCAGAGGGTTTTAGCAGGGGCTTAAAGTCACTTGTCGCAGCAGGCCACATCCAATCTTTTCGGCTGGGTCGTATTCCCTTTGCCATCACCCACTTGGCCTATGCTGATGATCTACTTATTTTTCTTCGGGGAACACAGCGTAACCTCAGCCGTTTTCATGCATTCTTAACTGAGTATGAAGCTTCATCGGGACAAAAGGTTAATTTTCACAAAAGTAGTTTCATCCCTTCGGCAAATATCACACCACATCAGTGACGGACATACAAGGACATTCTTGGTATGTGGCTTGCTTCTCTTCATTTTCGGTATCAGGGTTCATATCTTCATAAAGGTATTAACAGATCAGTGTATTGCTCCTCGCTGTTGCAACATATGGAGGACCGCCTGCAACATTGGCATGCCCGTCTGCTCTCCCAAGCAGGACGTCTAGTTCTGCTCCGTTCAGTGATTGCTGCACTTCCGCTCCATATTTTAGCAGTAGGTGGTTTACCAAAATCAGTCATCCGAATAGTCAACAGAAAGATGGCGTCTTTCTTTTGGGGAAACCGGCATCATTGGGTATCATGGTCAAGAATTACATTTCCTATTGAGGAAGGTGGTTTAGGGCTTCGTGATCTTAATATGTTACAACAAGCATATCGTTGCCGAATTTAGTGGACATACCAAAAAAATGACACTTTGTGGAGTCACTATATGCATATGAAATATGGCAGAAGAGGAGATTATAGGCCACGACTTCCAGACTCAGCGATATGGAAGTTAATCTGTCGGATACATCACACGTGCATCTCCCAGACGACCCCATTGGGATCTTTCCTTTCGTGGACGCCGACTCCTACTGGGGAATTCACTCTCAAATCGGCCTACGATATTTGTCGGACATCAACATCCACACAGCTGTCGGCAAAATTTATTTGGTTCAAGCAGCATTCTCCATCCACAAAAATTTTGCTGTGGCGCATTTTTAATTCTGCTATGCCATTTGAGGACTATATTGGCCGATACTCTGTGGCACGCCCTACGCAGTGTCCGTTTTGCAAGCAGCATTCAGCCTCAGTTGATCATGTTTTCCTCCGCTGTGATCGCATTTGTCAGGTTTGGGCCTTTTTTGCGTCAGAACTTCAGGGGTTCCTCCCGGCATCGTTAAGTCTGCGACAATATTTGTTATCTTGGTGGTATCGCTCCACATCTTCAACATTATCTGGGTTTTAAAAATTTTTGTTCCGGCTATAACAGTTTCCAACATCTGGAGGAACTATGCTCAGCTCATATATGGGGATTCTACATCCTTTTCGGCCACAATGCTTAGGAATTCCATACAATTTGACATTCATATGTGGATTCAGAAAATACAGGGATCCAAACTTTCAGCAGGACTAAGTCTTTCCCTCTCATGGATCTCACGACTTCGTCCTCTGCGCCTCTGGATTGTTAGATGGAAATATCCACCGTCAGGTAGACTAAAATTGAATGTTGATGCAGCAGTTGGCCGTCGATATGCTGCGGGGGGGCAATCTTGAGAAATCATACTGGTGCTTGTGTGCGTGCCATCTCGTTCCGTCTGCCTCCATGCACGCCTTTGCTGGCAGAAATTCAGGCTACTCTATTTGGTCTATTATACTTTCTTCCCTTCTTCCGATCGATTGTGATAGAATCTGATTGTGCACACCTGGTGTCGAGGCTACATCAACCGCAGCAGATTTTTGGCAATTATCACCTGCACCTCTTACATTCGTTACTCCAGTCACATAGATTGGAAATAACTCATACGTATCGGGAGACCAATATGGCAGCTCACTACTTAGCTCAACATGCAATGCTTTGTCCTGAGACAGGCTATTTTAATAGTCATAATCTCCCAGCCTTGGTACGAGCCTCACTTATTCTAGATCTCACTTCGGCTAACCTGCGCACAGGCTGATGTTCATGTCTTCCTAATGGATTGGCGCACTTCAGATTGTTTTGCCTGTACCATTTTGGATACGGGCAGGCGCGGTATAACTTATCTTCCTCTGCTCAACTGCTGCATCTTATATATTCTCAGCATTTATAACGTTTTCTTTTCTTTCTCGGTAATTGGCTGGCGGCTCAATTACACTTCACAACCGGATTGGTGCAACCATGGTCGCACTACACAAGTCTTCCATCAAGATTGGTGGTCTTGCATCCTCTCTGCCTGTACTTTATTGGGTGCAGGAAGACTCGGTATGTTTTATATTCTTTCAAACTGCTGGATTTTCGTATATCTTAATCAGCCCATTCACATTTTCTCTGCTTTCTTTGTATATGACTTACATCGACACAATGATGGGTTTCTCTGGCTTCTGAGATTACATTACATTACGAGCATCTTTCGAGCAACATTCTTCACACCATAAGTCATGGCATATACACCGAAGCAGTTACCTCCTGATGCAAGTCTACCACATGGTTTGGCGTGTCTTGATATCTCTGCCGGCACATTAGCTTGTGCAGGCAGGCATGCCATTCGCTTCTTTTCTGCATGGACATGGACACGGTTTGCCCTCACATGAGTGCCGTTTTGACAAGGGACCAGCATCAGACGAAGATGTTTGCCAGGATCTTGGTTTTAGTGCAGTTGTGTAACATTCAAGATTATTTTTCTTTTCACTTATCCGATAGAGTATATCAACACTCCGTTTATATAAATATGTATGCTTTTTCCTTCGCCAAGGTTTTATCCACAAGGGTGGTTTTACTTGGCAAGGTTTTAATGCGGCATATCATATATAACATGGATGTTAATAATCGCTTACTGCAACTCTTGACATCTTTTATTTATTGTAATAAGGTTTTCTTCCGCCATAAGTGAGGGTTCATGCCAATAAAAATTTTTCTTTTCATAAAAAAATATACATTCAAATTTTTTCTAAAAAGGCACTATACACATATATTCTAACGTACTACCGACACGTTATATATATTACGAACGTACGTCAACGTCACAACACTATACTTATCTCATATTAATGAGTATATTCAGGTCTTATATCATATGATATAAGTCATGGTGATGACAAAATTATTACGACACGTTACAAGCTTCTAAACCAAAATTTGTCGCATCAGGTGACTATCGAAACTTCGCTAACGTGTCACGTACTTGCCATATATAGATGGCCAGCCCCTACACTTCAAAAATAGCCCCCAATTTCGTGGCTTATATGGTATATTCAGCCATAAAATCATCCCATGTTGATACACACAAATCACCCCCAATTATGGCCAAATTGTGGAGACTTTAAATTCAACATTTTTGTCACATGGGGCACCACTTTTAATCAGCCTTTAGAGCTGAATATTCAATTTATTCTATGTATATTATGTGTAATATATATAACATGTGCAAAAATTTTGAATTTAATCGGAGAAAAATCGCATAATCGACAAAAGTCGAAAATTCGATTTTCTACGAACACGACATATGGAACATTTTTGGCATGACATGTAACATGTATCTAGACACTATTTACATATTCAATACATACTAAAGTGCTAGAATATTCAAATTAGGGCTGATTGGAATATACAATATGTGTATAATTATTGTGCACTATTTTACAAAGTTTACAAAAATAAATTCAGCACATGTTCAAGGTTGAATCACACGCCTAGAGCTGCTTGATGGAGCCAACGTGGAGCTTAGTTGGCATCTTGATTGGTGAATAATGTACTACACAAGGTTAGTGACATAATGGAGGGAGCTACATAAGGTAATGTTTCAAACTATGTCACAAATATAACACATGTTGAAAATTCAGCATGTGTGAATTAATATGGCCGAAATTTTCTTCCTTAATGGTGATAAATTTGCCTCTTCATTTTCAAGGGATTGATATAATACTAATATGGCAATAATTTGAACATGTTGAGAATATTGCACATGCTGAAAATTTCAGCATGTGAATCAATGTTATGGCCGATTTTTTGGTCTTAATTGAGACCAATTTAGTTTGCAAATTATGTGGGATTAATTATGTGATATTTGGAAAGGTTTTTATTAATAATTTGGCACATTTTTTAAGTGTAATTCTCATATTTGTACAGTCATCAAGTGATGAAAAATCTCATCCAATCAAGGAGTGCCTAGTAAGCAAGGCCAAGACAATCATCCAATCAAGTGTTTCCAAGTAAGCAAGTTGATGTCACATCTATACAAGACATTCTTCCAAGGACTTAAAAGAGAATTTCCAAGATGGGATGGAGCCCTAGAGTGGGCGGCCAAATCACAATAAAAAGAAGAGAAGAGCAAATAAAAATGCAAGACAAGTCTCATAATTTTCAAGTGCAAAAGGAGTCTTCTACTTTCTTCTTTTACATTTCTTTCTTCTCCTTCTCCTCACAAGCCTATTGTATCTATATTCAAACATATTGAATAGGCTTTGTTCATACCAGGATACATGCATCATTGTTGTAAAAGTTTGATCAAGGTGTGATCAAACCTTCATCCGTTCGGTGGTGGTGTTTGTGATCATTGTGATTGTTTGTATTATTTGTGAAAGGGTGGAGTTGGTGTGTAACTCTAGAAACCCTTGTGATAAGGTGTTATTTTGTGATTAGTGATAACCGAGTAAGGTTTCCTCGAAGACTGGAGTAGGTTGTGTTAATCAAACCAGTATAAAATTCTCGGTGTTATTACTTTCAGCACTTTACTTTCAGTTTCCAGCACTTTGTGTCGTTTTTATTGCAATAGTAAAAATATCAAACAACTTTCAAAAATTACCAAACTCTGCAGAAACATAGGCATACCTCTTAAGTTTCATTTTGGCTCAAGTTTCACCCATTTGGATAAGTATAAGTCTATCAAATGTTAATAGTTTTGAGACTAGTGCAATCTGATTTTCATACTTGCAAAGGTTGAGAACATTAACGTATTTGACATACTTACCAAAGGAATGTTTCAAAAATGTTTCAACCCATTAAAATAAATATCTTAAGGGGTTTATCATTAAATTTTCAGACCATTTGAAGTTACGAATTAATCGGAATAAAATTTTCAAATCGGAGTACTGTTATTGACAGATTTGTGCAATCTGATCACAAACAATTTTTCAAGGGGTTAGAGGTTGAGTTTTGATCTGAAATTTTTAGGGGATACTCAAAAAATCTAAGAGTAGAATCTCACCAAATTTCAGAATTTCTGAAAGCCTGTAACCTGGTCTTTCAAATGTTTCAAAACTGGATCTGAAAACAGAAATTGTTTTCAGAAGTTGGGTTTTTGAGTCAAAATATTTTTAAAACCAAATTTTCCGCACCCACTATTCAACCCCCTCCCTTCTAGTGGTTTCTTACAGGTCCTACACTATCTAGACACATTTTACACATTCAATATATGTTAGAGTGTTCTAGAAACATCAATTTAGGGCACCAATTTCAGCTTGTTGGAGTCTAGGTGGAGCTTGTTTGTCACTTTGATTGATGGAGGATAAGCCATACAAGATTGGTGACATTGAAGAGGAAAACACACAAGGAAACATTTCAAAATACAACACATGCTGAAATTTCAGCACATGTTTTTGTGCTGGCCGATTTTTACCCCTTATTGTCTTCAATTTTATTCCAAAATTTAAGAGGGATCATATCATGATTAATTGGAAATTAACCATATTGATTTTAAGCATGTGTTTCAGATTTTTAAGGGGAATTTTCATCTCATTTAAGGAGTATCAAAGTGTATTAAAGATGACCAATCATGAAGTGACAACTAGGCGAAGACAAGTCGTTCATCCAATCATATTGCTCCAAGTAAGTAAGGGTGTGTCACCATTTTATATAGGCAATCTTCCAAGGCATTCAAGACAAATTTTCAAGGGGAAATCTCAGCTAAGAGGGACGGCTAACACACTACAAACAGAGGCAAAGTGTGCAAGACAATGGTTAAGAAAAGTTCATATTCTTACAAGTTCAAGCATGACTATTCTCTTTTTCTCTTATTCTTTTCTTTTGCTCTTAACCTCAAGCCTATCATTCTTATATTTCATATACTATATAGGCTTTGTTCATACCACCCATATATCGTTCATCTCTTGTAAAAGGTTGATCGAGGTGTGATCAAATCTTTATTTGATCGGTGGTGGTGTTCGTGTTGTTGTGTTTGTTTGTTTGACTGTAAAAGGGTGGAGTTGGTGTTTAACTCCAGTCATCCTTATATCAAGGTGCTTTTTGTGATTAGTAAATAACAAAGAAGATGTCCTCGAAGACTGGAGTAAGTTGTTTTAACCGAACCAGTATAAAAATATTGATGTTATTTACTTTCAGCAATTTAACTTTTAGTTTTCAGTTTTCTGCACTGTTTTCATACTCACAGAAAAAATAGCAAACATTTTCCAAAAGCCACAAAATGTTTTCAGAAATATAGCCATATATCCTTGCTTTCATTTAGGACAAGTTTCATCTCATTTGGATAAGTATAAGTCAGTCAAACGTTAGTAGATCTGAGACTAGTGCAATCTGATTCTTAGATTTGCAAAGGTTGAGAACATTAATGTACATACTTACCAAGAGAATTTTGAAAAACTGTTTTAACCCATTAAATTACACAGCTTAAGGATCATATCATAAAATTTTCAGGTCATTTAGAGGTGCCAATTAATAGGAATAAATTTTGCATTTCGGAGCACGGTTTCTGGTAGATTGATGCAATCTTTGTAAAAACGTTTTTTCAAGGGGTTAGACTTGGAGTTTTAATCTGAAATTTTTGTGAGACACTCATAACATCTGAGACCACATGTTCACCAAATTTTATAAGTTTTGGAGGTATACAACCAGGTCATTTAGATAATTCAAATCAGGATCTGAAAACAGAAATTGCTTTCAGAAGTGAGTTGTTTGGTCTAAAAAGTTTTAAAACCCGAATTTTCCGCACTCACTATTCAACCCCCCTTCTAGTGGTGCCATACAGATCCTACAAGTTGTATCGGAGTGTAGACACACTCACTGCAAGAGGATTCTATGATCTTTGTGAGGTGACATTCATTAGTCACAAGACTAAGCAAGAAGGTATGTCTAGCCAAAGGCCTCCTCATTTTGACGGTGAGTCTTTTATACAATGGAAACTTAGAATGAAACTTTTCCTTATGACTATTGATATAGACTTATGGTCCATCATAGAAGACGGTCTTTTTATTCCTTCTAAGTTATCCACGGTTGACGGTGTAACTTTAGAAGTCGTAAAACCGAAGCAAGAATACACTAGTGATGATAAAAAGAAATTAAGTATGAATGCTAAATAGTTTATGTAAAAGTGAATCAAATTATGTGTCAAATTGCTCTAGTGCCCAAGAAATATGGAGAATTCTTGAAATGAAACATGAATGTACTAGTCAAGTTAAAGAATCCAAAATAAACATGCTTATGTCTACTCTTGAGTCCATCAAGTTATTATCGAATGAGTCTATTATTGATATGGATTTACGCTTGACTAACATTTACAACTCCCTTGAGTCTCTTGGAAAAGTATTTTCTTCATAGGAAAAGGTACAAAAGGTACTAAGAAGCCTCCCATCCGAATGGGATCCCAAAGTCACGGCAGTCAAAGAAAGTAAGGAAACAAAATCGATAAAGATGGAGGAATTAATCGGATTATTAAAGGTAACGAAAACAAACTCGTACTAAATCAAATGAATAGGTCTTTAATCCTTTCGATCATGTAGATGATAGTAGCACAAAATCGAACGACAAAGATCTATATTATTGGCTAAAGATTTGAGAAAATTTATGAGAAAGTCATTAAAGAATAAACCTAAGGCTGTTTCAACTAAGAGAAATAAAAATAAAAATAACGACAAAGATGTAAAGTGCTATGAATGTGGAAAACTTGAACATCTATCATATGACTTCCCGAACAAGGACAAACAGACAAACAAAAAACGTGACAAGGATTGGACCAAAAATAGACCTGTCTAAGAACATAAACAAAGGAATACAAGAAGAGCTCTCAAGGTCTCCACTTGGAGTGACTCATCTGATTCTAAGGCTGATGAAACCGAAGAAGAAACAGCACAAGTATGCTTTGTATCCAAAGCATCAAACGAGGTATCTTCTGACTCCGATTCTGATTTTGAACCCTCTTATGATGATTTATTTAGTCAATATCTTGAATTGCACAAATTCATAAAGACTCTTGCAAAAGAAAAGAAATGGTTAATTGAAGACAAGAAGTTGTTAGAATCTTCTAACAGAAATCTTAAATCTCAATTAAACAATTTAAGAGAAGAGTCATCTTGCACGGTTAATGCATTAAAATCAGAGATCTCATCATTAACATCCGAAATTAATAAGATTAAAGCCGAGATTTCAAATTTGAAATCAAGAAACGTGGATTTAGAAAGAATGGTAAAACAGTTCGATATGGGTACGAACCTGTTATATCGTCTAATTTCCTCCCAAAAGCATGAAAGCGATAAAACCAGATTAGGATACGTTGAAGATAATAAAGTGCTAAACAAGTCGACAAATTTTATTTTATCTTCATCTAAAAAATCGCAGCATTTAAGACAACTATGCAGCCTAAAAAGATGTCTAGTGCACCACCCATTATATCTCATCGTACTCCTTTTTCATACATACAAAATATAATCATGTGCCATATAGATATGAAAGGAAATCATTGATGCATATGCGACATTCATACAACACAAATGCATCTAGATCACGCACCATGCACACTAACACACATGCATATCAAAAACAAAAAACTTATTATGCTTATAATGATCTTCTCGGCTATAGGCCAAATAGACATGCCCCTAACATTTATTATATTGCTTCTTTATCTCTTTTCTCACCTTTTGTAAGACCGAGAAATGTCACCTAAGTTTAGGTACCAAAAAGTACTCTTGCAAAGGGTTGAAGGACTAACTCTTAAGGACCCAAAATAAAGGGTACCTGAATCGTTGTTACACATTGCAGGGAACTCATAAATCAAAAGACACATCAATCAAGTGGTTCTTTGACAGTGGCTGCTCGAGGCACATGACGGGTGACCCGAGCTTGTTCTCAAATTGAAGAAGGTTACAAAAGGTGGATTAGTAACCCTTGGAGACAACAACGAAGGAAGAATCATCGGAAAAGGAACGATTGGAAACCCAAGCACTCTTCAAATCTCCAACATCTTTCTGGTAAGTAATCTATCATATAACTTGCTTATCATCTCACAATTTCTCGATAATGGTTTTGATGTGTGCTTCACTCATCCATATTGCAATATAGTAAATAAAAACAGAGAAACGGTATTAAAAGTGAAAAGAAAAAGAAACATTTTTACACTATCTATGGATGACATGTTAGACGCTAAAGTAAAATGTTCTATGTCAAATAAATCTAATTTAAATTTATGGTATATACGTTTAGGACATATAGGCATCTCAACTCTTGAGAAACTTCAACGAAAGAATCTAGTACGAGGATTGCCTAAACTTGATTTAGACAACTTTAAGTTATGTGAACTTGTATTAAAAGCAAACAAACACGTGAATCACTTAAGTCTAATAATGAAATTAGCACATCTAGAGTCTTAGAATTATTACACATTAATTTGTTTGGTCATAGTCGTACTAGAAGTCTTGGTGGGCGACATTATTCATGTGTCATCGTTGACGATTTTTCTCGCTATACATGGACTTTATTTCTTGCAAATAAAGATGATAGTGCAGTTGAGATTGCTAAATTAATAAAACAACTTGAAAATGAATATGGTTTAAATGTGAAAAAGATTGGGAGCGATAGAGGTGACAAATTTAAAAATAAAGATATGATTGCATTTTGCGAAGAAGAGGGAATTAAACATGAGTTCTCACCACCTAGAACACCACAATTAAACAGAAGAACGAATAGGACATTACAAGAAAATGCAAGGACCATGCTATGTGAAAATAAGTTGCCTAAATTTTCGTGGGCAGAAGCAGTAAATTGTGGATGTTATACAGTTAACCGCTTATCGATAAAAAAGAAAATAAACAAAACTCCTTATGAAATTTTAAATGATCGTATGCCAAAGATTGATTATTTTTGTTTCTTTTGTTGTAAATGCTTTGTATTAAATGTTGAGAAAAAGGAATTGAGTGATTCACAAAATGCATGATCTAAATAACGTGTGGTAAAGAAATCATGACACAATTTATTACTTGACACGATTTTGGGACAAACTTGCCTTATATACTTTATATATAATGTTACCGTACTAACAAGCCATGAAGCTTTAAATCTTACATCAAATGACAAACATTTGTTGTGTTTGAACTATTTTCAGGTGCCACCATTAATGAACTAAACTAGTTCATCAACTGAAACACTTAGTTAAATGAACTAAGTGGTTCATCAAATGGAGATATATTTGGAGAAGGCATGATGGTAACAAATTGAAGAATGGAACGTCTTCTTTTACACCTCACCACACGTTTTTATATATATATATATATATATTATATAATATATATATTCAGATTTGTTTTTAAAAGGCACAATACATATATATTCCAACGTACTACCGACACGTTATATATATTACGAACGTACGTCAACGTCACACCACTATACTTACCTCATATTTATGAGTATATTCAGGTCTTATGTCATATGATATAAGTAATGGTGATGACAAAATTATTACGACACGCTACAAGGTTGTAAACCAAAAAATTATCGTATCGGGTGACTACCAAAACTTCGCCAACGTGTCACGTACTTTGCATATATAGATGGCCAGCCCCTACACTTCAAAAATGGCCACAAATTTTGTGGCTAACATGGTACACTCAGCCATAAAATCATTCCATGTTGGCACATACAAATCACCCCCAATTAAGGCCAAATTGTGGAGATTCCAAATTCAATTTTTAAGCACATGGGGTGCCACTTTAATCAGCCATTAGAGCTGAATATTCAAGTTATTTTATGTATATTATATGTGACATAATATATATAACATGTGCAAAAATTTTGAATTTAATCGGAGAAAAATCGCGTAATCGACAAAAGTCAAAAATTCGGTTTTCTACGAACATAACACATGGAACGTTTTTGGCATGACATGTAACATGTATTGTTGTATCCCGCCAAATTATGGTATTGTATCTGGGGCTAGCATGAAGTAGGGCAGTGGAACGATATTTCTAAAAATGTTTTAGAAATTACCCGCGATTTTCCAATGGTGGTAGGAAATAGTATACTACCCAAGAGGGACTATGGAACGTATGGGCTAGTATTTTTCCCCAAGATCACTCATATAACTTCGGCATAGAGCATGGGGACCTTAAAGTGGAGCCTTTTTACCGCAAGGAAATAACACTTGTTGTAGTGGTGAGAGGAAGCATAGGAAGATATACTAAGCATCCAGTGTCTTAATTAAAAGAGATTTGAAAGGTAAAAAGAGGGAAAAGCCTTTCTCTTTTTTTATCCTTAAGACCGCCGGGTAGGAAAGGCATAAAGGAGACTACCTTTTGCTAAAAAGGCTAACTACCTTCCTTAAGTTCTATTAAAGCAATAATTTAAATAGCCATGTGTAATGTAGCCCCAAAAACATGTTGTTAAGCTCCACGAGCAATGTGAGAGGAATGGAACTAAGGAATTTATGATCAAATACTACCATTCTCTTCATCTATTCAGTAGTCCTTTTCATTAAACAATACTGGTGGAGCTACTAAACCTACCATAAACACCAAGGTCGAATCATGAGGAAGTCATAGAGACCCCTTTAAATCACCATAGAAACTTGGTAAAAAGTAGCTTAAGAGTTATGAAAGGGGTGTAATAATAAAGAAATAAATGGGCTTGGCGGATAAAAACGCCTCCCACCGCCGGCTTGTCTTGTTGGAGGAAGCCAAGGGGAACTTTATCATTTAACATATCCACTTTTAGGTTTAGCAATTTCAAACTTGATGAAGAATAGGCCTACATGATACATTAGAGGTATACATAGGGGTATGAGCAGATATATATAGATGTATATACACGTATGTAGGTATATGTTATATTCATGTGTGCATGTGTACGTGCATGACGTTGGGCATATACATATATATACACGTATAGATACATATATATATATATACATGCATGCCATAGTTATATCTATATATATCTATATATATATATGTGTGTGTGTGT
>AP025066.1:18902830-18960288 GCA_036186865.1 Eustoma russellianum | reverse complement strand
ATATATTTGTGCCTATATGTATAAAGGGTTTTCCTCCGCCATAAGTGAGGGTATATCAATAAAATATCTCTTCTTCTGATAAAAAAATATATATATATATATATTTGTGCCTATGCCTTGATAGTGGCCTAAAGGATTTTAGTTTCATGAGAGTTGTATCTGAAGGATAATGGTTAAGGATACACTTGAATACGCATGTGTGTACGTAGCTAAGATGGAGGAATGGGCAAGTTATGATCTTAGATAAGATGCAATAGGATTTAACTTATGCATACATATAAGTGCAATCACTTATATTTTCGGCCATGAGGCCTTATGGAGCCAATAGGGGTTTTAAGACTCTTCTTGTAAATCCAAAAAGGTGATCTATAATTAGGCTTCAAATGAATGCTATAATTATGTCCATGCACATGAAGAACCTAGCTCTCTTCTTCCATAAAGAGGCCGCCGGATGCCCCTAGCCATGAAGACCCTTTTCTCTCTCTTCATTTAACAAGGAATTTTCTAATATATTCTTAACTTGTCATCATCCAAAAGGATACCAAAGAGCAAGTGATTTTCTCTATTTTCCCTAAAAAAAAGGGGCTAGTATAGCATGATGGAATAACTCAAAAGGGGGGGGTCCAACCGCCGGTTACCTAGGAAGGGAGCCAAGAGTCACCTTAGCATACCATGGTTACTACATTTTAACCACACAATAACTAAAGTAATCAAGGTTAATACCCTTAACCTTACTATGGTAACCTTTTACCCTCCTCTCTTACACCCCTCCAACGGCTAACACTTAGCCTAAGAAGGAAAATCCATTCCAAAAACACACTAGAATCTTCTCATCCTTCCAACCACCAAGAGTAAGCAAGGTTTCTTCTCTCCTCCTTCCCCAAACCACACAACCAAGGTTGCACAAGGAGACTTAGGATTCATCCAAGCTCAAGTTGGTTTAGGTAAGCAAATACTCAACTCTTCAAGGGAATTTTTACATCTTACTTAGCTTGAAACTCAACCTTTTTCTTCCTCCTACACCGTGACCTTCAAGGTCACTAGGTCCAAAATTTTCAAGCTTTTGTGAGGTGCTTGTCTTAAGAGGCTTGAACACTACTCAAGCTCCATTTTGGTGAGTCCATCTAACCCTATTTAGTACATCATTCACTTAAGAAGATGAACTAACATTTGTTCTCTTATCCTCTTCAAAACCGTGGGGTGCATGTGTGAAGAAGAGGAGGGCTTCACCGAATCCAAACACCTCTCAAGCTAAGAAGAGGAGTAAGTTGAAAAAAGCAAGTACATTATACATACTCATGACTTGGATGTGAAAGTGCATGCTTGAATGTCTAGATGTTATTAAGTTTTAATCTTAGAAGTGAAATGTTAAGTTTTAATGCATAAAACTTTCGGCCCTTAGGAAAAGAGGCTTGCATGTGTGAGATTTGCTCCAAAGGTGGAATATTTGTTATTTTAAGCATGAACATGTGGTAGAGCTAAGATGAATATGTCAAATATCTTGTCTTTTACATGTATGGGGGACGGTTGGATGGAAAAAGGGGGAATGGATGTAGCTTTGTAAGAAATCGTAACTTGTGGGGTAAAGTGCGAACAAGATTTATGCTTTGTGTGTTAAGCTTAATATGTTCATCATGGAGATATGATTTTTTCCCTTGCATGTGTATGAACGGACTGTTTTGGGGTTAGGGTATGTATGCACCAATCATACCAAGAGTTGATTTTAGTATGAACATGATGGGCATAGCCAAAGGTATGATATATGTATTGTTCAAACTGTTTTGAAGCAATGTATGGATGACTTTAGAATGTATTAGAACCTGAAAATCCACATGCTAAAGGGATACTTGACGTTTAATAAAGTGTTTAAGCCGAATAATGCAAGTTGGGATCTTTTAGTAAAGAAATGTGATAAAATTGGTATTCACTGGAGCAGGACAGATTTTTATGTCGTTTAGTAGGACCCGAAAAGAGACATTAGAAGCATTTAATTTAGCTAATTTTTAGCTCGACACTAGCTCTATGATCATAGTAAATCTGAGAGTTGGAATTTCGTTAAAAGGAGTTATGGTTTATTTTTAACAGAATTTTTAGTAAAACTGGTCATGCTGGAAATTACTGGACTGAACAGATTGTATGTGACATACTAATTGACCTGGAAATGGACCTTAGAAAAATGAAATTGGGCTGATTTTTGGCAGGATACTATCCCTATGTGTTTGTTAAGTTTGAGAGTTTGAATTTTCGTAAAAGGACTTACGGTTGGGTCACAGTAAAATTCGTAGTAAAATTGGTCATTCCAGAATTCAGCATGTATCTGTTTTGGGGAAATGAACAAACGACCCTTATAAAGATATTATAATTCTGCGAAACTTTTATTACAATTACTTAAGACATATGTGAGTGTTTATATGTAAACCACTTAATTTAGCATGGTTACTTTAAGGGGTAGTCACCAAGGTTAAGTTGGTGTTACTAATCTGGAATTTTGGACAGCATTAAGGAACTTGTTGTGAGACCTTGTTTTGATGGGCTTAGGCTTGTTATATGGATTGGGCTTATACTCATTAATTATTGGCATGTCTACAGCATTTCTCCGGGGTTGGCCCAAATTAAATAAAGCGGAATGAGCTTAAAGGAAAAGTAAAAGAAAGAACATTGAACTGCTGAAATTCAGCAGTACCCTGTTTAGTATTTTAAATTAAGTGTCTTACATGTCACATAAC
The DNA here is from genome assembly GCA_036186865.1 of Eustoma russellianum. Classification (NCBI taxonomy): domain Eukaryota; kingdom Viridiplantae; phylum Streptophyta; class Magnoliopsida; order Gentianales; family Gentianaceae; genus Eustoma; species Eustoma russellianum. The sequence goes on along the minus strand of AP025066.1, from coordinate 18,957,562 downwards.
GATACTAGAATTATACTACGAATAGAAAAGACACTTTTATGCTTATGTATGTCAAGAACTCATGACAATGGGCCTAAATCATGAGGTTTTGAGGCCGTACATATGGAACAACAAATCTAGAAATTTTTCCAGCCTAAAGAATAAGTGTACGTATGTGTATATATAACGCATTATGTCATGAATTGCAAGGTACATGTCATACATTGCATCATCGTCATTTACATGATTTATGGAACTGATTTTATGAGAAAGAAAGATGAAAAAGCGTTGTTAAAGAAAAGATTTTGTTTTAAAAGAACGCTTTCCACCGGTACCGTGTGTTTTCTGGCCAGTAAGGACCCGTTCCAGATCCGGGGTTAATTGATCTGATGATATGGACCGTTCAGGCTCGGAGAGAATAGACCTGATATCGATCGTTCAGGCTCGGAAAGAATAGACCTGATAAGTGATGACGTGACCGCTCCGAATCCAGGAATAATAGGTTTGAAGGGAATAAGTGACCACCTCAGGTCCGGGTGAATAGATCTGAATACTCTCTTGTTTTCTTGACGATGATGTTTTGAAAGAAAAGAACAAAAGATCTTATCTTCATTTTGTCATGATGCATCACACGTACATACCCATGCATGTTGCATTTAACGAGTCATCGAATAATGGTATGTGATACTTAGTCTAAGTTGTTATGACTTGGTAGCTCCTAAGTTATGATCTTATTGAGTGACAATCTTTGATACGTTATGAACTTTTATAAGTTACGACCTTTTCTAAGTTATGCTCTTTAACAAGTTATGATCCATGTTAAGTTATGATCTTTGAGATGTTATGAGTTGATCACTGACGAGTATTGGATGGAAAGTCAGGTATGTTTCTAAACTGAATTTTTGGGGTTCGGTTCTTGTATGTACTTTCCATTTAATTCACGATTATAAATAGTTTACTTGCTGGTGACTTAGTCACTCACCCCTATTTTTCCTCCCAGAACCTGCAGGAAATAAAGTTGATTGGATTGAAGATGAACCTAGGGTTCCCTATCCGTAGAAGGGCGAGGAGTGGACAACATGAGTGACTTGACGAGATGATTATGATGGAGGATTTTATTGTGAAGTTATGATAGAAACATTTTCTTTTTGGGATTTTCGTACTATCTGATGATGTTGTAAAACTAATATTGGTTGCTTAGACTTTTTATTTCAGAAAGTTTTTATTCTGCCTCGGTTTTGCTTACTTGTTGACATGTAAGCATGAAAGTCCATGTAATTTATCCTGGACTACGACATGTTATGGATCGACGCCTGGTACTCTCCGTAGTGAAGTACAGCAGGCGCACCGTATCCGGCTGGGCCAGGTTGCGGGGCGCTACATGTATCTAGACACCTTTTACATATTCAATACATATTAACGTGTTCTAGAATATTCAAAATAGGGCTGATTGTAATATACCACATATGTGTAATTATTGTGCAATATTTGACAAAGTTTACAATAGTAAAATTCAGCACATGCTTAAGACATATCACACGCCATTCTCAGACATGTTGGAGCTTAGGTGGAGCTTATTTGGCACTTATTTGACACTTTAATTGGTGGAAAATAAGCCACACATGATTGGTGACATTGAAGAAGGCAACACATAAGGAAACAATTGAAAATACAACACATGCTGAAATTTCAGCACATGTTGCATGTTATGGCCGAATTTTGACTCCTTTTTGTCTTCTATTTTATTCCAAAATTGAAGGAGGATTAATGTGTGATTGTACGGTAATATTTTGAATACTTTTGGAACATGTTTTATGAGTTTATTTCAGATTTTACAGCTCATTAAAATGATGACAAGTTGGACCAATCATCAAGTGACAAGTAAGCAAGGTCAAGTCATCCTTCCAATCAAGTTGTGCCAAGTAAGCAAGATGGTCTCACATCTACCAAGGCATTCTTCCAAGGACTTAAAAGAGAATTCTCAAGATGGAGGAGGAGCCCTAGGAGGCGGCCAACTTATGCTTAAAAAGAAGAGAATAAAGTCAAACAAAAGCAAGACAACTCTCATAATTTCTCAAGTGCAAAAAGTGTCTTCTACTTTCTTCTTCTTAATCTTTCAAGCCAATTGTTCTTATATTCATTATATTTAATAGGCTTTGATTAGACCACCATACACGTTTAAATTGTAAAAGTTTGATCAAGGTGTGATCAAACCTTCATCCGTTCGGTGGTGGTGTTCGTGAAAGGTGTGATTGCTTGTATCGTTTGTAAAGGGTTGGAGTTGGTGTGTAACTCCAGCAACCCTTGTGGTAAGGTGTTATTTTATGATTAGTGATAACCGAGGAAGGTTGTAGAGAAAAAGGGGTTTGAGTGATTACAAAATACATGATTTAAATAACATGTACCAAAGAAATGCATGACATGTTTTATGACTTGACATGTTTTTGCATGAAACCTGCCTTATATAGTTCATATATAATGTTGTCGTACTAAAGAGCCATGAAGCTTTAAAGCTTACATCAAATGGCAAAAATTTGTTGTGTTTGAACTATTTTCAGGTGCCACCATTAATAAACTAAACTAGTTCACTAAGTGAAGTACTTAGTTAAATAAACTAAGTAGTTCACTAAATGGTGATATATTTGGAGAAGGCACAAAGGCAACAAATTGAAGAATGGAAAGTCTTCTTCCCTCTCATTATACACGCCTTTATATATATATATATATATATATATATATATATATAGATTTTTTAAAAGGCACTATACACATATATTCCAACGTACTACCGACACGTTATATATTTTACAAACGTACGTTAACGTCACACCACTATATTTGCCTCATATTTATGAGTATATTATGGTCTTATATCATATGATATAAGTCATGGTGATGACAAAATTATTACGACACGATACAAGGTTCTAAACCAAAAATTGTCGTATCGGATGAATACCGAAACTTCACCTACGTGTCACGTACTTGCCATATATAGATGACCAGACCCTACACTTCAAAAATGGCCACAAATTTCGTGGCTTACATGCTATATTCATCCATGAAATCATTCCATGTTGGCACACACAAATCACCCCAAATTAAGGCCAAATTGTGGAGATTTCAAATTCAACATTTTTGTCACATGTAGGCGCCACTTTAATCAGCCATGAGAGCTGAATATTAAAGTTTAATTTATGTATATTATGTATAATATAATATATATAACATGTGCAAAAATTTGGAATTTAATCGGAGAAAAATCGGGTAATCGACAAACATCGAAAATCGGTTTTCTACGAACACGACACATGGAACATTTTTGGCATGACATATAAAATGTATCTAGACACTTTTTACATATTTTATACATTCTAAAGTGCTCTAGAAAAATCAATTAAGGGCTGATTGGAATATACCATATGTGTATAATTATTGTGCACTATTTTACAAAGTTTACAAAAATAAATTCATCACATGTTCAAGCTCAAAGGTACACGCCTATCTCAGCTTAATGGAGCATATATGGAGCTTTTTTGGCATTTTGATTGGCCAAAAATGACGTATACAAGGTTAGTGATATAAGGGAAGGAGCTACACAAGGTAACATTTCAAACTATGTCACATTTGTAACACATGCTGAAAATTTCAGCATGTGTGCATTGAGTTGGCCAAATTTTTGAACTTAATTGTGTCATATTTACTTCTTTGAATTATATGGATTGATTGGAAGATAAAATGGCAATGTTTTAAAAATATTGTGGAAATAATGTGATGATATTTGAAATATCACACATGCTGAAAATTCAGCATGTATGTGTCATTATGGCCGATTTTACTACCTTAATGGTGGTTAATTTGTTTCTCATTTTCAATGGATTTGTTTGATGATATTATGGAAGTAATTTGAAGATATTTGAAATATCACACATGCTGAAAATTTCAGCATGTGTAGAATGAGGTGGGGGCGATTTTATGGATAATAATGGAGACAATTTGTCTTGCAAATTTTATGGAATTAATTATGTGACTTATGGAAACATTTTTATGGCTAATTGGCACATGTTTTTAACTGTTATTTTCAGATTTCTCTAGTCATCAAATGATGACAACTTTCATCCAATCAATGAGTGCCAAGTAAGCAAGGCTATAATGATCATCCAATGAGGAGTTGCCAAGTAAGCAAGTGAATGTCACAATGATGCAAGATATTCTTCCAAGGACTTAAAAGATAATTTCTAAGGAGAAGAAAAAGACATAGGGGGCGGCCAAGGCTTGATAAAATAAGGAAGAAGTAGTACAAAATATAAGACAAGTCTCACAAGTGCAAAAGTGAAAAACGTTTTCTAGACTTTCTTCTTCTACACTTCTTTCTTTCTTCTCTTTCAAAGCCTATTGTATTCATATTCATACATCTTGAATAGGCTTCATATTTACCACCATACAATCTTTATTGTTGTAAAAGATTGATCAAGGTGTGATCAATCTTGCATCCGCTAGGTGGTGGTGTTCGTGATCGTTGTAATCACTTACAAGGTTTGTAAAAGGTTGGAGTTGGTGTGTAACTGCATCAACCCTATGTGGTAAGGTGTTGTTTGTTGTTTTGTGATTAGTGATAGCCGAGGAAGGTGTCCTCGAAGACTGGAGTAGGTTGATTTAACCGAACCAGTATAAAATTCCTTGTGTTCTTTACTTTTCAGCACTTACTTTCAGTTTCCAGTACAGTGCATCATTTTTATCACGTTTTTAAAAATAGTAAACGAACTTCCAAAATCACATAACTTTCAGGAAGATAGCCACACGTCTTAAGGTTCATTTGGCGCAAGTTTCATCCCTTTTGGATAAGTATAAATCATCCAAACGTCAAAAGTTATGAGACTAGTGCAGTCTGATTTTCAGGTTTCCAAAGGTTGAGACTTTGAATGTATTTGACTAACTTCCTAAAATAATTTTTCAAAACTGTTTCAACCCAATCAAATACACCTAATAAGGGGTTAGTCATTAAATTTTCAAAGCATTTGGAGTCACGGTTTAATTGAAATTAATTTTTCAAATCAGACTACCGTTTCTGGCCGATTTGCGCAATTTGACCACCAAAAATTTTTAAAGGGGTTAAAGGTTGAATTTTAATCTGAAATTTTTTGGAGATACTCAAAACATCTGAGAATAAGATCTCTCCAAATTTCAGAATTTTGGAAGTCCTGTAACCTAGTTTTCAAAACGTTTCAAAACAGGTCCTGAAAACAGAAACTATTTTCAGAAGTTGGGTTTTTGGTCTAAAGCAATTTTAAAAACCACATTTTCCGCACCCTCTATTCAACCCCCCCCCCCCCTTCAAGTGGTGCCTTGCAGATCCTACAAGTGGTATCAGAGCACAGGAACACTCGCAACAAGAAGATCAAACGATCTAAGTGAAATGGCAACCACAAGCTATAACATCGTGCAAGAAGAAATGTCAACCATAAGGCCTCCTCTTTTCGATGGTGAGTCCTTTATTCAATGGAAATTAAGAATGAAACTTTTTATTATGGCTATTGATATTGATCTATGGTCCATCATAGAAGACGGTCCATTTGTTCTTTCTAAGTTGTCAATTGTTGATGGTGTTACACTAGAGGTTGTTAAGCTTAAACAAGAATATACTAGTGATGATAAAAAGAGGCTGAGCATGAACGCTAGAGCCATGCAATTACTTCTAAATGGGCTAAGTAAAAGTGAATCTAGCTATGTTTCAAATTGCTCTAGTGCTCAAGAAATGTGGAGAATTCTTGAGATGAAACACGAAGGGACTAGTCAAGTAAAAGAGTCCAAAATTAACGTGCTTATGTCCACACTTGAGTCATTTAAATTATTGCCAACTAAGTTTATCGTTGATATGGATCTACGCTTGACTAACATTTACAATTCTCTTGAGTCTCTTGGCAAAGCCTTCTCTATGCAGGAAAAGGTCCAAAAAGTATTACGAAGCCTTCCATTTGAATGGCACCCTAAAGTGACGGCTATAGAGGAGAGCAAAGAAATCAAATCAATTAAAATGGAGGAACTAATTGGATCACTTAAGGTATATGAAAACAAACTCACTTTAAGAAATTCCGAGTCTATTTCTAAAAATGATAAGGCTATAGCATTTAAATCAAATGAATACGTCGTAGATGATAGTGACACAGATTCCGATGATGAGGATTTAATCACGATAGCTAAAAGATTAAGAAAAATCTTGAGAAAACCGATTAAAAATAAACATAAGTCTACTTCATCTAAGGATCATAGAAATAAAAATAAGGAAACAAAGTGTTATGAATGTGGACAACCTGGACACTTGTCATATGATTGTCCGACAAGGAGAAACAAACAAACAAATACCTTGACAAGGATCGGACCAAAACTAGACTCGTCTCAGAACCTAAACAAAGGAGAATAGCCTTCAAAGCCTCCACTTGGAGTGACACATCCGACTCTGAGACTGACGATACGGAAGAACAAAAGGCACAAGTATGTTTTACATCTAAGGCATCAAATGAGGTATCTTCCGACTCTGATTCTGATTGTTCTTATGATGATTTATTTATCCAATATTTAGAGTTGCAAAAGTTCTCAAAGACTCTTGCAAAAGAAAAGAAGCGATTAATTGAAGACAAGAAATTGTTAGAATCTTCTAACAAAAATCTTGTGTCTCAATTAAACGATTCAAAAGAAAAGTCGTCTTGCATCATAAATTCATTAAAGTCTGAAATTTTATCATTGACATCCGAGAACATTGAACTAGAATCCAAGATTTCAAACTTGAAATCAAGGAATGCGGATTTAGAGAAAATGGTGAAACAATTTGACACGGGAACAAACATGCTAGATCGCATCATTCCTTCACAAAAGCATGATAGTGACAAAACCGGACTAGGATACGTTGAGAAAAATGAGTCACTAAACAAACAAACAAAATTCATTCCATCAAAGAAAATGGATGCATCTAAGACATAAATGGCATCTAAGAAGACGTCTAGACCTTCCCCTATGACATCTCACCGTGTTTCCTATTCTTCATATCATACAAAGTGCAATTATGTGCCATATAGATATGAAAGAAAGCCATTGATGCATATGGGACACTCATATCATAAAAATGCATATAAATCACGCCCCGTGCATGCAAACCGAAATGTATATTAAAAAACGAAAACCATACTATATGCATGATAGGATTCTCAGTCAAAGGCCAAACGCATTTGCCCCTAACGTGTATTATGTTGCGTCTTCATCATCTTTCTAACCTTTTGGAAGACCTAGAAAGGTCACCCAAAATTTGGGTACCAAAATGGAAATTTTCAAAGGGTTGAATAAATAACCCTTACGAACGCACGTTTGACATTATTTGAAATGCATGAATTTTTTTTAAAATTGCTATTTCCATCTCTACATGCTCTTTTGATTGTCTTTCCAAAATAAAGGGGGAGAGAATGCATGATTTAAGGGGGAGAGCGAGATTGATTGCACAAATCAAGGGGGAGAGAATTCAAAATTCAAGATATGAAATTTGTGCACGATTGGAGGTGGAGCGACAAAATTTAAATCATGAACTTAGGTTATTTTGTAAATCATCAAAAGGGGGAGATTGTAGAGAAAAAGGGGTTTGAGTGATTACAAAATACATGATTTAAATAACGTGTACCAAAGAAATGCATGACACGTTTTATGACTTGACACGTTTTTGCATGAAACCTGCCTTATGTAGTTCATATATAATGTTGTCGTACTAACGAGCCATGAAGCTTTAAAGCTTACATCAAATGGCAAACATTTGTTGTGTTTGAACTATTTTCAAGTGCCACCATTAATGAACTAAACTAGTTCACTAAGTGAATACTTAGTTAAATGAACTAAGTAGTTCATTAAATGGTGATATATTTGGAGAAGGCACAAAAGGCAACAAATTAAAGAATGGAAAGTCTTCTTCCCTCTCATTATACACGCCTTTATATATATATATATATATATATATATATATATATATATATATATATATATATATATTCAGATTTTTTTTTAAAGACACTATACACATATATTCCAACGTACTACCGACACGTTATATATTTTACGAACATACGTTAACGTCACACCACTATATTTACCTAATATTTATGAGTATATTCAGGTGTTATATCATATGATATAAGTCATGGTGATGATAAAATTATTACGACACGATACAAAGTTCTAAACCAAAAATTGTCGTATCGGGTGAATACCGAAACTTCACCAACGTGTCACGTACTTGCCATATATAGATGGCCAGCCCCTACACTTAAAAAATGGCCACAAATTTCGTGGCTTACATGCTATATTCATCCATGAAATCATTCCATGTTGGCACACACAAATCACCCCAAATTAAGGCATTCTTCCAAAGACTTAAAACAGAATTCTTAAGATGGAGGAGAAGCCCTAGGGGGCGGCCAACTTATGCTTAAAAAGAAGAGAAGAAAGTCAAACAAAAGCAAGGCAACTCTCATAATTTCTCAAGTGCAAAAAGTGTCTTCTAATTTCTTCTTCTACATTTCTTTCTTCTTCTTAATCTTTCAACCCTATTGTTCTTATATTCATTATATTGAATAGGCTTTGATTAGACCATCATACACGTTTAAATTGTAAAAGGTTGATCAAGGGGTGATCAAACCATCATCCGTTCGGTGGTGGTGTTCGTGAAAGGTGTGATTGCTTGTATTGTTTGTAAAGGGTTGGAGTTGGTGTGTAACTCCAGCAAACCTTGTGGTAAAGTGTTATTTTGTGATTAGTGATAACCGAGGAATATGTCCTCGAGGACTGGAGTAGGTTGTGTTAACCGAACGAGTATATAATTCTTGGTGTTATTACTTTGAGCACTTTACTTTCAGTTTTCAGCACTTTACATCGTTTTCATTGCAATAGTAAAAATATCAAACGAATTTTAAAAATTGTAATATTTTTCAGAAACATAGCCACATCTCTTAAGTTTCATTTGATGCAAGTTTCAACCTATTTGGATAAGTATAAGTCAATCAAACATTAAGAGTTCTGAGACTAGTGCAATCTGATTTTCAGACTTGCAAAGGTTGAGAACTTGAACGTATTTGACATACTTCACAAAGGAATTTTTCAAAACTATTTAAACTCATTAAAATAAATATCTTATGGGGTTTTTCATTAAATTCTCAGACCATTTGGAGTTGCAGATTAATCGGAATAAATTTTTCAAATTGGAGTACTGTTTCTGGCAGATTTGTGCAATCTAACCACAAACAATTTTTCAAAGGGTTAGAGGTTGAATTTTGATCTGACATTTTTAGGCAATACTCAAAACATCTGAGAGTAGAATCTCTCTAAATTTCAGAAGTTTTGAAGATCTGTAACCTAGTTTTTCAAACATTGTAAAACAGGACCTGAAAACAGAAACTGTTTTCAGAAGTTGGGTTTTTGGGGCAAAACATTTTAAAAACCAAATTTTTCGCACCCACTATCTACCCCCCTTTCTTTCTAATGGTGCCTTATAGGTCCTACATTAAACACAAAAGATAATCAAGATAAATTTGAGTCTAAATCCATTGAATGCATCTTTGTTGGATATTCTGTAAACTCTAAGGCATATAGATGTTACGATCCTATCACTAGACAGATTTAGAATCTATTCATGTTAAATTTAATGAATTTAGTGAACTTGAAATAAATAAATAATATGATGATGATTTTGAACTAAAGCCTATGTTAGATGATATAAAAAAATATCGTACATGATGAACATGACACACTAGAGATGCATGATCACTTAGAAATGAATGAAAGCTTAGAAAATAATCAACCAAGGTGGCAGATGGCTCACCCACACGACCTCATCATAGGCGACATATAGCAAGCTGCATGACCACGTAGAAGAATAAATCACGATGAAATAAATCAATTTTATGCTATGATATCTGAAATAGAACCCAAGATATGTGTTTGATTATTTGAATGATTATTCTTTGATTGACGCTATGCATGATGAACTAAATCAATTTACAAGAAACGATGTGTGGGATTTAATACCTCGACCACAAGATAAAACGATAATAGGCACAAAGTGGGTGTTAGAAACAAACTGAATGAAGATGGTAAAGTCGTTAGAAACAAAGCTAGGCTTGTAGCACAAGGCTATAATCAAGAAGAAGGAATAGATTATGAAGAAAAATTTGCACCCATGGCATGCTTAGAAGCTATACAATTATTACTTGCTATTACTTGCATAAAGAATTTTAAACTTTATCAAATGGACATAAAAAGTGTATTCTTGAATGGCTTTATAAAGGAAGAAGTCTATGTAAAACAACCATGCGACCTTGAGGATATAAAATATCCTAATCATGTGTATAAGGTAAAGAAGGCACTATATGGTCTAAAACAAGCACCTAGGGCTTGGTACGATCATTTTGCTGCATTTATTTTAGAAATTGGATTTAAAAGAGGAACCATAGATAGTAATTTATTCTTGAAACAAGAAAAAATTGGATTTACTTATTATTGAAATTTATGTTTATGATATTGTCTTTGGATCTACATGTCATAAGTTAGTAGAAGAATTTAAAACATGCATGAAATCCAAAGTTGAGATGTTTATAGTTGGTGGGTTAAATTATTTTCTTGGCTTACAAATTAAGCAAACTAGTAAAGGCATACATATAAGTCAGGTTAAATACGTAAATGACATGATTAAGAAGTTTAACTTTGAAAACTTGAAACCATCTCCCACCCCTGTGAGTGTAACCACTAACTTGATAAATATGAAAATGGAAAAGACTTTGATAAGGGTTTGTATAGATCTATGATCGGTTCTTTGCTTTATCTTACTACAAGTAGACCCGATATCATGTTTAGTGTTTGTATATGTGCTCGTTTTCAAAGTAACCCTAAAGTGTCACACTATAACGCTGTAAAAAGGATATTTCTGTACATTAAGCACACTCCCACATTGGGAATTGTTACTGTGAATTTAACTTGCATGCATATACTAATGCGGATTATGGCCAATGTAAAATAGATAGAAAAAGCACTAGTGGTACATGTAAATTCATCGGAAATTCATTAATATCATAGTTTCAAAAAAGCAAGCTAGTGCAACATTATCTACCATTGAAGCCGAATACATGACACTTAGTCTTTGTTGCACACAACTATTATGACTAAAACAACAACTCTCAGATTTTGGAATAGTTGTTGTTGTACCCGACAAAAAGTCATATGGTACTTGAAGATTCGTATGAGTAAATTAATAAGTGGTACCCTTCAAGTGCCTTTCACTAAGCTTCCTTAATGATTCTTTTATTTTATGTTGATAAGCAAACAATATTTAAGCATGAGATATGGACCATGACCATTTCAATTCACCCAAAGGGGCCTAAGAAAATTTCGGCCACAAGGTTTGGAAAGGGCCTTAGAAGTTTTCTTCAAATCTATAAGAAGACTAATCTTAAAGGGCCTTCTTAAAATAAACCCAAATGGGAATTGAGGAGTTGTAAGTAGTGGACAATTTTTCCCCTCAACTACTACAAAATTTCGGCCTTTAGCCATGAGGAATTAAGAATTTCCTAATTTTAATTTAAAACAAGAAAAGAGGGAAATAATTAATAAAAAGGGCAAATACCCATATAGCTTCTCACCAAGCTCACTTGGAAAGAGATTGGGCATGGTAAAGTCCCCATCAAAAGCCCAAACCGCCGGCCCCTTATGGTAGACCAAGAAAAAAATTACCATGGTTACTACAAGGTTAAGGAAGTAACACTAGTTGGGTAAAGTAACCTAGGTTAGCTATAAAGTAACTATAGTTGACAAAAAGTAACTATAGTTGACATAAAGTAACTATAGTTGGCATAAAGTAACTATAGTTGACATAAAGTAACTATAGTTGACATAAAGTAACTATAGTTGAACTAAAGTAACTATAGTTTGAACAAAGTAACCAAGGTTAATTAGTTCTTATTAGCCTAACAAAAGTTAAGGAAAACCCTTTCCCCTCTAACATACCCAACGGTTTCCCTCTCCCATCCCCCATCAAGATTCATCTTAAGAACAACCTAAAAGCTCCACTATATTGTATCTTGAATTCTCTCTCTCTAGAAAGCAAACCAAGACAACACTTAGACAATCTTCCCCTCCCTTCACATGCTCAACTTTCGGCCATAGTGAAGCTTTGGAGTGTCAAGGCCATCTTCATCTTCAAGCTCCAAGAACCAATCTAGGTAAGTGCATGTTGAACCTCCTAAATGAATTTTATATTCCAAAGGATGAAACTCACATTGGTACTCCTTTTCTTGCCCAAGGAAAACCGTGACCACCATGTCACTAGGCCCAAGCTTTCAAGCCTTTAAGAGGTGCTAGATTCTTAAGAGGATTGAACACCATTCAAACTTCATCTTGGTAAGTCAATCTAGCCACTATTTGGTTACATTTCTTACTTAAGAAAAGGACTAACCTTTGTTCTTTTTCATTCCCCAAAACGGTGGGGTAGCACATTGAAGAGAAGGAAGATTACATTTCATCCAAGTCCCAAACTAAGGAGGCTTAAGCTTGAAGAAGGCAAGTATACACTAATCTCTCATGATTTACTTAAAGAATTAGTGGCTTGAATGGCTAGAAGTTCCTAAGATGTGATCTTTAGTTGAATATCTTAAGTTCAAGACTGTGTCTTAGTGATTCCTTAAGAACAATGCCTTGCATGTGATTAATTCTTTCAAAGATGGAATATTTCCTTACATGAAAAATGTTATAAGGCTGTTTTGGGATGAGTTAAGGTTCAACTAGTTGACCTTGGACAAGAATGGCTCTTGGATGAAACTTAAGAATCATCAAAGTGACATGCAAGTGCTAGTTGTAATTTTACAAGTTTACTTTGTAGGATTTAAGATGAACTAGCATGAGAATGTGTTGCATGTCCAAACAAATGTTGTAAATTTTGTATGTGACACCTTATAACTTTCGGCCCTAGAGGTGAAGATGATGATAAGTCTTGGATCCAAGAAAGAACACTTGTTTTGGAACAATTATGATACTTGTTATGTTCAAACTACACACTGTTTTGGTATGATGCAAAGATGACCCAATAAAGAGAATCAAATCTGAATTTTCATGGGCAAAAGGGTGTATATGGTGACAAATAAGCTATTTCACAAGAATAAGACAAATTGTGGACATTTGACATGAAAGAATGGCCAAATATCAAACCACTGGAACTGGGCAGAATTGACCATGTTTTGAATAGCTTAGAAATGGATCTTGTAGATCTTCAGTAAAGCGGATTTTTGGTGCAAAGTTAGCCTTATGCGTGTAGCAGATATGAGAGTTGGAATTTTGATAAAGCAAGCTACGGATTATTTTTAATAAAATATTTGGTGGAACTGCTCAGGCTGGAAATTCTGGAACCTGGCAGAATGGTATAACGTGTTGAATGGTCTTGAAATGAATCTTGTAGATGTTCAATAAGGCTGATGTTCGGTGTGGTGACAGCCCTGTGTGTATAGGAAGTATGAAAGTTGGAATTTTGGTAAAATGAATTGTGGAATGTTTTTAATAAAATATTTGGTAAAGCTGCTCAGACTGAAAAGTCTAGAGCTGAGCAGAACTGTACATCTTTTTGATTGGCTTGAAAAGAGACCTTTTAGATGTTCAATAAAGCTGATTTTTGGTGTGGTGATAGCCTTGTGGGTGTAAAAAATAGGAAAGTTGGAATTTTGGTAAAATGAGCTGTGGATTATTTTTAATAAAGTATTTGGTAAAGCTGCTCAGACTGAAAAGTCTGGAACTAAGCAGAACAGTACATCTTTTTGATTGGATTAAAAAAGGACCTTGTAGATGTTCAATAAAGTTGATTTTTGGCATGGTAGTAATACTATATGTGTAGCGAATACGAAAGTTAGAATTTTGGTAAAACAAGTTGTGGATTATTTTTAATGATTTAATTAGTAAAACTGCTCAATGGAAAAATCGGAACAGAGCAGACATTAAGTAACGGGTTGCTGGACTCAGAAATGGACCATAGGAACATGCAAATGGGCTAATTTTCGGTAGAATGCTAGTTTCATATGTTTATGACATGTGTGAGTTGGAATTTTGGAAAAAGAAACCATGGTTTTGCCACAATTGAATTTTTAGCAAAATGGGTCAGTCCAGTTTCAGCACCTGACCTGTTTCAGAAAATTTATTAAAGGAGCTCTTTAAGGTTATTGGATTGATCTGGAAATTTTATGAAATTCACCTAAGACATAAAGGAGTAAGATCATGAAAGTTAATCAAATTGGTCTTAAAGTTTTGGCAGGTAAATATGGACATGAAGTGGATGTATTAAAACTGGAAATTGGGCTGAACAGGGGATTAATTATAAAAGGCTCAATTTGATGGATTTGGATCTATAAACACGGTTTGGGCTCATGAACAATAATCCTTAGGGAGTTTATTATACTTTCCAGGTTATGGTTCAAATAATTAAGGTTTTGAGGTCTCAAAAGATAAGGTAATGTGGTGATTATACCGCAGAACTCAGCATGCACACTCGATAATGATTGGATGACTGAAGGACTATATTCGTCTTAGAAAGTTACAAAAATTTTACGACATGTATATAAGACCCCACCTAACGCATGTATGACAAAAGATTATGGTAATGGACCTGTTTGGTTAGCTTGACCGCCCCATGAACATGAAGTAAAAAATCGAGAAATATTTAGTTTCCGAAATCATGCTTATTGACATGTTATAAGAATGTTTACGACTATTCACGTCATGACTTGCATTGCATATCACTACATTTATCATGTATGATCTTATGCCACATGAATCTGATTTTATGAATTCTATGCAAGCAAGTCTTTTCAAGTAACTATGTTTTCCGCTACGCATGAAAAGTTTTTATGGTCCCATGTTTTAAAGAAAGCTTCATGATTCCTTTGCCGGCCAAGCATGCGACTAACCCGACTCCAGACCCGGGGTTAATTGGTCTGTTGACATGACATGTTCTGGACCCGTTCAGATCCGGGGTTAATTGATCTGATACATGTTCTGGACCTGTTCAGATCCAGGGTTAATTGACCTGATACATGTTCTGGACCCGTTCAGATCCAGGGTTAATTGACCTGATACATGTTCTGGACCCGTTCAGATCCGGGTTTAATTGATCTGATACATGTTCTGGATCCGTCCCAGACCCAGGTTTAATTGGTCTGTTGATATGTTCTGGACCCGCTCAGATTCGGGGTTAATTGATCTGACATTTTGTTTTATGACACGTAATTTTATGGGACCAAAATGATGTTTTGACATGACATGACATCATGCATTGCATTTTGCATAGCTCACGAGCATGTAGACATGTTGCATGTTACAGTTAATGGTTAATAAGTTATTATTGGTATAGCATTACCTAAAATCATGCTTAAGCTATAGCGTCAAGCAAACTCAGGAGTAAAGACCAGTATAAATTATTATTTGAGGTTTTCTGGGTATTACATTCATGTTATAATTCTTTATGTATTTCATGGTAGTTTATTGTATTCTTGCTGGGTGATTTTTATCACTCACACTTTTATTTTTCCCCAGAGCCAGAAAATGCTAAGACTGAGTGGATCAAGGATGAGCCGAGAGTACCATATCCGTAGGCAAGGAGATCTGAAGAAGGCAAAACTTAAGGACTTTTGTGCGGCCAGGACGTTTGTATTATGAACTATGTTAAACTCTTTGGGGGTATATGTGAAGTGTTTTGTGGACTATTACTTTTGGAGATTCTGTACTTTTGTGATGCACGTTTAATTTGAAAAGTTTTAATTCTGCCTAAATTTTACTACCATGTTAAATGTTAACATGAGAGTCCATGGCATAAGTTATGGAATTTCGCATGTTATGCATGACGCTTTGTACTCTTCTTAGTGAGGTACGGTGGGTGCACCGTATTCGGACGCTGTCCGGGTGCGGGGCGCTATAGTTGTAAATCGCATCCCTATATATTGTGACAGTGTGAGTTCTATTAATTTGTCTAAGCACCCCGTTTTACATTCTAAGGTAAAATATACAGAGGTACGATATCACTTTCTTCGTGATCATGTACACAGTGGTGATATTGTTATAGAACATGTCCATACTGAAGCACAAGTAGCCGACATATTCACAAAAGCACTTAATCAAGCCACGTATGAAAATTTACGTTCGAAATTAGGCATGATTTTCTGTTGATATGCTATAAAATGCTATTTATTTCCATTCTTACTTATGCCTTTGAAGAGATTTACAAAATAAAGGGGAGAGAGAAAAGCATGATTTAAGGAGGAGAGAAGCATGATTTAAGGGGCAGAGAGAGACAAAGTTAAATTCAAATTTTAAATTTGTGCATAATTGTAAGGGGAGCGATGACATTTAAATCATGGATAAGTGTTATTTTGCAAATCATCAAAAAGGGGATATTGTTGAGAAATTAAGGTTTGAGTGATTTAAAAATACATTGTAGCACCCCGCACCCCGACCTGGCCGGATACGGTGCGCCTGTCGTACTTCATTACGGAGAGTACCAGGCGTCGGTTCATAACAAGTCGTAGTCCATATCAAAGTATATGGAATTTCCTGCTTACACATCGTTAAGTAAGAAAAACTGAGACAGAATAAAAACTTTTAAACATACATTCCGAATATCTGACATAAAGTTTACAACCATGTCCAAACATAAATTAAAATCCGGTAATCATAGTCCCCATCAAAAGTCCATCAAAACATAAACCCATCATGAGAGAATCCTTAAACTGTTATCCACTCGCCGACTCACGGACATGAAACTCTAGGCTCGTCATCAATCCACTCTACCCCAATTTCTTGCAGAATCTGGGAGGAAAAAAAATAAGGGGGTGAATGACAAAGTCACCAGCAAGTATACCATAAACAATCATGAATTAAATAGAAAGTATACACAAGAACCAAATCCTAAAAGTTTGGATTCACAACATACCTGACCTTTAATCCATTACCCGTAAGGGATTAAGATCATAACTTATAAGACAAGGAATCCCATTAAGATCATAACTTAGGAAATATTAAGTCATAACATCATAGCCCAAGTAATGGTACATCAATCATTCGACTAGTCATGAAATGCAGCATGTATGGGTATGCACATGTGATGCATCATGATAAAAATGAGGATAAGTTCTTTCGTTCTTTCTTTCAAAACATCATCGTCAATAAGAAACGAGAGAGAGTGTTCAGATCTATTATATCCGGATCTGAGGCGGTCATATCAATCCCTTCGGATCTATTATTTCCGGATCCGAAAACGGTCATACAACCAATCATCATCATCAGGTCTATTCTCTCCAGGCCTGTACGGTCATAATCGTCATTATCAGGTCTATTCTCTCCGGGCCTGAACGGTCATTATCAGGTATATTCTCTCTGGGCCTGAACGGTCATAAATCATCATAATCAGGTCTATTCTCTCCGGGCCTGAACGGTCATGATCATCATCAGATCAATTAACCCCGGATCTGGAGCGGGTTGTGCTGGCCAGAGATAAATGGTACCATAGGAATCTTTCTTTCAAAACTGAAAACTTCTTTTCTTTAAAAGCGCTTTTTCATCATTCTTTGACATAAAAATCAGTTTCCTAAATTGTATGAACATGGACGATGCAATGCATGATATGTAACATGCAACTCGTGAACAAATACATCATAACAAGCCTACACGGACTTGTCTCTTAAGCTGGAAAACTGTCCAGCAATAACATTCTGTTCATACAGTCTCATGCTCATCACTTCAGCCTCATTTTCATAAATTCATGCCACACATATGCATGATGGAGTTTTAGACAAGTGCCATAAAAATTTCGTAACATTCCAAAATGTCTAAAGTCCTCAAAACATCAGATTATCACTGTACACTATGAAACTTTCACCCGGAATTGGTTGCGCCAATACTGGAGCAGAAGTCAGCTTCTCCTTCAATTCAGTAAAACTCCTTTCGCAGTCTGAGGTCTATTCGGACTTTGTCTTCGTCTGGGTCAAATGGGTTAGAGGCATCGCAATCCAAGAAAACCCTTCAACAAATTTGCGATAGTAGCCAGCAAGACCAAGGAAACTCCGTACCTCCGTAACATTCGTTGGCCTTGGCCATTCTGTAATTGCTTTGATCTTTTTGGGATCCACCGATATTCCATCCTGAGATATAACATGTCCCAGAAATGCCACACTGCGCAGCCTGCTTCATCTGTAAGACGTCAAGGGCGGTCCTTAAATGGGCCACATGGGACTCTTCATCCGGTGAGTAGATCAAGATATCATCGATGAAGACCACAAAGAACTTGTCCAGTTGCTCTTGAAATACTCGATTCATCAGATCATAAATTCCACGGGAGCGTTGGTCAACCCGAATGGCATCACAAGAAATTCATAATGTCCATAACGTGTCCTGAATGCAGTTTTTGAAACATCCTCGGCTTTGATCATCAATTGGAAGTATCAAGAACAAAGATCAATCTTACTGAAAATTCGTGCCCCCTGCATCATGATATTTTTAGGCAGTGTTCATAATAGACTTATCATTGAAATAAAAACTTTGAATCGCTTACCCGAAGCTGATCGAACAGGTCGTCGATCCTAGGCAATGGGTATTTGTTCTTTATTGTGATCTTGTTGAGTTCTCTATAGTCAACATATGAACGCATACTCCCATCCTTTTTCTTTACAAATAACACAGGAGAACCCCAAGGCGAAACACTTGGGCGAATGAGCTTCTTCTCCAGCAACTCATGTAACTGCTCCTTCAATTCTTTTAATTCTGCAAGCGCCATTCGATAGGGAGCCTTCGATATTGGCTCAGCTCCCGGAATTAGATTAATTTCAAAAGAGATTTCTCGATCCGGGGGAAGACTTGGTAATTCGTCTGGAAAAACATCAGGATATTCTCGGACCACCAGAAATTGAGAAAGGTCAGAGGGCGTTTGATCGACATTCAGTGCATAAATGAGAAATCCTTTGTATCCTTTCTTCAACGCCTTACTGGCGCGGATCGCATTTATATAAACGTTCTTGGGACACCTCCTTAATTTCGAACCTCCCTGAAAGTTTACTTCCTTACGCGTTGGGTTCTTAATAGTAATCCTCTTTTTGCTGCAATCAATGTGTGCAAAATTCTTGGAAAGCCAATCCATTCCAAGAATTACATCGAAAGTCACGGGTATGGGAATTAAGTCGTCGTCAAACCGGTGATCATCAAACTCAAGCATGCAATTTCTGAAGATGTGATGAGACACATGCACCTGATCCCCAGCTGCTTGAACTCTATAGGGCGTCTCACTATGTATTGGGTTGTGATCAATATTCTTTGCGAATTTCTTCGAGATAAATGAGTGGCTAACGCCACTATCAAACAGTACATTGGCAGGCACAGAACATATTAAGATAGCTCCTGATTATGCAAGATTCACTAAGCAACAGCAAAGCAATAGTATTTGCAAAATTTAAGTATTGCATAAATTTTAAAATATACCTGCCACAACGTCATTAGCCTCCTCAACAGTTGTGTCAGTCATAAGGTGGACCCTTGCGTTTGCACGCTGACGCTGGTTCTTTGGCGGTTGCTACTGTGTCCCTTTCTCCAGGCAATCTTTAACCATGAGTCCAACTTTTCCACACCCGAAGCATGTAGTCCCCTTATCCAGACAATCTTTGAGGATATGGCCCACCTTGCCACACCCAAAGCATTTACCTGCTTGAATATAGCACTCCCCAACGTGGCGCTTCTTGCAGTGGGAGCATGTCGGAATAGCTGGCTGTTGGCCCTGATTCTTTGTCTGATTCTTCTGAGAACGGCGCTGAAACCGATTCTTTCCTTGTCGTCCTGGGCCTCTAGAATTCTGCTTCGCGGCTTTATGGGACCCTCCACTCCCTGACATTCCCCTTCCTCTCTTCTGCCCTATCTCATCACGACGAATAATATCTCTCTGATTCTGTAGCAAGCATCCAACAGTGCACCAAAATTGGTTGGATTTGCATTGACCAACCATGTCCTGCTCCTTGGGTTTAACCCTCTCTCAAACTTCAGCATTTTCGTCTCCTCGTCGTTCATGGTAGATGGCTGAAATCTGCCCAAGGCTATGAACTTATTGGCATACTCCGCAACCGTCATTCCTTGCTTTTGTATCAGTGATTCGAACTCATGTCTCTTTTGCAACTTTACATAAGGTGGTATGTAAAATTTATTAAATTCTAGAAGAAATCTTTCCCATGAAATTGGCCTCGGCAAAGATTGCATATTGGCCTTCCACCACTGGTTCGCTTCCCCAAGTAGGAACGGCCTGACAGATTGAGTCTTCACCTCCTCAGATGCACGAATCAACTCAAAACAATTTTCCACCTCGTCCAACCACTTCTCAGCGGCATCTGAGTCTGATTTTCCCTCGAAGGGCGGAACATTAGCTCTTTTCAATTTCTCAAAATAGTACTGGGCATCCCTGACTGGCTCGTGAGGCTGAGGGCCATTCTGCTGTAACATCACTTGACCGATCTGAGTCACGGTCTGACAGAAATTCTGAAAAGCATTAATGTCTGGAATCATCTGTGGCAAAGACCCCGGGGGTGGTTGAATATTCTGAACTGGGGGCGGATTCTGATCCTGTGGTGGTGGTGGTGGAACCTGAGCAGGTGGAGGAGGAATAGGTTCCTGCACCTCGGTCTGGCCCTAGTGGGTCTGCCTCGTGGTCGTGCCATCTTCACTTTGTAGCGTTGGAGTTTATTCAAGGTGAAAATATCAGATAAGCGACAAAATTTAATTCATAATCCGATAGGAATTTTTAAGTGGGCATGCAAGCAGATATGATACGAATTAAATTCTATAAAATGTCATCGACTAGGGCTTTATCATTACGTCAAAGCTCTAATTTCCAGTCTAATTCATCCTAGTCTAAGGTCAACTCTCTTCTAGGATTGTGACTAAGATCTAAGGTCAAACTTAGATTTCTAAAATCATAACTTAATTCTATATTCTGCCCGAATCTAGAGCCTCGGCTCTGATACCACCTGTAACGCCCCGCACAGGCTCGCCCGCGTACAGTGCGTCCACCGTACTTCACTACAGAGAGTACCAAGCATCGGTTCATATCATATCGACATCCATAATCAAAATATATGGACTTTTTCGCTTACACATCATAAAGTAAGCAAAATAGAGGCAGAATAAAAACTTTTAAATAAAACATGCCGAATAGTCATAAATCATTGTCTACATCCGTCCACAAAATAAAGGGTGATGTCCAAATTAAATCCCAAAACAAGTTCATCCCATATCAAACATCACGATAAAGTCCTGAAGCATATCCTCTCTCATACGCCTATAGATAGGGAACCCTAGGCTCGTCCTCGATCTACTCGACTCTATTTCCTGCGGGCTCTGGGAGGAAAAAATAATAGGGTGAGTGACAACGTCACCAGCAAGTAAACCATAAATAATCATGAATTAAATAGAAAGTACACACAAGAACCAAAACCCCAACAAGTTTGGATCCGTAACATACCTGACTTTCAGTTCATCATTCGTAAGGGCATAGGATCACAATCTTAAGAGATAAGAAATCCTATTAAGACCCTAACTAAGGAGATAATAAAACATATCATCATAACTTAAGTAATAGTACAACAACTAATCAACTATCCGTACAAAATGCCATGTGTATGCGTATGCATATGCGATGCGTCATGATAAATATGAGGACAAGTTCTTTCATTCTTTCTTTCAAAACATCATCATTAATAAAACGAGAGGAGTGAATATTCAGATCTATTATATCCGGATCTGAGGCGGTCATACCATTCCTTTCAGATCTATTACGTCCGGATCTGAGGACGGTCATGAAATCAATCATCATCATCAGGTCTATTCTCTCCGGGCATGTACGGTCATAAATCATCATTATCAGGTCTATTCCCTCCGGGCGTGAACGATCATAATAATCATAACAAGGTCTATTCTCTCCGGGGCTGCCTCCTCTCTCCTTTCCTTTTTATCATATGTGCAGAAGGATTGTCATCTCTTATTCGAAACAAAAAAATTGCTGGTTGCTGGGATGGTATGTCTTTTGGCTCAGATTGCCCAAATATTATGCATCTACTATTCGCAGACGATTCATTGCTGTTTTTACGAGCATCGGTACAGCAAGCCCAAACAGTGAAGAATGTTTTATGTACATACTGCGACATCTCAGGACAAGCCATCAACCTGCAAAAATCTCACACTTTTTTCACCAAAGGTATCAACGCTTCGCTGGCTGATGAAATCTGCCTCACCTTGGGAGTACAACATGGCCCTACTGATGGGCGTTACTTGGGACTTCCCTATATGATTGGTGGCTCCAAGAGACAAATCTTTCAGTACATTGAGGATATGGTGAGGAAAAAGGTGTCAGGCTGGAAGGAACAGTTCCTATCCTCTGCAGGGAAGGAAGTGCTCATTAAATCAGTATTGCAAGCCATTTCCACATATGTTATGCAGTTTTCAGCTTCCAAATGCCGTCTGTGACAAACTAACATCTATTATTCATGGATTCTAGTGGTGCCCAAAAGGTAAGGAGCGCACAACTATGTGGAAATCGTGGGACAAAGTATGCAGACCAAAGCGCAATGGAGGACTGGGATTTTGCGACTTGAAAGCCTTTAACTTATCTATGCTTGCAAAGCAGGGTGGAGACTTATTCAACATCCAAGCAGTTTGATGGCTCATGTTTTGGCAAGAAAATACTATCCGTGCGGCACCT
This sequence comes from Eustoma russellianum, assembly GCA_036186865.1. NCBI lineage: Eukaryota > Viridiplantae > Streptophyta > Magnoliopsida > Gentianales > Gentianaceae > Eustoma > Eustoma russellianum. The sequence goes on along the minus strand of AP025066.1, from coordinate 18,934,800 downwards.
TTTGTTCAGCAGGAATGACGACCAGGCCATCATATTTGTGGCGTAGTATTTTGGCAGGGAAGACCTTGTTGTCTTTAGGTTGCCGTTTCCGTGTCGGTGATGGTAATAATATTAATATATGGAGTGATCCATGGGTCCCACTCCTCCATCATTCAAACCGCTTAATAGCTCCCCTAGAATTCCAACTGTGTGTGAGGTGCAGGACCTCTTGCTAAACAATGGTGGCGGCTGGAATCACACCTTGGTGGATAATAGTTTAAAACAGTGTGACACTACTTCCCCCAATATCTCACTCTGTCACCTAATGAACAGCCAGCCCTCAAAGATGTGTGAAGGTCTCAATAACTCAAATTTTTGCTAGCAAAAAATTTATATGTCAAATTACTAGGCGGCAAAACTGAAAGATGTGTGGATTGATTGCTTATACCTGACTTTTTTTTGAAGCAAATCAGTATCTTTTTATTCATTCATGTCTGCAGCGGCAACATCAAATACAAGAGGAGGAGGGTTAGAACCTCAAACCATTCCTTTTGGATAGTGCAAACCAAGACGTGCTAGGTGGTGGGCAGGAAGATTCTTGCTACGCCTAGTAAAAAGCATTCTACCGCCTCCTTATGTTGAGAACAAGTGTTTACAATCATGTAATAAAGAGAATAGAGGGTGTGTACTATCAATGGGGTTGTTCAGTAACTGGACTGCAGTGGAGCAATCTGACCACACTGTATAATCTGGGATGCCTTTTTCTTTTGTATATCTCAGTCCTCCGTGGATTGTAATCAACTCAGAGTGAAGCATATCTAGGTCATTTGGAAGGTTTCTCGATTCCGCCCATAGGATTTCACCATTGGAATTTCGAACTAAGAATCCCGTTGCCTGGTTTCCATCCTCACCACACGCCGCATCCACACTAATAGATAAAGAAAAATTCAGGGGTGGCGTCCAATACTGTAAGTTCTTCGTCTTCTTGAATTCCTCCATGGCTCATCTTTCTGTATCCGCCTGTGCTATGACGGATGATAGTACTGCAGCACTGTCCTTTAATGCACAAGGCTATTGTCTGCTGCCATTAAAAATGAATCAGTTGACTGGAGAACAGGAATGTGTAATGTGGAGGACCATATATCTTTGACCCATTCACAACAAAAAAAGCTGTGGAACTCAGACTCTACATGTGAAAGACAGAATGGACAGTAAGGTGTGACATGTTGAAGACGGCAGGTAAGGTTGCTGCGAATCGCTAATGCACCCTTCAAAAACTTCCAAAGGAAAATCTTTACTTTCGACAGTGTGGGTATATGCCATATATTCGCCCAAAATGCTTGCAGCTTCCTTGGATCAAAAGCGTCACCATTCTCCAGTGTGTTACCATAGAGCCTCACGTATGTGTGATAACCAGACCTCACAGAATATATTCCATTTGCCGTGTGGTGCCAAATCATCCTATCTTTCATACCACATGTTGCGATTGGAATTGATTTGATGGCCTCCGCCTCAAAATTCAAAACTGAAATATTTTCTTTAAAAGCGCTTTTTTATCGTTCTTTGTCATAAAATCAGTTTCATAAATCATGCAAAGGATGATGATGCAATGTATGACACGCGACAAGGAATTCATGACTAGATGCATCACATAATACTCATCCTGCCTTGTTCTTTAAGCTGGAAAAATTTCCAAAATTAATGTTCTGTTCATGCAGCCTCAAACTTCATAATTTCGGCCCATTTTCATGATCCCGTGACATACATATGCATAATGGAGTCCTATCTACTTGACATAAAAATTTGGTAACGTTCTAAGACATATAAAGCCCTCAAATCATTAAATTACCAAACAGGGTACTGCTGAATCCAGCAGCACAGTATCATCTTTTACCTTTCTTTCAAGTCTAAAACATTTTATTTAATTTGGGACAATACTTGGAAAACATAATGGACATATCAAGAAGTAATATTCATAAGCCCAATAACATATATGAGCCCAAATTCAAAATAATAAGGCCTCAAAACTTACGCCAAAGTTATGTCCTGTTTTCCAGCTTTGCGCCGGTAACTTCAACTTAAGTGCTAATCTTGAAGACAGTGATTCCAAGTAAGTTTATTTACATGGATATGTTCACCTATGTCTTAAGTAATTACTATAAAAATTCCAGAGCAATACAATGGGTTTAAGGTGGTCATCTAATTATTTTTCTAAAGATAGGTACATACAGAATCTGGAATGACCACCATTCACTAAAAATTTTATTGTGAATAAACCACAAGTTTTTTTACCAAAATTCTAACTCACAGATTTAATAAACCCACAACGATAGCATCCTACCAAACATTAGCTCATTTCCACGTTTCTAAGGTCCATTTTTGGGTCTTACAAAACGGCACTTAAATCTGTCATGTTCCAGTAATTTTTACTTCTTGTCACTTTTCTTGCTAAATGTGTACCAACTAAACTTATTCTTCTAAATTGGCTTACTAGCTATCAAATACACTTTTTATCATAGACACAACAGAGCCTAATACATTATATAGGATACATATAAATCACATTAAAAATGGTTTGAAACTTATACATAGCACACGTTGATATTGCACATTTTGTACATAATGAAGTCTTCCCTTGGCAAAAATTATTTTATGTACTACCTAACCCCCCCCCCCCCCAAACAGCCCGTTCTTATACATGAAAAGGGCATATATTTCATTTTCATAATGAACATAACACATCTAAACAATAAAACATTCACATATACAATTTCCATATACCTTTCACCTCCCAAAACATATTCTTTCACTTGAAATAAGGTTCAACCACATCTCCTTTCTCCACCGTCCCTTTTTCCATGGTGAGAAAGAGAAACTTTACCCCATTTATCATAGATATGCAACATATTCATATTCAAGGGAGGCAAAGAACTCATCTTTGGGGGATTTTCACACATGCAAGTCACCTTTCTTAAGAACCCGAAATTTTCATGCTTCAAGCTTAATATGTACCGTCTAAGATTAAATCTTAATAATAACTAGACATTCAAGCATATACTTTCACACATAAGTCAAGAGTATTTAAGGTGCACTTGCCTTCTTGGATCTTAGATCTTGCTTGAAACTTGTTGAAACAAAGTAATGCTTCCTTCAACCCCTTCCTAGCATACACGTTTTAGGGATAGAAATATTCGTTAGCCACTATTTAAACACACAATACAACTTAGTTTTGAGGCTAGATGGTCTTACCAAATTGATTCTTGAATGGAGGTTGAGATGAATCCAACCCACCAATAGACTAATCTCTCCTAGTACTTTGAAGATCTTCACCTAGTGACCTATTGAAGGTCACGGTTTTCACAAGAAGAGACGATATCTTGTGAGCTTTACTATGTAAGGTATAGAATTCACTTAAGGAGTTTAGAATATACTCACCTAGACCAAACTTGAACTTGAATGATTCTTAGATCTCCTTGACTCCTTGTTGGCCGTGTGAGGTGGATGAGGGGTTCTTGATTCTTTTGTTCTTTGTGAGTTCTTGAGTGGTTGAGTTGAGAGAATTCTAGAATTCTTGGAGAGAATTTTTCTTCAAAGGCTAAGTGTTTAGCCATTGGGAGTCTAAGGAAGAAAAAGAGAATTCCCTTTGCATGGTTATGCTAATTAGGGTTTGCTAACTTGAGTTATTTTAGCAAGCTAGGGTTACTTTCTTGCTAACTTGAGTTACTTTATCAAACTAGGGTTACTTTTGGGTTGTAGTTAGCATAAAGTAACCATGGTAAAGTTTAAGATGTCTCTTGGTTGCACCATGGTTAAAACCGGCGGTTAGAGTGCAATTAGTAGGCTCCATCATGCTTGAGTCACTTTTAAGAGTGTTTAATGGAAAAGCTACTAGGTAGTTGAAGGAAATGTTTATAGTAAAATCTGATCCCTAATTCTCCCCTTCCATGTATCCCACAGTGTTAATGGGAGTTTTAGTGAGTTACCCATCCTTTTAATAATATCATATTGTGACTACACCATGCATAACTATTTTATATTATTACTTTAGTAAGCAATTAAGGTGTGTAGTTGGCCTTTTTAACAAAAAGGTGGCTCCCTACTTAACTCCACTACCCGGCGGCTTAGTGGAGGGAAAGATAATACTTTTCCTCTTTTTACTTTTTAATCTCATTTAGTAGGACACTAAATGCTTGAATGAACTTTTCATGCTTTCTTTTACTAAGACTACTAAGGGTTTGTTGCTTGTAGTAAAAGAAACCCTATTTTAATATCCCCAATACCCTTATGGCCGAGATTATGAAAAATCTTAGGCGGGTAACATTGTCATCTCATGTAAGACATACTCTTGTCATTTCCATCATTTATGGAACTTACCTTAAGGAGAATTAATTAAAGTAGTCGTAATTAAACTTAATAAAATTGCACTCGAAGAATCCATCCCTCCATTAATTCATTCATACAGTCTCAAGTACAATACGATCTTTCGTTGGGATACAACATCCTCCCCCTTATTACAAGTTTTGTCCTCGAAACTTGAGGGTACTAATCAAAAAGGTACAGGTATAATCTCCTCATGCTTTCCTCCGTCTCCCAAGTAGCTTCATCAATCGAATGGTGCTTCCACTGCACCTTAATCATAGGGATGGATCGTTTCCTTAGTGTCTTTTCCTTGCGGTCCACGATCTTCTCTGGCTCTTCTTCATATGTCGCATCGGTTTCAACTTTCAAATGTTGCTCCTTAATGATATGGCTAGGCTCATGCACGTACTGGCGAAGCTGAGATACATGAAACACATCGTGCAATTGAGACAATGATGGCGGTAGTGCTAGCCGGTAAGCAACTTCCCCAATCTTTTAAAGAATTTCGTATGGTCTAATAAACCTGGGGCTTAACTTTCCTTTGATACTAAATCTCTTAACTCCTTTTGATGGCAACACTTTCAAGAACACCTTTTCTCCGGCTTGAAATTCCAATGGCTGCTGTTTCTCATCTGCCCAAATCTTGCTTCTATCTTGGGCCGCTTGCAACCTTCGCTTGATGATCATTACTTTCTCTCGAGTCTGTTCTACTAGGTCAGGTTCTGTGAAAACTTTATCTTTGATTTCATCCCAGTAAAGTGGAGAGCGGCACTTTCTTCCGTAGAGTGCTTCATAAGGAGCCATCCCAATAGATCGATGATAACTATTATTATAAGAAAACTCCACTAGTTTGAGACTCTTGTCCCAACTCCCTCCAAAGTCAAGTGTACAAGCTCGCAACATGTCTTCCAACGTTTGGATGGTTCTCTCCGATTGACCATCCGTCTAAGGGTGAAATGCAGAGCTCATTCGTATCTTGGTACCCATCGCTTTTTGAAAAGCTGTCCAAAATCGGGATGTAAAGCGAGGGTCGCAGTCACAGACAATGCTCATGGGTACTCCATAAAGGCTCAAAATTTAATCAACATACATCGTAGCCAACTTCTTCATAGAGTCTTTGATGGTAATAGCCATGAAGTGAGCTGATTTTGTTAAACGATCGACGACTACCCAAATGGCATCATGTCTATTCTTTGTCCTTGGCAGATCGGTCACAAAGTCCATAGCAATGTGGTCCCACTTCCACTCAGGGACTTCAAGAGGCTGCAATAATCCTGCGGGCCTCTGATGTTCCGCTTTCACTTTCTGACAAACCAAGCACTACTCCACGAATTCTGCAATTTGCCTCTTTATGCTATGCCACCAGAATCTTTGCTTCAAGTCTTGGTACATTTTATTGGCTCCAGGATGAATAGTTAAACAAGAATTATGATCTTCTCGAAGAACCTCATTCCTTATGTCATCGTCATTAGGTACGCACGGTCGTCCCTTAAACCACAAACTATCATCGCTTCTGATCTCAAAATCCTCAGATGGTTTCGTCTTCAATTTGTCCTTAATTTTCTTCAAGACTTCATCTCTTTCTTGACCCTCCTTAATCTTGTCAATCAGTGAAGGAATCAACACCAACTTAGCAAGCACGCTATCAATGGAATCAACCACCTCGAGATCAAACTCTTCCATATCACTCTGCAAAGGTGGTTGACGCGGATGGCTTGTCTTTCAACTCAATGCGTCGGCAACCTTATTAGCTTTTCCCGGATGATACTGAATTGAGAGGTCGTAATCCTTCATTAATTCTAGCCATCAGCGTTGACGCCTATTTAATTCCTTCTGAGTGAAAAGGTACTTAAGACTCTTGTGATCCGTGAACATCTCGCACCTTTAACCGTATAAATAGTGTCTCCATATCTTTAAGGCAAGCTCGAGATCATGTACTGGGTAATTCTGTTCAAACGGCTTTAGCTGTCAGGATGCGTACGCAATCACTCGGTCTCTATGCATTAGTACACATCCCAGTCCGTTTTTCGAGGCATCACTGTACACTATGAAACTTTCACCCAGAATTGGTTGCGCCAATACTGGAGCAGAAGTCATCTCCTCCTTCAATTCAGTAAAACTCCTTTTGCAGCCTGAGGTCTATTCGAACTTTGTCTTCTTCTGGGTCAAACGGGTTAGAGGCATCGCAATCCGAGAAAACCCTTCAACAAATTTGCGATAGTAGCCAGCAAGACCAAGGAAACTCCGTACCTCCGTAACATTCGTTGGCCTTGGCCATTCTGTAATTGCTTCAATCTTTTTGGGATCCACCGATATTCCATCCTCAGATATAACATGTCCCAGAAATGCCACACTGCGCAGCCAAAATTCGCATTTACTAAATTTGGCATACAATTGCTTCCTCCGTAAGACGTCAAGGACGATCCTTAAATGGGCCACATGAGACTCTTCATCCAGTGAGTAGATCAAGATATCATCAATGAAGACCACAACAAACTTGTCCAGTTGCTCTTGAAATACTCGATTCATCAGATCTATAAATGTCACGGGAGCGTTGGTCAACCTGAATGGCATCACAAGAAATTCATAATGTCCATAACGTGTCCTGAATGCAGTTTTTGGAACATCCTCGGCTTTGATCTTCAATAGGAAGTATGCAGAACAAAGATCAATCTTACTAAAAATTTGTGCCCCCTGCATCATGATATTTTTAGGCAGTGTTCATAATAGACTTATCATTGAAGTAAAAACTTTGAATCGCTTACCCGAAGCTGATCGAACAGGTCGTCGATCCTAGGCAATGGATATTTGTTCTTTATTGTGATCTTGTTGAGTTCTCTATAGTCAATGCATAAATGCATACTCCCTTCCTTTTTCTTTACAAATAACACAGGAGCACCCCGCGGCGAAACACTTGGGCGAATGAGCTTCTTCTCCAGCAACTCACGTAACTGCTCCTTCAATTCTTTTAATTCCGCAAGCGCCATTCGATAGGGAGCCTTCGATATTGACTCAGCTCCCGGAATTAGATTAATTTCAAAAGAGATTTCTCGATCTGGGGGAAGACTCGGTAATTCCTCTGTAAAAACATCAGGATATTCTCGGACCACCGGAACTTGAGAAAGGTCAGAGGGCGTTTGATCGACATTCAGTGCATAAATGAGAAATCCTTTGTATCCTTTCTTCAACGCCTTACTGGCGCGGATCGCATTTATATAAACGTTCTTGGGACACCTCCTTAATTTCGAACCTCCCTGAAAGTTTACTTCCTTACACGTTGGGTTCTTAATAGTACATTGGCAGACACAGAACATACTAAGATAGCTCCTGATTATGTAAGATTCACTAAGCAACAGCAAAGCAATAGTATTTGCAAAATTTAAGTATCACATCAATTTTAAAATATACCTGCCACAACGTCATTAGCCTCCTCAACAGCTGCGTCAGTCATAAGGTGGACCCTTGTGTTGGCACGCTGACGCTGGTTCTTTGGCGGTTGCTGCTGTGTCCCTTTCTCCAAGCAATCTTTAACCATGTGTCCAACTTTTCCACACCCGAAGCATGTAGTCCCCTTATCCAGACAATCTTTGAGGATATGGCCCACCTTGCCACACCCAAAGCATTTACCTGCTTGAATATAGCACTCCCCAACGTGGCGCTTCTTGCAGTGGGAGCATGTCGGAATAGCTGGCTGTTGGCCCTGATTCTTTGTCTGATTCTTCTGAGAACGGCGTTGAAACCGATTCTTTCCTTGTCGTCCTGGGCCTCTAGAATTCTGCTTCGCGGCTTTGCAGGACCCTCCACTCCCTGACATTCCCCTTCCTCTCTTCTGCCCCATCTCATCACGACGAATAATATCTCTCTAATTCTGTAGAAAGCATCCAACAGTGCACCAAAATTGGTTGGATTTGCATTGACCAATCATGTCCTGATCCCTGGGTTTAACCCTCTCTCAAACTTCAGCATTTTCGTCTCCTCGTCGTTCATGGTAAATGGCTGAAATCTGCCCAAGGCTATGAACTTATTGGCGACTCCGCAACCGTCATTCCTTGCTCTTGTATCAGTGATTCGAACTCATGTCTCTTTTGCAACTTTACAGAAGGTGGTATATAAAATTTGTTAAATTCTTGAAGAAATATTTCCCATGAAATTGGCATTGGCAAGGATTGCATATTGGCCTTCCACCACTGGTTCGCTTCCCCAAGTAGGAACGGCCTGACAGATTGAGTCTTCACCTCCTCAGATGCACGAATCAACTCAAAACAATTTTCCACCTTGTCCAACCACTTCTCAGCGGCATCTGAGTCCGATTTTCCCTCGAAGGGCGGAACATTAGCTCTTTTCAATTTCTCAAAATAGTACTGGCATCCCTGACTGGCTCGTGAGGCTGAGGGGCATTCTGCTGTAACATCACTTGACCGATCTGAGTCTCGATCCGACAGAAATTCTGAAAAGCATTAATGTCCGGAATCATCTGTGGCAAAGACCCCGGGGGTGGGGAAATATTCTGAACTGGGGGCAGATTCTGATTCTTTGGTGGTGGTGGTGGAGTAACCTGAGCAGGTCAAGGAGGAATATGCTCCTGCACCTCTGGTCTGGCCCTAGTGGGTCTGCCTCGTGGTCGTGCCATCTGCACTTTGTAGCGTTGGAGTTTATTCAAGGTGAAAATATCAGATAAGCGACAAAATGTAATTCGTAATCCGATAGGAATTTTTAAGTGGGCATGCAAGCAGATACGATAAGAATTAAATTCTATAAAATGTCATCGACTAGGGCTTTATCATTAGGTCAAAGCTCTAATTTCCAGTCTAAGTCATCCTAGTCTAAGGTCAACTCTCTTCTAGGATTGTGACTTAGATCTAAGGTCAAACTTAGATTTCTAAAATCATAACTTAATTCTATATTCTGCCCGAATCTAGAGCCTCGGCTCTGATACCACCTGTAGCGCTCCGCACTGGCTCGCCCGCGTACAGAGCGCCCCCCGTACTTCACTACGGAGAGTACCAGGCATCTGTTCATATCATATCGACATCCATAATCAAAATATATGGACTTTTCCGCTTACACATCATAAAGTAAGCAAAATAGAGGCAGAATAAAAACTTTTAAATAAAACATGCCGAATAGTCATAAATCATTGTCTACATCCGTCCACAAAATAAAGGGTGATGTCCAAATTAAATCCCAAAACAAGTTCATCCACATCAAACATCACGATAAAGTCCTGAAGCATATCCTCTCTCACACGCCTATGGATAGGGAACCCTAGGCTCGTCCTTGATCCACTCGACCTTATTTCCTGCGGGCTCTGGGAGGAAAAAATAATAGGGTGAGTGACAACGTCACCAGCAAGTAAACCATAAATAATCATAAATTAAATGGAAAGTACACACAAGAACCAAAACCCCAAAAAGTTTGGATCCGTAACATACCTGACTTTCAGTTCATCATTCGTAAGGGCATAGGGTCACAATCTTAAGAGATAAGAAATCCTGTTAAAACCCTAACTTAGGAGGTAATAAAACATATCATCATAACTTAAGTAATAGTACAACAACTAATCAACTAGCCGTACAAAATGCCATGTGTATGCGTATGCATATGCGATGCGTCATGATAAATATGAGGACAAGTTCTTTCATTCTTTTTTTCAAAACATCATCGTAAATAAAACGAGAGGAGTGAATATTCAGATCTATTATATCCGGATCTGAGGTGGTCATACCATTCCTTTTAGATTTATTACGTCCGGATCTGAAGACGGTCATGAAATCAATCATTATCATCAGGTCTATTCTCTCCGGGCTTGTACGGTCATAAATCATCATTATCAGGTCTATTCTCTCCGGGCCTGAACGGTCATAATAATCATAATCAGGTCTATTCTCTCCGAGCATGTGCGGTCATAATCATCAATAGATCAATTAACCCCGGATCTGGGCGAGTTAGGCTGGCCAGAATTAACGGTACCAATAGGAGTCGTTCTTTTCAAAGCTGAAATATTTTCTTTAAAAGCGCTTTTTCATCGTTCTTTGTCAAAAATCAGTTTCATAAATCATGCAAAGGATGATGATGCAATGTATGACGTGTGACATGGAATTCATGACTAGATGCATCATATAATACTCATCCTGCCTTGTTCTTTAAGATGGAAAAATTTCCAGAATTAATGTTCTGTTCATGCGGCCTCAAACTTCATAATTTCGGCCCATTTTCATGATCCCGTGACATACATATGCATAATGGACTCCTATCTACTTGACATAAAAATTTGGTAACGTTCTAAGACATATAAAGCCCTCAAATCATTAAATTACCAAACAGGGTACTGCTGAATCCAGCAGCACAGTACTCATCTTTTACCTTTCTTTCAAGTCTATAACATTTTATTTAATTTGGGCCAATACCTGGAAAACATAATGGACATACCAAGAAGTAATATTCATAAGCCCAATAACACATATGAGCCCAAATTCGAAATAATAAGGCCTCACAACTTACGCCAAAGTTCTGTCCTGTTTTCTAGCTTTCCGCCGCTAACTTCAACTTAAGTGCTTACCTTGAAGACAGTGATTCCAAGCAAGTTTATTTTCATGGATATGTTCACCTATGTCTTAATTAATTACCATAAAAATTCCAGAGCAATCCAATGGGTTTAAGGTGGTCATCTAATTATTTTTCTAAAGATAGGTACATGCAGAATCTGGAATGACCAGCTTTTACTAAAAATTTTATTGTGAATAAACCACAAGTCCTTTTACCAAAATTCTAACTCACATATTTAATAAACCCACAAGGATAGCATCCTACCAAAAATTAGCTCATTTCCACGTTTCTAAGGTCCATTTTTGGGTCTTACAATACGGCACTTAAATCTGTCATGTTCCAGTAATTTTTCCTTCTTGTCACTTTTCTTGCTAAATGTGTACCAACTAAACTTATTCTTCTAAATTGGCTTACTAGCTATCAAATACACTTTTTATCATAGACACAACAGAGCCTAATACATTATATAGGATACATATAAATCACATTAAAAATGGTTTGAAACTTATACATAGCACACGTTGATATTGCACATTTTGTACATAATGAAGTCTTCCCTTGGCAAAAATTATTTTATGTACTACCTAACCCCCAAACAGCCTGTTCGTATACATGAAAAGGGCATATATTTCATTTTCCTAATGAACATAACACATCTAAACAATAACACATTCACATATACAATTTCCATATATCTTTCACCTCCCAAAACATATTCTTTCACTTGAAATAAGGTTCAACCACATCTCCTTTCTCCACCGTCCCTTTTTCCATGGTGAGAAAGAGAAACTTTACCCCATTTATCATAGATATGAAACATATTCATATTCAAGGGAGGCAAAGAACTCATCTTTGGGGGATTTTCACACATGCAAGTCACCTTTCTTAAGAACCCGAAACTTTCATGCTTCAAGCTTAATATTTTCCCTCTAAGATTAAATCTTAATAATAACTAGATATTCAAGCATATACTTTCACACATAAGTCAAGAGTATTTATGGTGTACTTGCCTTCTTGGATCTTAGATCTTGCTTGAAACTTGTTGAAACAAAGTAATGCTTCCTTCAACCCCTTCCTAGCATACACGTTTTAGGGGTAGAAATATTTGTTAGCCACTATTTAAACACACAATACAACTTAGTTTTGAGGCTAGATGGTCTTACCAAATTGATTCTTGAATGGAGGTTGAGATGAATCCAACCCACCAATAGACTAATCTCTCCTATTACTTTGAAGATCTTCACCTAGTGACCTATTAAAGGTCACGGTTTTCACGAGAAGAGAGGGTGTCTTGGGAGCTTCACTATGTAAGGTATAGAATTCACTTAAGAAGTTTAGAATATACTCACCTAGACCAAACTTGAACTTGAATGATTCTTACATCTCCTTGACTCCTTGTTGGCCGTGTGAGGTGGATGAGGGGTTCTTGATTCTTTTGTTCTTTGTGAGTTCTTGAGTGGTTGAGTTGAGAGAATTCTAGAATTCTTGGAGAGAATTTTTCTTCAAAGGCTAAGTGTTTAGCCGTTGGGAGTCTAAGGAAGAAAAAGAGAATTCCCTTTGCATGGTTATGCTAATTAGGGTGTGCTAACTTGAGTTACTTTAGCAAACTAGGGTTATTTTCTTGCTAACTTGAGTTACTTTATCAAACTAGGGTTACTTTTGGGTTGTAGTTAGCATAAAGTAACCATGGTAAAGTTTAAGATGTCTCTTGGTTGCACCATGGTTAAAACCGGCGGTTAGGGTGCAATTAGTAGGCTCCATCATGCTTGAGTCACTTTTAAGAGTGTTTAATGGAAAAGCTACTAGGTAGTTGAAGGAAATGTTTATAGTAAAATCTGATCCCTAATTCTCCCCTTCCATGTATCCCACAGTGTTAATGGGAGTTTTAGTGAGTTACCCATCCTTTTAATAATATCATATTGTGACTACACCATGCATAACTATTTTATATTATTACTTTAGTAAGCAATTAAGGTGTGTAGTTGGCCTTTTTAACAAAAAGGTGGCTCCCTACTTAACTCCACTACCCGGCGGCTTAGTGGAGGGAAAGATAATACTTTTCCTCTTTTTACTTTTTAATCTCATTTAGTAGGACACTAAATGCTAGAATGAACTTTTCATGCTTTCTTTTACTAAGACTACTAAGGGTTTGTTGCTTGTAGTAAAAGAAACCCTATTTTAATATCCCCAATACCCTTATGGCCGAGATTATGAAAAATCTTGGGATGGTAACATTGTCATCTCACGTAAGACATACTCTTGTCATTTCCATCATTTATGGAACTTACCTTAAGTAGAATTAATTAAAGTAGTCGTAATAAACTTAATAAAATTGCACTCGGAGAATCCATCCCTCCATTAATTTATTCAAACAGTCTCAAGTACAATACGATAGTGCCATTGAAATTGCGAAACTAATAAAACAACTTGAAAATGAATAGGGTTTGAATGTGAAATAGATTAGAAGCGTTAGAGGCGATGAATTTAAAAACAAGGACATGATTGTGTTTTGCGAAGAAAAAGGAATTAAACACGAGTTTTTGCCACCTAGAACACCACAATTAAATGGAGTAGTAGAAAGGAAGAATAGGACACTACAAGGAATCGCTAGAACCATGTTGTGTGAAAATAAGTTGCCCAGATTTCTGTGGGCAGAAGCCGTAAATTGTTCATGATATATAGTTAATTGTTTGTCAATTAGAAAGAAAATAAATAAAACTCCTTATGAAATAGTAGATGATCGCATGCCTAAAATTGATTAATTTCGTGTGTTTGGTTGTAAATGCTTTGTTTTGAATACAAAAGATAATTTAGATAAATTTGAATCTAAATCAATTGAATGCATTTTTGTTGGATATTCTATGAATTCTAAAGCATATAGATGTTATGATCCCATCACTAGACAAATTTTAGAATCTATTCATGTGAAGTTTAATGAATTTGGCGAGGTTGAAAAAGATAAGGAATATGACGATGATTTTGAACTAAAGCCCGTGTTAGATGATATGGGAGAAAGTGTCGTGCATGATGAATCCAACACACTAGAGATGCATGATCACTTAGAAATGCATGAAAACTTAGAGAATAATCAACCAAGATGGCATAGGAATCACCCACATGACCTTATCATAGGCGATATAACTCAAGGTGTCCGACCACGTAGAAGAATAACTTCGGATGAAATAAAACAATTTCATGCTATGATATCTGAAATTGAACCTAAGAACATTTTTGATGCTTTGAGCGATTCTTCTTGGATTGATGCTATGCATGATGAATTAAATCAATTCGTAAGAAATGATGTATGGGATTTAGTGCCACGACCACAAGAGAAGACAATAATAGGCACAAATAAGGTGTTTAGAAATAAAATGAATGAAGAAGGTAAAGTTGTTAGAAACAAGGCGAGACTTGTAGCATAAGGATATAATCAAGAAGAAGGAATAGACTACGACGAAACATTTGCACCCATAGCACGTTTAGAAGCCATACGACTATTACTTGCTATTGCTTGCATGAAATGTTTTAAACTCTATCAAATGGACGTAAAAAATGCATTTTTGAATGGCTTTATACAAGAAGAAGTATACGTGAAGCAACCACCCGGTTTTGAAGATTTGAAATACCCTGATCACGTGTACAAATTCAAGAAGGCGCTATATGGTTTAAAGAAGGCGCCTAGGGCATGGTATGATCGTTTTGCTACTTTTCTTCTAGAAAATGGATTTAAAAGAGGCACCATAGATAGCACCTTATTCTTGAAACAAGATAAATCGGATTTACTAATCATTCAAATTTATGTTGATGACATCATTTTTGGATCTACATCTCATACTTGTTGAAGAATTTGAAATTTGCATAAAATCCGAGTTTGAAATGTCTTTTGTTGGTGAATTGAATTACTTTCTTGGCTTGCAAATCAAACAAACTAGTAAAAGTATTCACATAAGTCAAGTTAAATATGTGAATGACATGATTAAAAAGTGTTGAGAAATATGTTTGGATAATTTTCAAAGTCATGATTTTAAGTGGTGAATACTTAAAAATGTCACACATGGTGTTATATGTGATTAAAAATTGAAAAAGTTGAAAAAGTTGACACAGATCTCTCATGTTGTTGCACATCGATCGATCTATGTACATAGATCCCTCACATCGATCGATCTATGTAAGGCAGTGAAAGTTCAAGACCTTACGGTGAGACATTGATCTCTAAACCCGAGAAACATCGATCGATCGATGTACGTTGAACCCTCACTTTGATCGATCGATGTAGGTCAGAGACAAATTCTGAAGCTTACTGTGAGACATCGATCTTTGAAGCTACGGCACTTCGATCGATCGATGTCTAGGGTTTTTAGAAATAGTTTTCTAAAATTTGTTAAAATGTTTGTTTTCATTTGTATATGATTTATACATGCTCATTATGTGAATCTTATGTGATTTTGATGATTTTAAATGTATTGTGACTAACACGCCTTGGAAGTTTCTACAACTTACCAAAAAGGACAAAATTGGTACTTTGAGTTTTGTAGGAACATCACATGGTGAAAATAATTCAAGGGTGTATTCTTATACTATTTATCATGACAAAGGTGATATTAGGATTATTTCTGATCATCCGGGTCATTTCTGGAGTTTTCTCATACCAGGGGCATTTTGGTCATTTCACCCCCGAGAGTATTTTCGATACTTTCACTCAAGGAATTTGAGCGTATTATTATCTTCATTCTGGAGCTGAGTTATTATTAATTTGAAGATTAGATGGTGATTTTATCTTATTTCTCTCAAATGATGATATTGTTGACTATAGCTGGATATGTGACGATTTGAGATGTCACATTCTATTTTTTCTTGAAGACACTCTTATATATGTTATGAGAGCATATTTATCATCATTATTCAGAGATATCAATGGTGTCAAAGGTGTGGAAATGTTCACGACATATAAGAAGAAATATTGGGAATTTCGGTGTTATACGTTGACATAATCTTGTCAATTATTATCTATTGATTTCTTCTTCAAAAATCTGAGTTGCTACACATATATATATGTTGAAAAACGTGTATATGTAGTTGGATATGATGTGTAATTCATTTTATGTCTTGGTGACAAGTGGACCAACCAAAAAGGAGCTAGTTGGCAAAATTGCCAACTTGGAATTTTCTAAATATAGCCAACAGCTATATGGCTATGTGTGGCAGATTTTTTGAGTCAAAATGAAGACATCACATGCTCTATTCTTGTGCTTGGAGTTGAGGGAATTTCGGTGCTATTATCCTTTCTTATTATCTTTATTTTACAAAGGATAAATCAAGATTATTTTTGGAAATTTCAGCCTTAAACCAACGGCTGGAGTGGGCAGTTTTGGAGCTGTTTTTGTTTGAATTTTTCAGCCTCACATGTCCTATGTTTATGCCAAGAAGTTGAGGGGATAATGAAGTATTATCTCTTGCTATTATCTTCACATTTTCAAGATAATTCCAAGTCATTTTTGAGCTTAAAATTTCGGCCAAGTGTAATGCCAAGGTGGACCAATTATGTTGTCTTATTTTGCTAAGTGTACAAGGCCAACCAATGATGAGAAGACATTTGGACTTGATGATGAAGATGGTGACACATTGGAAGTCTTATCTCCAAGGCTCAATTCACACTATAAATAGAGGCAATGGTGAAGAAGATGAAACACACTTGAAGCTTACAAGCATTTGTTGAATTGTTTAGCTATCGTCTTCTTGTTGTTGTTGTTCTTGTTCCATTCTTTGTAACTAAGGTGTTCTTGTTGTTTTGTTGAGCTACAAGCCTCTTGAGCTTCATTTGTAAGATTGATTAGCCATTCTTATAAGGCTATAATCATTAGGTGGTAGAGGTGTTGCAACTAAGTGTTGCTTAGAAGGTGATTATCCAAGTCTTGAATAGGATTGGTGTATAACCCAAGAATCAAGCTTGGTTCTTGTTGTAAGGTGATTCATTTCATAGTAAAATCCAAGGAAAGGTGTTCCTTGGGACTGGAGTAGGTCACATTGACCGAACCAGGATAAATCCTCGGTGTTCTAGTCTTGCTTCTTCATTTTTATTTTCTGCCCGTTTTTACTGCAGTTTTCACACAATGTCTCACAATTTGAAAAAATAGCTAAACACTTTCAAAATTAGTGATTTTTGGTGGAGTTATACTTCAGATTTTTATCTTTCATTTGCAACAAGAATCACTTGATTTGAGCGAGGGAAAATTAGTCTTTCAGTCTTTGCAAGATAACTGCTCTAATCTGGCTGCAATCTGACCAGTTTTGAGAAAACTTAAATTCTGTATTTATCAAGAATTGTTTAAGGTCATGGCCTTTTGGAAACATCAACTAAACATCCTAAGGAGTGTTTTGATATAAATATAAATCTGTTTGGTTGAGTATTCAAAGAGAAACACGTTTTTCAAAATCAGCAACATTCTGTCCAATTCTGTCCAGATTGACCATCTGAATCTTTTTATTTGTTTGACATGTCAAACGGTCTTATTTTTATCTGATTTTTGGACAGAGTCTTTTTAACACATTAAAGTTAAATTCTGAAAAGTTTCATAGTTTTTGGAGTTGTGTACGATTAGTTTTGAATTTTTCAAAAACGGGTTCAGAATCTGAGGTGGTCTTAGATTCTGTTTTCAAAGGGGATTTTTACAAAGGGTAGTAGTGTAATTTCCGCTAACCACTATTCACCCCCCTCTAGTGGTGTTTATTGCAGGTGCACGGTCCAACAATTGGTATCAGAGTGAGGTTTGCACCGCTCAAAGAAGCAAGATTCAACACCGTACAATCAATACAAAGCCAAACAATTACTCTTTGTAGCCTGATTATCTCAGATTAAAGGTACATACTATGGCAATCGTTTCTCACAAAGGTGAGTTGGAAGGTATGTACACTCAACGCCCTCCACTTTTTGATGGCAATAATTTTGTTTATTGGAACCTAAGAATGAGGCTATTCTTAATAGCTATAGACATCGACTTATGGTCTATAGTTGAAGATGGGCCGTACATTCCAATGAAGATTGTACAAGTTAGTGGAGTCACACAAGAAGTAGAAAAAAATAAAAGTGAATGGTCTTCTAAAGATAAGAAGAAAATGTATATGAATGCTAAAGCCATGCAGTTGCTTTTAAATGGACTTACCAATTCTGAAGCAGGATATGTATCAAACTGCACAAGTGCACATGACATGTGGAAGTCATTAGAATTAAAGCATGAAGGTACAAACGGTGTAAAAGAATCAAAAATAAACATGCTTATAACTGAATTAGAATCTTTCAAAATGTTGCCGAACGAATCCATAACATCTAGCTCTTGAAGCTTTAGGCAAATCGTTCACAAACAATGAAAAGGTTCAAAAATGCTGCGAAACCTTCCTGCTGAATGGGATCCAAAGGTCACGGCAATTGAAGAGACAAAATCTATCAGAAATAAACGAATTGATTGGCTCACTCAGAATATACGAGGTTAAATTAACCAACGAAAGTCTGAATCGTCTAAGTCATCTGATAAATCAATAGCTTTCAAAAAAACTGAAACACATGCTAGTAATGATGATAGTAATAGTGATACTGAATTAGACGATGACTTGATGTTGATAGCCAGAAAACTTAGAAAGATTTTCAAACGTCCAAATAGGAATAGGCAACGTACTTCTTCTTCTTCTTCTTTTTCTCAATCTAAGAAAAATAACTCTAACAACAACAAATGGTATAATAAAGAGTTAAAGTGCTATGAACGCGGTAAAAAGGGACATATCTCATATGATTGTCCAAAAAAGAAAAATAATGAAAATAACAATAATAAACAAGCCAAGGACAAAGAGGCACAAGCAACTAAGGCAAAGGAGTCCAAGTCAAAGAAAGGCAAACGAGCAATGAAAATGAGCATATGGAGCGACTCATCCGATTCAGAATCTGACACAGAGGAAGCTCAAATATGCTTCGTATCAAATGAGGTAAGTTCTTTATTTGATAGTGATTCTGAAAATGAAATGACATTTGATGAAATGTATGAAGATTTTTAAAAATGCATGCTCACTGTAAGAGGATCTCTAAAGAAAAGAAGAAACTAATTGAAGAAAATGACAAGTTGAAAATGTCCAACTTGGAATTTTCTGATCAATTAGAATCCTTTAAACAAGAGTATACTAATACTCTTGATTCTTTAGAGAATAAAATTGAATCACTTAGGAAAATGAACAAAAGTTAAAAACGGAAAATAGTATGTTACAGTCTAAGTTAGAAAGTTGTGACAATGAGATAGTGCAACTTAAATCTTCTAAATTTACCTTAGAAAAAATGTTAGAACAATTTAAATCTGGTGCAAATATGTTAGATACACTTATATCATCGCAAATATATGAAAATGATAAAACTGGATTAGGATATACAGAAGAAGATGACAAAGTTAATAAAAAGACAGTTTGTATCATCACCTACTAAACAACCTTATAAAGCAATAAAAACGACTTTGCCTGCTAAATCTTCTTCTACACCTTCTTCTACTTATATCAAGAAAAAATACAAAATGCACCTACACATACACACGCATATAAACGTACATCTAGGGAAAACTTTGCATTTAGACAACCTAGAAATTATGCCTGCATGTATACGAATACAACTAGACCTAATAAAATGCATTCAACTTATTATGAACCTAAGTATAGACAACACTCATATAAGTCTTATAGAAATGCATATGAACATACATAAAGAGCACCATATAAGAAACAAAGTCACATGCCTTATACACACTATCAAAATCGGTCAAGACATAGTACTTATCAACAAAGATATAACATGTATGACAATGCAACATCTTTTTGGAATGGTCAAGCATATGTTAATCCTTTATATTCAAACTATGTCAAAAATGTGCCTAGAAGGTATGTTCAAGTTTGGATACCTAAGAGATATCTAAACAAGAATGGTGCCCCTAACATTCAAGGACCCAAATAAAGGGTACCTAAAACTTTGTCTCCATTGTAGGAAAAACGCAGGGAATGCAAGAAGGAGACAAAGTCAAAGAATCTAAAAACCAAATGGTTTTTAGATAGTGGATGTTCGAGGCATATGACGGGAAACCCCAAACTATTCATCGAATTGGAACATATCAAGAATGGAGGAAAAGTAACATTCGGTGACAACAACAAAGGACAAGTTGTTGGAAAAGGAACAATTGGAGACCCTAACACATTTCAAATACGAAATGTGTTGTTAGTAAGCAATCTCTCGTATAATTTACTTAGTATTTCTCAACTTATAGATTGTGGTTATAATGTATATTTTCTTTCCAATTCTTGTGATATAATAAATAAAAAAGGAGAAATAGTATTAAAAGAAAATAGAGATGGTAACATTTATACTCTTACCTTAGATAACATGTTAGATGCTAAGGTTAAGTGTCTAATATCCCATGACTTAGATGTAAATTTATGGCATAGAAGATTAGGCCATATAGGAATTTCAACCATTAAGAAATTATCTAAGAAGAATTTAATCAGAGGAATGCCTAAGTTAGACTTAGATAATTTTCAAATGTGTGAAACATGTATTAAAGAAAAACACACTAAAGAAACATTAAAACCAAAACATGAAGTGGGTACTAGTCATGTACTAGAATTGTTTCACTTAGACTTATTTGGTCCAAGTAGGACAAGAAGTCTAGGTAGATACTACTATGTGTGTGTCATAGTAGATGATTACTCACGCTACACTTGGACGTTGTTCTTAACACACAAAGACGATGCTCCATTAGCAATCGAAACTCTTATTAAGCAACTTGAAAACATTTACGAAGAAAATGTTAAAAGGATTAAAAGTGATAAAGGTGGAGAATTGAAAAACAAAGATGTAATCAAATTTTGTGAACTACATGGAATTAAACATGAATTCTCACCACCTAGAACACCACAACTCAATGGAGTTGTTGAACGTAAAAATAGAATGATTCAAGAAGTTGCTAGGACAATGCTTTGTGAAAATAAGTTACCTAAATATTTATGGGCTGAAGCTGTTAGTTGTGCATGCTATATTATAAATAGGCTTACTATTAGAAAGAAATTAAATAAAACGTCATATCAATTGCTAAACAATAGACTACCCAAAATAGATTATCTTGGAGTATTTGGATGTAAATATTTTATGTTGAACACTAAGGATAATCTAGACAAATTTGAACAAAAGTCTATTGAATGCATATTTGTTGGGTATTCAACTAACTCAAGAGCATATAGGTGTTATAATCCTGCATCTAAAAAGATAATTGAATCCATACATGTAAAATTAAATGAAAATGCATGCTTTGAAGTTAGTGATAAAAATCAACATAAACAAGAAACTAATGTTGAAATTATGTTTGATGATGATGTATTACTTGAGCCTGTACTTGATCATCTAGAACCAACTCCCCCTGAACAAGACATGCATGAACCCTTGAATGAAATAAATGAAGAAACTTTGCATTTAGAAGATAATACAACTAATGCTCCAATTACATATGATAATGTTCACACTAATGAAACATTTGAACAAGATGAGGGTGAACCTAGTTAATCTAGGAATTGGTGGCACCCTAGATAATTAATCATTGGGGATCCAAGTGTTGGGGTTAGAACACGTAGAAACATAAGTCAACTTGAAGAACATAGCTTAGTCTCACACATAGAACCTAAGAATGTTAATGAAGCCTTAGGTGACATATGATGGATAGATGCCATGCATGAGGAATTGAACCAATTCACAAGGAACAACGTGTGGGACTTAGTACCTAAACCTGAAGACAAGTCTATAATAGGAACTAAATGGGTCTTTAGGAATAAAATGGACGAACATGGAAATATTACAAGAAATAAGGCTAGGCTAGTTGCACAAGGTTATAATCAATAAGAAGGAATAGATTATGAAGAAACCTTTGCACCCGTTGCACGACTAGAAGCAATTAGATTGTTACTTGCGATTGCAAGTCTAAGCAACATTAAACTCTTAGAAATGGATGTCAAGAGTGCATTCTTGAATGGATACATCCAAGAAGAGGTGTTTGTAAAACAACCCCCTGAATTCGAAGATCCAAAGAATCCTAACATGTTTATAAGCTTAAGAAAGCTTTATATGGTTTGAAACAAGCTCCAAGATCTTGGTATGATAGATTTGCAAACTTTCTTATTGCAAATAATTATCAAAGAGGAACAATAGACAACACATTGTTCCTAAGAAGAAAAGGTATTGATTTATTACTAGTTCAAATATACATAGATGATATAATCTTTGGTTCAACCAACCCTACGTTAGTAAAAGACTTCGAAGAGTGTATGAAGTCAGAATTTGAAATGTCAATGGTAGGAGGATTGAACTACTTCTTCGGGCTTCAAATCAAACAAACCCCTTAAGGAATTCACATTAGCCAACTTAAGTATGTCAATGATATGATTAAGAAGTTTGGCTTTGAAGAGTTGAAACCTACAACTACCCCCATGAGTGTTAGCACCAAACTTGATAAGGATGAAAACGGTAAACCTTTTGATGACACACTTTATAGGTCTATGATTGGATCACTGTTATACTTAATTACGTCAAGACCTGATATCATGTTTAGTGTGTGTATGTGTGCTAGGTTTCAATCTTGTCCCAAAGTATCACATTACAATGCAGTGAAAAAGATCTTTAGGTATCTTAAACACACACCACACTTAGGATTTGGTATGATAGAAACGCTAAGTTGGAATTACATGCATATAGTGATGCTGATTATGGTGGTTGCAAATTAGATAGAAAATCCACTAGCAGTACGTGTCAATTCATAGGAACCAACTTGATCTCTTGGTTTTCTAAAAAGCAAGCTAGTGTAGCTCTTTCTACCACCGAAGCCGAGTATATAGCCTTAAGTTTATGTACTACCCAAATACTTTGGCTTAAACAATAACTTAGTGATTTTGGAACTAAAATGAATAAGATTCCAATTTTCTGCGATAGCACAAGTGCAATCAATCTTTCACGGAATCCGGTGCTTCATACTAAAGCCAAACACATTGAGGTGAGATACCACTTCCTTCGAGATCATGTTCAAAATGAGGATATAGTTAAGAACTGATCACCAAATAGCTAATATCTTTATCAAACCCCTTAATCAAGCCACTTTTGAAAACTTATGAGCCAAGTTATGCATGATGACTTACGATACCATTTCATAGTTCTATCTTTTGCATGAGTTGCAAAATAAAAGGGGAGATAGAATAAGAACATGATTTTAGTTGGTAAGTCATAATGTGTTGAATAATATGCTAAGTTTTAATTGGTGTAAGTTGAGCATAGGTTAAGGGGAGAGTATAATTTGAGGGGGAGAGCACATGAATAAATACATGAGAGTTAAGAATCTTGAGAATGTGAAAACAATGTGAAAACAACTGGTAATTGGTTGAAAATTAATTTCTAAAACAATTGGTGCAAATTTGGTGAAAAAATTGATAGATTTATGATAAACAATTGGTTATAAGTTGTGACATTAAAATCATGTTAGGTTATTTTGAAAATCATCCAAAAGGGGGAGAATGTTGAGAAATATGTTTGGATAATTTTCAAAGTCATGATTTTAAGTGGTGAATGCTTAAAAATATCACACATGGTGTTATATGTGATTAAAAATAAAAAAAGTTGAAAAAATTTGACATAGATCTCTCAGGTTGTTGCACATCGATCGATCTATGTACATAGATCCCTCACATCGATCGATCTATATAAGGCAGTGAAAGTTCAAGACTTTATGTTGAGACATCGATCTCTAAACCTGAGACACATCGATCAATCGATGTACATCAAACCCTCACTTCGATCGATCGATGTAGGTCAGAGACAAATTCTGAAGCTTACTGTGAGACATCGATCTCTGAAGCTAAGGCACTTCGATCGATCGATGTCTAGGGTTTTTAGATATAATTTTCTAAAATGTGTTAAAATGTTTGTTTTCATTTTTATATGATTTATACATGCTCATTATGTGAATCTTATGTGATTTTGATGATTTTAAATGTATTGTGACTAACACGCCTTGGAAGTTTCTACAACTTACCAAAAAGGGCAAAATTGGTATTTTGAGTTTTGTAGGAACATCACATGGTGAAAATAATTCAAGGGTGTATTCTTATACTATTTATCATGACAAAGGTGATATCAGGATTATTTCTGACCATCCGGGTCATTTCTGGAGTTTTCTCATACCAAAGGCATTTTGGTCATTTCACCCCCGAGGTTATTTTCGATAATTTCACTCAAGGAATTTGAGCATATTATAATCTTCATTCTGGAGCTGAGTTATTATTAATTTGAAGATTATATGGTGATTTTATCTTATTTCTCTCAAATGATGATATTGTTGACTATAGCTGGATATGTGACGATTTGAGATGTCACATTCTATTTTTTCTTGAAGACACTCTTATATATGTTATGGGAGCATATTTATCATCATTATTCAGAGATATCAATGGTGTCAAAGGTGTGGAAATGTTCACGACATATAAGAAGAAATATTAGGAATTTCGGTGTTACACGTTGACATAATCTTGTCAAATATTATCTATTGATTTCTTCTTCAAAAATCTGAGTTGCTACACATATATATATGTTGAAAAATGTGCATATGCAGTTGAATATGATGTGTAATTCATTTATGGCTTGGTGACAAGTGGACCAACCAAAAAGGAGCTAGTTGGCAAAATTGCCAACTTGGAATTTTCTAAATATAGCCAACGGCTATATGGCTATGTGTGGCAGTTTTTTTGAGTCAAAATGAAGACTTCGCATTTCCTATTCTTGTGCTTGGAGTTGAGGGAATTTTGGTGGTATTATCCTTTCTTATTATCTTTATTTTACAAAGGATAAATCAAGATTATTTTTGGAAATTTCAGCCTTAAACCAACGGCTGGAGTGGGCAGTTTTGGAGCTGTTTTTGTTTGAATTTTTCAGCCTCACATGTCCTATGTTTATGCCAAGAAGTTGAGGGAATAATGGAGTATTATCCTTTGCTATTATCTTCACATTTTCAAGATAATTCCAAGTCATTTTTTAGCTTAAAATTTCGGCCAAGTGTAATGCCAAGGTGGACCAATTATGTTGTCTTATTTTGCTAAGTGTACAAGGCCAACCAATGATGAGAAGACATGTGGACTTGATGATAAAGATGGTGACACGTTGGAAGTCTTATCTCCAAGGCTCAATTCACACTATAAATAGAGGCAATGGTGAAGAAGATGAAACACAATTGAAGCTTAAAAGCATTTGTTGAATTGTCTAGCTATCATCTTCTTGTTGTTGTTGTTCTTGTTCCATTCTTTGTAGCTAAGGTGTTCTTGTTGTTTTTGTTGAGCTACAAGCCTCTTGATCTTCATTTGTAAGATTGATTAGCCATTCTTATAAGGTATATCAATAGGTGGTAGAGGTGTTGCAACTAAGTGTTGCTTAGAAGGTGATTATCCAAGTCTTGAATAGGGTTGGTGTATAACCCAAGGATCAAGCTTGGTTCTTGTTTTAAGGTGATTCATTTTATAGTAAAATCCAAGGAAAGGTGTTCCTTGGGACTGGAGTAGGTCACATTGACCGAATCAGGATAAATCCTTGGTGTTCTTGTCTTGTTTCATTATTTTTGTTTTCTGTCCGTTTTTACTGCAGTTTTCACACAATTTCTCACAATTTGAAACAATAGCTAAACACTTCCAAAATTCGTGATTTTTGGTGGAGTTAAATTTCAGACTGTTAGCTTTCATTTGCAACAAGAATCACTTGATTTGAGCAACAGAAAATTAGTCTTTCAGTCTTTGCAAGATAACTGCTCCAATCTGGATGCAATGTGACCAGTTTTGAGAAAACCTAAATTCTGTATTTATCAAGAATTGTTTAAGGTTAGGGCCTTTTGGAAAAATCAACTAAAAATCCTAAGGAGTGTTTTGATATAAAGATAAACCTTTTTGGTTGAGTATTCAAATAGAAAAACTTTTTTCAAAATCAGCAACATTCTATCCAATTCTGTCCAGATTGACCATCTGAACCTTTTTATTTGTTTGAAGGGTCAAACGGTCTTATTTTTCTCTGATTTTTGGGCAGAGTCTTGTTAACACATTAAATTCTGGAAAGTTTCATAATTTTTGGAGTTGTGTACAATTAGTTTTGAATTGTTCAAAAACAGGTTCTGAATCTGAGGTGGTCTCAGATTCTGTTTTCAAAGGGGATTTTTACAAAGGATAGTAGTGTAATTTCCGCTAAGTACTATTCACCCCCCTCTAGTGGTGTTTATTGCAGGTGCACGGTCCAACAAAAAGTTCAATTTTGAGAACTTGAAACCATCTCCCACCCATATGAGTGTCACCACTAAACTAGATAAAGATGAAAATGAAAAAGACTTTGATAATGCTTTATATAGGTCTATGATCGATTCTTTGCTTTATCTTACCGCAAGTAGACCTGATATCATGTTTAGTTTATGTATGTGTGCACGTTTTCAAAGCCAACCTAAAGTGTCTCACTATAATGCTGTAAAAAGAATATTTCAATACATTAAGCACACCTTCACTTTAGGAATTTGGTATGATAAAAATTGTGAATTTGACTTGCATGCATATACCGATGCGGATTATGGTGGATGTAAAATAGATAGAAAAAGCACAAGTGGCACTTGTCAATTTATAAGAAATTCATTTATTTTCTTGGTTTTCGAAAAAGCAAGCAAGTGTGGCATTATCTACTACCGAAGCTGAATACATGGCAGTTAGTCTTTGTTGCACACAACTACTATGGTTAAAACAACAACTTTCTGATTTTGGAATCACGGTAAATCATATTCCAATTTATTGTGATAGTATGAGTGCTATAAACTTGTCTAAGAACCCTGTACTACACTCTAAAGCAAAGCACATAGAAGTATGATATCACTTTCTTTGTGATCACGTGAATAATGGTGATATTGTTATAGATCATGTACGCGCTGAAGCACAAGTAGCCGATATATTCACTAAGGCACTAAATCAAGCCACGTACGAAAATCTTCGCTCAAAATTAGGCATGATTTCTGCTGATTTGATATAGCTTGATATGTCTTTTCATTTTTACAGGCACTTTTGTTTTTATTTCCAAAATAAAGGGGGAGAGAGAGTGCATGATTTAAGGGGGAGCGAGAGTAATTGATTGCAAAAATCAAAGGGGAGAGAATTCAAAATTCGAAGAGTGCATGATTTAAGGGGGAGCGAGAATAATTGATTGAAAAAATCAAGGGGGAGAGAATTCAAAATTCGAACGAAATTTGAAATTTGAAATTTGGATTTGTGCACGATTGGAGGTGGAGCGATTAAATTTAAATCATAAACTAAGGTTATTTTGTAAATCATCAAAAGGGGGAGATTGTTGAGAAAAAGAGTTTGAGTGATTCACAAAATGCATGATTTAAATAACATGCGTTAAAGAAATGCATGACACAATTTTATTACTTGACACGTTTTTACGATAAACTTGTCTTATATACTTTATATATAATCTTGCCGTACTAACAAGCCATGAAGCTTTAAAGCTTACATCAAATGGCAAACATTTGTTGTGTTTAAACTATTTTCAGGTGCCACCATTAATGAACTAAACTAGTTCATTAAGTGAAGTACTTAGTTAAATGAACTAAGTAGTTCATTAAATAGAGATATATTTGAAGGCATGATAGCAACAAACATGGAAATGTAAAGTCTCCTATCCTTATTATTCACAGGTTATATATATATATATATATATATATATATATATATATATATGTGTGTGTGTGTGTGTGTGTGTGTATTATATATATATTCAGATTTTTTTAAGGGCACGGTACACATATATTCCGACGTACTACCAACACGTTACATATATTACAAACGTACGTCAACGTCACACCTCTACACTTACCTTATATTTATGAGTATATTCAGGTCTTATATCATATGATATAAGTCATAGTGATGACAAAATTATTACGACACGTTACAAGGTTTTAAACTAAAAATTGTCGTATCGGGTGACAACCGAAACTTCGCCAACGTGTCACGTACTTGCCCTATATAGATGGCCAGCCCCTACACTGCAAAAATAGCCACAAATTTTGTGGCTAACATGGTACACTCAGCCATAAAACCATTCCATATTGGCACACGCAAATTACCCATAATTAAGGCCAAATTGTGGAGATTCCAAATTCACTTTTTAAGCACATGTGGACGCCAACTTTTAATCAGCCATTAGAGCTGAATATTCAAGTTATTTTATGTATATTATGTGTGACATAATATATGTAACATGTGCAAAAATTTTGATTTTAATCGGAGAAAATTCGCGTATTCGACAAAAGTCGAAAATTCGGTTTTCTACGAACATAACACATGGAACGTTTTTGGCATGACATGTAGCATGTATCTAGACACTTTTTACATATTCAATACATATTAAAGTATTCTAGAATATTCAAAATAGGGCTGATTGGAATATACCATACATGTGTAATTATTGTGCACTATTTTACAAACTTTACAAAAATAAAATTCAGCACATGTTGGAGACAATGTACACGACTAATGCAGCCTTGGTGGAGCTTAGTTGGCATCTCAATTGGTGTAGGATAAGTCACACAAGGTTAGTGACATAATGAAGGAAGATACACAAGGGAACATTTAAAACTTTCTAGCAAATGTAACACATGTTGAAAATTCAGCATGTGAGATATTATGGTGGGCGATTTTTGTGTCTTAAAGTTAATCAATTTGTTTCTCAAAATTCAAGGGATTGATATGTAGTAGTATGGTAACATTTTAAAATCTTGAGAATATAGCACATGCTGAAAATTCAGCATGTGAGACTATAGTCGGCCGAATTTATGGTCTTCAATGGTGATCAAAATTGCTTCCAAATTTGAGGGGATTGATTATAGAATATTTGACAATATTTTGAACTTCATTTGGCACATGTTTTTCGTTTTATTCTCAGATTTTTTTCAGCTACTAAGTGATGACAAAACTCATTCAATCAAGGAGTGTCAAGTAAGCAAGGTCAAGACAATTATCCAATCAAGTTGTGCCAAGTAAGCAAGATGTTGTCACATCTATACAAGGCATTCTTCCAAGGACATAAAAGAGAATTCTCAAGGTGAAGAAATTCCCTAGGGGGCGGCCAAGTCTTGATAAAAGGAAGAGAAGAGAGCCACTCAAAAAGCAAGACAAGTCTCATAATTTCCAAAGTGCAAAAAGACTCTCTACTCTCTTCTTCTACATTTCTTTCTTCTCCTTCTCCTCTCAAGCCTATTGTACCTATATTCAAACATATTGAATAGGCTTTGTTTATACCACCATACAAGCATCATTGTTGCAAAAGGTTGATCAAGGTGTGATCAAACCTTCATCCGTTCGGTGGTGGTGTTCGTGATCATTGTGATTGCTTGTATCGTTTGTAAAGGGTTGGAGTTGGTTTGTAACTCCATCAACCCTTGTGGTAAGATGTCAATTTTGTTTAGTGGTAACCGAGGAAGGTGCCCTCGAAGACTGGAGTAAGTTGATTTAACCGAACCAATATAAAATTCCTTATGTTCTTTACTTTACTGCACAATACTTTCAGTTTCCAGCATTCTACATCCATTTCGTTTCAATCTTAAAAATAGCAAAAGAATTTCAAAAATTGTAAAATTTTGCAGAAACATAGCACCTCTTAAGTTTCAACCCTTTTAGATAAGTATAAGTCAATCAAACGTTAATAGTTCTGAGACTAGTGCAGTCTGCTTTTCAGACTTGCAAAGGTTGAGAACTTGAACGTATTTGACCTACTTTCTAAAGGAATTTTTCAAAACTGTTTCAACCCATTAAAAGAAATATCTTAAGGGATTTGTCATTAAATTTTCAGACCATTTGGAGTTACGGATTAATCGGAATAAAATTTTCAAATCAGACTACTGTTTCTGGCAGATTTGCTCAATCTGACTACAAACAATTTTTCAAAGGGTTAGAGGTTGAATTTTGATTTGAAATTTTTAGGAGATACTCAAAACATCTGAGAGTAGAATCTCTCTAAATTTCAGAATTTTTGAATCTGTAACCTAGTTTTTCAAACTTTTCAAATCAGGATCTGAAAAGAGAAACTGTTTTCAGAAGTTGGGTTTTTAGGTTAAAATATTTAAAAACCAAATTTTTCACACCCACTATTCAACTCTCCTTCTAGTGGTGCCTTACAGGTCCTTCACATGAGTGGTTTAAGTCCATATCGTTTGTTTGTTCGCTGTCCTCACCCATCCATTTGTGGGTTTTTGTTTCGTTTGGCCACCCTCTATCACCTTATGTTTCTGGTGGAACGGCTGTATTGCAGGCCATTCGCACGGGTTGAAAGCAAAGAGATGAAGTTCAATTTGCCCTTTACCATTAGTGATGTCATACAGGGATCTATGGGCCCCCTTACCTTGGTTAGAGGTTGTTGTGGGGTTACTGTGGAGGTTTTGAGCAAGGTTGCCCAAATCATTCGACAAGCAACCGCTACTTGTGTTGGAAGATATTTGAATTTTAACCTTGTGTGGTTCCTTCACCTGTATGCCCTTCTTCTTGCATGAACTGTCTTTTGCTTGCGCTTGCATCCACGCGAGATGGTATTGAACACTACTAGGGGGCCAGTGTCTAGTATGTTCCGAAGCCTATCCGTGAGGTCCACCCCAGAGATGTCAGCAGTCTCTTCATTATCGTCATCAGATGCTAAGATTTTAAACTAGAACTCTAAGCTAGTGGGGCAGAAGGGTCACTCAATATTGTCTAGGAGTTACTTCGCCGCTGCTGATCAACAGAGTTTACAAGTTCATTACTTGTATTGTCCAGTAGTATTCCAGAGGAGTCACCGTGGGTCCTTGGCGCCCGTCTCCTATGGTTGTTCACATCCACCATCCATGGCCATGGGAGCTCAAGCTTCATTGGCTGGTATCAGTTGTTGGAGGTGCATCAACTCTTGTGTTTAAACCAGAGTCTTCCCGGTGGTGACCATAAATGCTGCATTCAAAGTGGATCTGGTGTAGTCCCTCATAGACAATGTTGAAAGATGTCCATTAATATTGACGCTGGATGTCAGGGGTTTGCGCAAGTCCACCTCCACGCACACACGTGCGTATTTCCCCCTTGTCGCCTCAATTGTTGTGTTGTCTGCTCTGACAGCCTTGCCGATTTCATTTCCCACCTGTAGAAGGACGTTCTCATCGAAGAATTCCAAGGGGAGTCCTGGAATCGAAATCCAAAACAGAGTCGATAAGAATTTCTCAAATGAGGGTGTAAAAAATGGCATCCATTTGGTTACCATAAGATAATGTCTCTGGATAATCCAAGAACCCTCCTCCAGGGCCTCCAGGTAATCATATTTGGAATAAAATCTCACAACATAGAAGCCTTCTTCTAGATCAATAATATTTAATCTACCTCCCTCAGCTGCCCACAGTTCAACCAATCGTTGTTCTAAAATTCGGTAGAAAATATTATGCCCTAAAAGTTTCAGTCACCGCACGATGCCACAGTTTCTGTAGGGTTCTACATTCATCAGGGGGATATTAACTAAGACCTTACCTAGTCCAAGATCAGTGTTAGGAGCTGGTTGTACTTCCGCATGAGTCAACATCTCTTCATCTTCCATTTTGGTCTTGTCGTCTTCCCCAAGGTATAGCCCTACCGGCAAAGCACGCATTCGAAGCAGGTCTGCCCAAGCACATCCGTCAAGACGCTGCATGCCAGTTGCAGAGAGGGTAGGCCATCTGCAATTCGCTTATACTTCTTAACGCTTCGATGAAGTTGATCAGCATCTTCCTCGCTCAATCCCGTTTGATGAAGTAGATTCAATTTAACTATCTACATATCTTTTAATTGATTTAATAATTTTTTCACTTGTTTGTTTCTCATCTAGCTCACTCTACTTTGATTGAATAAGATAATATATATTTTCCTGCAACGAGTTGGAAGAGGAATTCCTAATTCTTACACGGATGAGACTGAGAACACCTGATCAGTGAACAATTATGACACCAATCATTTACAAGCAGATGACTTTTTTT
>AP025066.1:18824427-18902820 GCA_036186865.1 Eustoma russellianum | reverse complement strand
TGATCAGTGAACAATTATGACACCAATCATTTACAAGCAGATGACTTTTTTTCCTACTGCAATTACTAAATACAATAGCTAAATCTAAGGCACTTGTTAAAATATATCTATTTTTTCATATCTTGATAGAACTTTAACATTTGTCATTGTTTAAAAGGATACAATATAATTAAAACAACTTTACTTATTTACTTATTTGTGTTTGAATCGACATAAAGATTTGTAAAAAAAGAGAACTAACAAGTTAACCGAATCTACTAAATCAAAATTAAAATACATAACTTCAAGAGGTTTCACTTCTTCCCTGTCATGAGAGTTGGCTCAAAACCAACTTTCTTTCTAGCTTGGTAATCCCTCACTTTATTTACTTTTTCTTTATTGCAGTTCGGGATCGAACGAGGTTCTTGGGCGCTGGTCCATTGCCACGGAAAGATAGGATATTTGGACAGTGGCGAGAGCCGAAGTGCAGTCGGCGCAAGGGTCGTGTGTCAAATCTTTGGATAAAATACTATAACGCTTCTGGAATTCCTCAAAAATTGTTTGCAGAAGTCCTAAATTGGTGCACCCATTTTCCCTCCCAAATCGCTCTTTAATTTCTCGGCGTAAACAACATATAACAACGCGCACTTTCTGAACAAAACTGCAGCGTCAGGATTGATTACAATGTGGACAAACATAAATTAAGTGAGGGAAGAAAAGACATTTCTACCCAGCAATTTAATTAAATAGTTTAATTAAATTTATAATTTAGTCTAAGTACAAGAAATATAGGGGTAATGTTTTAAACTAATGAAGACGGAAGGCGAGGCCACAAGGTATCAAAATGAAAAAGAAAGAAAAAAAATATAATGATATATTTTTGTTTTAAAATATAAGTGCATATTAACAAAAAGTTCTCAAATCACTAAATATAATTTTTGTTTTTAAATATAACAATAATAAATAATTTGTGTGTTTAATGATACAATTTGATAAACTCATATTATTTTTATAGACCCCATATTTTGAAATTCTTTAATTTCTTCAACCCCTTCCCTAACCCCCAAACTGGGAATACACTACGTCCATCGCTGGCAGCTTCTTCCCTCCGCCACTGCTGGCACTCCGGCCAAAACCCTAGTTGCAGCTCATAATTCTAATTTCTGCACCTAATATAAGAAGACGGAGTGAAAATAGGTACGGAAAAATATGGATGATGGCGAAGGAGCTTTGAGTTTCGACTTTGAGGGTGGGCTCGATGTTGGCCCCTCTATTCCCACAGCATCAAACCCGGTGAACCAACCCCCGGATTCGTCCGCCGCTTCCGTTCCAGCTTCCACCAATGTTAATCATATCCCTGCGGCCGGTCCTCCTTCGACTGCAGCTTCAGATGGAGGTATGGGAATGAATCATCGCCGCAGCTTCCGGCAAACAGTGTGCCGGCACTGGCTTCGTTCACTTTGTATGAAAGGCGATGCCTGTGGGTTTCTTCACCAGTATGACAAGGCTCGGATGCCAATTTGCCGGTTTTTTCGACTCTATGGAGAATGCCGCGAACAGGATTGTGTATACAAGCACACTAATGAAGATATCAAGGAGTGTAATATGTATGCATTCCTTCAGAGCAGCGTTATCTATTGTTCGTATTGTTTTTCATTTTATTGTTCTTAACAAGATCAGCTTCGTAGAAAGTTATCTTGCCATGTCTTTCAGGTCTTGTTTTAACTTGTATTTTATTTTATTTTTGCATTTGGTATCTTTACACTTCTGTACCTCTTGTTGGATCTCAATTGTATGCTTCAATTATTATCGTCAATATTATTTTTCATCATTACATAGTGTTCCTTTGCATTGATGATACTGTTTTGCATCTTTTTCTGCGTGGTGTTGGGTTTTGAAATCAGCTTACACACTGTTAAGAATATCCTCTTATGAGATGTCCTTTTTTTTTTCAAAATTCAATTAGTACCTTTTTATTTTTCTAGTCAAAGTTCTAAGTTGAGCTAAAGCTATGCCTAGTTGTTGTTGTTTTTTTTTTTTTTGTTGCAGTATAAGTCATGGTGGTGTTTTATGTTTGGGGATTAGTAAAATCATATGCAAATCGAGCCAATTTTAGGCCTTTAACATTGGTGTGAGCCCATCTTGTGTTTGCTTGTAGTGAAATTTTCCACGAAAGGTTTAATGTATAGCTAGACTCTTTTCCTTGTGGAGCGGCGCATGAGATGTGCTATTAAATACTAATGTCATATAATGGAGTTGAGTTTTGGAACGGCTCCATGTTAATCTGAGAGCTTCCTTCTTTACCTTACTAGGTTATATTTATGACTTACTGTATTTGCTAGTTACGTTTCTCTATTTCCTTTTCCTTTTAAGTGACAATCTTATAGAAAAAGTGAAGAATTATTAGTCATCAACTAGTTTCTAATGTACAAATAAAATTCTTTATATAGAGGTTGCTAAAGGGAGCTATAAGTGGCTGAAATTGCCAACGGCTACAATGCTAACGGTTAGTTTCTGTTCCTAATGGCTATATTATGCGACCACTCGACTAATGAATAAACTAAGTATAATAGGCATATACAAGTATATTTCTATTATGTATATGTTTGTGTACATGTACTGTATTAGTATATGTGTATGTACAATGAGTATTTATACTGTGTATATGTTTGTTGTTGTAAATACTCTGCACCATTATCAGACCTTAAGATTTTGATGGTGCAATTAAACTGATTCTTTTTCAGAACAAAATAATTCTTAAAGATTTGACTTACTTCTGATTTTTTCCATCAAACATACCCAATTAACTCTAGTATGATCATCAAAAAATGTCACAGACCATCTTGTTTTATTGATGTTTGTTGTTATAGAGGAACCCCAAATATTAGAATAAACAAGATTGAATGGACTTGTTGACTGATGAACCTTAGTAGGTTAGGCTTGTTTAATGTGTTTAGCTAACTGACGTGATTCACATTAAATATCCTTATGGCTCTGATGCGAATCGTGGATTCCATCATTTGGATTCTGGACCTACGACAAGAAGTCAAGCTAGGAAACTTGAGATTGACATTGCGAACTTCTTGCGTAGGCATGTACAAGACGAGCCAAACTTGCGTTGGATTCATTTTCTTGAAACTAAGCATTTTTAGTTAGTCTTCATAATTGTGTTTGCATGTATGTTTTCTATTTTCTATTTACTTCTTTGTGCCTAAACCCTTATGGGAAGGTTGTTGGAGGTGGAAGATTGGATCCTACTTTTGTCAGCTTGCATCACTTGTACCCATTTTAATTGACAACATATTAAAGTTACGATTAGGGACATGAAAAACATGCTATATATATTGGAGGCTGTAGCATGTATCAATAAATCTTTATTTGTGTATTTTTTTTTCTTTTGAAAAGGTACATGGTACAAAGTGACTAAAAGTGCCTTTTCCAATTAAGGTGCAACTTATGTTGTTCTTAGATGCCTTTTGTTGTTTACTAGTAATGTGCATTTTTTGTGTGCCTGTTTTTGTTGTACTTTGTTTTGTTTGCTTTTTTCTTTTGACATTTTTTGTTTCCGTTTCAAAGTTATTTTCTTACACTTGTTGAAAATAGTATTTTTGGTAAAGCTTGTGTCTTTTAGCTTGGTCTATCATCTAATGGCTTTTTTCTTTTTCCTTTTTTGTTCTTAATTTTCTGTTTCTGATTGATGTATATGTATGTATTTTTTGTTTGGTAAATACTGGCAGCGGTCTTTTCTTCTTCATCCATGTCTGATTACAGTGGTGGTATGGAGTAACACATTTGGCAAGACATATTAGATTGGCTACTTGAGAACACCAGGACTACTTGGAGATAAAAATTTCAAAAAGAATTACTAAATTTTGGACTATCTGCAACTGTGTATGAGATTTGAAGAGAAAGGCATAAAAGATTCCAGCAACATGTTGGAAAAGATTGCCAAATAACTGTCAAAGAGATACTCGAAAACATCAGATTTTGTGCATTTTCCTGGAGAGACATCAGAAGAAACAAGAAGAACTAGGAACTGACCATAAACCTTGGCTTATTCATGAAGATTTTTGACCGACAGGACCAATAGATGCTTCCTGCCTCCTTTCTTATATTAGGTTTTGGCTAATAGGGGTGTATTGCATTTCCTAATATGCATTGGACCGGATTTTGCCTTGGCCTTTTGTTAAGGCTGTTTCCTTTTAGTAGCTTAGGTATCACCAAGCTAGGCTTCCTTAGCTCCCCTATGTATTTTGAGCACGGGTACTTTGCTAGCCACATCTACTGGCTAACTACTATGTAATTTTGCAAATATATAAAATTTGATTTCACAAAAAAATGGTTTTGAGAAACTTTTTGGAGAGTCTGAGATTTATCTTTTGATGGTCGCTTCATTTATTGCAGGTACAAGTTGGGGTTTTGTCCAAATGGTCCTGACTGCCGTTATAGGCATGCAAAGCTGCCTGGACCCCCTCCCCCTGTGGAAGAAGTCCTTCAGAAGATTCAGCAACTGACTTCCTATAACTATGGAAATTCAAACCGTTTTTTTCACAATCGGAACAATAATTATGCTCAACAGTCAGAAAAATCACAATTTCCAATATCCAACGGAACAAATCAGGTGGTCAAAAGTAATGTGGCTGAATCTCCTACTATCCAACCACAACACGGCACGCCCTCCCATCAACAGAGTCAGGCTCAAGGACAAAGTTTTCCCGATGGCCAACAAAATCAAGCAAGTAGGACTGCTGCTTCCTTGCCTCAGGGAATATCTAGGTGTGTTCAGAGTCATAAGGTTGTCTATTAGGTTTGGTTTGTCATTGTATAATTACTAAACATTGTTCTAAGACTTTCACGTTTGCCATCTGTAAAAGATTTCTCCAGGCCATGATACTGAGAGCAAATAATTGGTCCGACATTGATTACATACAATTTTCTTCTTTATGTATAATTATGGTTTCTTTTTCTATTCAGTCTTCAGATTTTCTGTATCACCTATAGACTGAATCTTTATGGAGATGTCAATCTTTTTGTAAGTTTCCAGTTGCCATTGCGGCACCTCATTCATGTGTTTCTGGAACTGGCATAATACTGGTAGAAAAATATTTACTGTATGATTTTTTTTTTTGAAGAGTTGTTTCCTGCTTTGTGTTGTTCTTTTGCTTAGTATTTTGGACTTTATAGAGGCATCAACGCCTTATATCACAGGATCAACATCATCAAGATGGTAATATCTGTTGAACTTTTGCCTGCAGCACACTGTTCTATAGATGTTTGGGATTTAATTGTGCTTCTGCATGTGTTTCTTTGACAGATTGAAGGATATGACTGGCTATGGGGAAAATGACTTTACATTTTTTTTTAAATTTCGGGTTCATGCATATTTATAATGGAAACCTTTTCAGTCGAAGCTTTTCATCCAGTGGAATGGACATAATACTAGTGTTAGAACTTCAGCAAATTTTTAAGGGGTTCAGTTCAAGCGGTACCATGGGAAATTTCTTTTCCTTTCTTATTTGCATTACTCTTTATGCAAATTGGTCAATAATTTAATAATAGGTTTTATTTGTTTATATTATTAATTCAACTGATTAACTTTCCTCTAGACTTAGCTCTTCATTGATGGCATAGCAGAATGCTAGGGCATTCTACTCCCAAAGAGGACTCAAAATCTGAGTTTTTCTTTAAATACGTTTTTTTTCCCCAAAACAAAGTTATTGATTTATACATGGAAATTTTGTCTATTTGACTCTGTTGACATGGGGAATGTCCTGGGTACTTTGATGTGTAAATTGTATATACAGGTGGTACTAGAATTTGCCTGCAGCTTCTTTTCTGTGGTTCTCGAACTTTGATGAGAGCATGCGGCAGGGTCTACTTGCACTGCAATAATGGATGCATAAAAAGAAATTGGGCTGGTTATGTCCTTATTTGAAAAAGGAGATATTAGAAAACTTCAAGAACAGTTCTTGTGTGCTGATCTTGAGCGAAATGAAACTATATTCTTTTGACGATTTTGCGTCGATTGTATTTGAGGATACCACTTGTTTAAGCAAATGCATTGTGTTTTAGTTCTTGTGGTCTTATTTATGGACTAAATAATTTAATTACCCTGAGCTAAGACATTTTTTCTTTCTTTTTTGTCATATAAGCATGCCGAATTGGAATGTCTTAGTTCTATTTTTGTATTGGATGATTAAAGAAAAAGGATGTACTTTAGTAGACCTATCATTGACCACGCCCAATGCTGAAAATTTGGTGATTGATTCATTCATTTCGTGTTTTTTTTTTTTGTAATTTAAATTTCATATATATGGAAAATTTACATAGTGAGTTGCAGTAGAGTTGGCGATCAGCAAGACTAGCTTGCTCAAAATACCTAAGGCATACTAGGAGTTCCTAGCTTCAGAATTAGCTTAGTCTATTGCCAAACTTTCATAAAGATAGAGGAGGTTAGAAGTAGTCTAGTAATAAAGGAAATGCATAGTAGAGCTTAATAAGAATAAGGTAGGGAACAAATTATAAAGCCTAGTTACAAAATATCTTCATGGATAAGCCTACATTGATGGCTAGGTCCCAGTTCACTTTGTTTTTCCTTATGCCTCTTAATGAAGATGCAAAAAAATCTGATGTTCTGTAATATTTCAATGACAGTGGCTTGCCAATCCTTTTCAATTCGCTGGTGAAATCTTTAGTTTCTTTCTCTCCAAATACCATAAACTGCTGTGAGAAGAAAAAAATTATACACGATCTTTGTGAAACCTAGATTTCCAGAAGCTGTCAGTAAGCAATCCAAAACTCTTTGCCATGAGTAGGTCCTATCCTTGCATTGCATTTGCTTCACACTTCCTTCCACACCTCTACATAGTAGACGCAATGGTAATGCATTTTAGAAGGAATAGGAATATGCAATCTGTAGGAACCTGGGCCTTAATTCCATCTTGTAATTGGTCCATTTTGGTGGATCTCTCTCTTGCAGTTGCCACTTACTATAGCTGTACTGTTGATGTGCTTGCAGAATGAAAGAGGCTTTGGTAGTCATAACTTTCTGATAGGGATCTTAATAGTTAGAGCATAGTGTATGATCAGCTACTCTTGCTTGAGCTTCAACTCACTAAACTGCTAGTTTTATGGAAATTAACATGTCAGCTGATATTTTTTCCCCTCACATATGGACCGTTTAGAGGTACCATTGAACTCCCTGATTGAAAAGCATCCTGGTTGTAAACTCTGTGGAATGATAAATAATCTTTTATTCTTTATTTCCTCTTTATTTCCCCCTAGAATTGAAGGTTCATGTCCATAGAACTTAGCCGTTCAAATGAGGTCAATATTGTTCTTCGTGCAGTTTAACAAGAAGGTGTACTGCATGAATTAAGTTTATGGATCTTATTTTAATTTATTTATCTGGTGATTTTCCTTAATATAATCTTTGGCGTTCCCTCTCTTAATAGCATATTTATCCCGGATAGTGCATCTTGTGGGTGCCTTTCCACCTGTTCAAACTTCCCCCGTGTGTTTCTTTGATTTTTCTCATGTAGAAGCCACTACAAGATTTTCTTTTGGTACTTTTATTTCTCTCTTCTTTTCAGCTCTAGGATCTCTCTCTCTGGGATGCATTTGAGGATTTTCACCTTTAATTTCACAGCTAAATTTACATCCCTCAGCTTACTGCTGGCACTTCGTATGTTGTGTCAAAGACCATCTCCAGTTCAGCCCATCTCTTGTTTTTGGCTCACACATGAATGTGTTGTGCTTTTAAGTTACGGGAGAACTTTGACTCCATAAATTATTTGCTGCATAGCATCAATCTGTTCACCTGCTTGACTCTTATGAATTGAGCCTTACCCGTTGTGCTTCAGTGAATTGGTCGTGGTACATATCTTCATACTCTTAGGGTTGTGTTCATGAGGGATCTTGCATGTCAAAAGAATGTTTCATTTTGATTGGAGTAGTTATAAAGAAAGTGGTGAATGTGTGATATATTTTGTATAGGACTAGGTCTCTAGTGAAGTGTTATATCAGAGGAAATTTCCATTTTTTTTAGAATCAAATAGTGACCTCTTTTTCCACTTCTTAGTTCAGGCCAGAAAAAGGTTGTTTCCGGTCTTTTCTGTATCAGTTATATTTGTTGTTGATGGTAAACACGTTTGGTATGCTTAGATACGTCAAGAAAGGGGAGCTTTGGTGTGACCTAAAACTTGTTGCCATATGAGATAAGTTGATGAACTCGGTTGCATTAGCAGTGCATTGGTTGTATTTAACGTGATATATACACATTAGGCCCAAGGTGGCGTAATTCTTTCCTGTAATGGTGTACACACGTGAAATGCATTGACACACGGGGTGTGCTTTATGCTTATTCATGTGAATTTAGGTGTTTTTTGGTCCGCATTTTAATTTAGGGTTTAATATAGTTTCAGGAAAGTGGGGAAGTTTTCATGTGATGTGGACTAGTTATGTGGCATGATGGAGAAGTGGTCCTCCACCAACCCCTGCCTTGAGAGAGCATATTTGAAGTTGGTGGATCAAGTTAATTGGATAAAATTTGGCTCTCCGTTTGAAATTGAAATGATAGTATTGAATGTATTAATTGTCAGTTTTTTGGGTAAAAATTGTTTGGCTGTAGGCTAAATAGTTTGTGAACGGTCCGTAACTCTCATATAACTATTTGCTTGCCCCCTCTTTTTTGCCCTTCTGCTTTGTCAGTTAGCATTTCCTACTTTCTCTTGAATTAATTTTGGATCTTGTATTGAAGCACTACAAAATGTTCTGTTTTTTTTTTTTTGTGATTTCCTGTTTAGGGATTAGAAAAAAACAACACCAACTGGGAATTAGCCGCGAATATATGCACAGGTTTCTAGATTTTTGTGTAAAGTTAGGATTGCACAATTTTTTATCCCTCAAGTAAACTATGGCTTGGTCTCTGTTCCTTTTTGTAAATCTGATTTCCATTAATGGAAGTAATATACAAAAGAAAATTTTTTATTTTATTTTTGGATTTGAATAAACATAAACTACTTGGCTTCCTCTGTTGCAATGTAAAATGTACATTCCCAACATTTACAGTGTTAGTAATAAGTTGACAGGAATATCGAAGTGAGAGGATGATGTTATTTTGACTATTTCTCACCTATTAAAGGTAGTTAATAGCATCCCACTGTGGAGTGTGTGTTTAACCTCGTTCTCATCTCCATGGACTTGCTTTCCCTGCCAACCCTTACAGAAGAAAATGATCTGTACATGATAGGATCCTTTCCTTTTTTTCAGCATGTTTCACTTTTTCTTGAATTCCATTGCCCTTCAATCGTTTTATTTATCATCTGTTTCTGCTTATGTGTCTTTCCTACCTGTGTAGATATTTCATAGTCAAAAGTTGCAACCGCGAGAATTTAGATTTGTCTGTACAACAAGGAGTATGGGCCACTCAGCGAAGCAATGAAGCAAAACTGAATGAAGCTTTTGATTCAGTAGAGAATGTGATTTTGATCTTCTCCATCAACCGTACGCGGCATTTTCAAGTGAGTTGAAGTTCATAGATGTGTTGTTGTAACTTATATCGTATTAATTCCTAGAAATGGATTAGAAAGCAACTATATTCTCTCTATCATGATAAACCATGTTTTGTATCACCTTGTTTGTAGGGCTGTGCCAAAATGACATCAAGGATTGGGGGGTCAGTTGGTGGTGGAAATTGGAAGCATGCACATGGAACTGGCCACTATGGACGGAATTTTTCTGTCAAATGGTTAAAGGTAGTGTGAAATTTGTTACTTTTCTCTTCATTAAAACTGGAGTAAGTATGACCTTATCGTTGTGTCTATGTTAATTTGGGTCAAGTTTTACTAGTAGAGCCGATAAGCCTTATTACTGAAGTGAAAGCATGATTTTTGTGCTCTTGATAGTAATATTCTTATAATCATCATTGTCGTCATCGTTGTTGTTATTAATGTCGTGCAAGTGATATTTTATTATTTTAGTAATGCTAAAATGTACATGTGTACAAAGGGAGGATATGCAAGCAAAAACCTCCTGTTCCCTGGGCTAAATCCTCTAGAAAGAACATATCCTCAATTGAAAATAGCATGCTTGAGGCAGCAATTAACTGCGGTCGTGCAATTAATATGATTGTTCTTGATTTTCTTTCAAGTGACTACAGAAAGTTAGATATTATTCTTAATTGACCCGATTCAGCCCTTCCTTTTCTTTAATGAGACGTCTCTTATTCCTCTCCTGTCAAATACTACAGAACACTGTTGCGAAGGCAAACCATATATGTTTCTTCGAAACTGTCTTCCATTTGTTATCCTTCACCCAATCTAGAACATTCCTTCAGGTATGCGGCTCGTAATCGACTGCACTTGCAATTCTTCTACGATACAAATCCAGATTCTCTAAGAATATTGACGAGCAGATGATACATGTTCTTGTATTTTTTGCTTCGGGTTAAAAACCAGGCAGATATTATCTTCAAGCAACCCGCTTTCCCTCAATTCACCTTTAGTAGCCAGCCTATTCCAACAAGCTAACCACAAAATCATGGCT
This sequence comes from Eustoma russellianum, assembly GCA_036186865.1. Taxonomy (NCBI): domain Eukaryota; kingdom Viridiplantae; phylum Streptophyta; class Magnoliopsida; order Gentianales; family Gentianaceae; genus Eustoma; species Eustoma russellianum. Next base: position 18,892,296 of record AP025066.1, on the reverse strand, counting down.
TATCTGGGAATACGCTTCTTGGGCTGATGGAGAATCGAGTATCTGGGGTTGCTCTTTTTGCTCTTGCAGATCACTCCTCAGAGAAATTGCTTGTATTAGAGGGGATCCAGCTCTACTTAACTTGGTCCTGTAATCTGTTGGGCCTTGTCCTCGAGCAGTCTGAACCTTTTCATGTCTTCGTTCCATCCTTTTTCACGTGGCCAAACACAGTCCCCCCTCCTAATGATTTCTGCGACCTTGTCTTATTTGGGACTCCTGAAGTTACACTATGGTTGCGTTGTTCCCATCTTGGAATAAACGAAATGTTACAAGTGACTCAACTTAATCTTCACGGAACTGATTCGGATCCCAATCCAACCAGATTCCAATCTCCCTTCACCAAAATAATTGTGAAAGTATTCACCCATGAGTGTTAGACCTAGTAGTTCTATTGCAAATTTTTCTCTCTACTCTTAGCTTGCACCATCATATTGTTTTAAAGGTGCCATTGAAACCCCTCATACTCTTAGTGCAAAATTTCATTATTTCGTGTGTTCTTCATTCACGTAGCTAGGTATTTAGGCTTCATATAATCAGGCTCTTCATGCTCCCTGCCTCATTTGTATCCTTCTTTTATCTTATTTTATTTTTATTTTTTATTTTATAATTCACTCGTTGGACCTTCCTCTAATTATTCACAATAAATTGAGTCATTTTCATCTTACAAAAGCTGAAATCTATTTGGAGAGGATTCATTTCACTCCATTTTATTTGATCCTGGTTTGCTATTTCATTACAAACATTCTCTATCTTAACGGGCTTTGAGTATCTATTCCACCATCCTCCAAAAGCAGGTTAGATTCTCGTTCCACCTTTACATTTTCGACTTCTATGGTTTCTTTGCCGTTTCTCCTGTATCTTATTTGGAGATTCTCTGGTCCGTTTTTCCCATTTGTTTCCTTTTCTTGTACCCCTCCCCTTTAGCCATGGCATTCTCTGCATTGTACAGAAAAACAATATTGATTGACTATTCTTTTCTCCAAATTTATTGGGGATTGGTATTTTAGGCAGCCTAGAAATTCTCCTTTTTTTCTCTAGAAAAGCTTACCTAAAAGAGAGCGCCTTGTTCTTCTGTCATCTTTTTCGGATAGGGCGGTGTATAAAGTAGCTATTAATCTTGCCCAAGGCTGGTTGTGAAGAATATTGCAACCATAGCCCGCATAATTCTATGTGTATCAGAACACTTTCAAGGTTAAGATCATATGGACATGTGCAAAAGTCTCCTGCAGATGCACCTGTTAGGCGGTGCGAGACAATAAATGAGGTACATGTTAAATGTGAGAGAGGGAGACCAAAGAAGACATGGAGAGAGACAATAAGGAAGGATATGGCATATAAGACAATTGAATAGCATATGGTTAGTGATAGAGGACAGTGGAGATAATTGATTTTGTGTAGCCGATGTCATGTATAGGTATAAGATTTAAGTGAGAATATTAGATACTTAGATTTGAATCATGGTTGAGATGATGTGATAGTTTTGAAATCTAAAGGCGCATATTGTGACTTATGTTTCCAGAAACACACAAGGAGGGAAATATTTAAATTACGACTCAAAAACAAAGACAAAATCAAAAATAAAAACAAAAAACCAAGGGAAATAATTAATCCGTATAGCTGATCTCACATAGTGGAAAATTGCTTGAGTTTTGTATCAGAACACATTTCTCTCATTAGCCTAATTAGGCAAGGTATTTAATTAGCTTCAGAAAATACATTTCTCTCATTGTTTTGCGTGGCTATTCTTCATTTTACAAATAGTACATTTTTCCTGTAACTTGTGATAATACTTATTTGGTGATGGATTGGATGAGTGGGTTCCCTTTGAAAATCGTCTTAACTCTTCCCTTTTAGAGTGGATTTTCTTTAGTAATTTCTTTAGTAAAAGGATGGTTTTCTTTATTCAGGGGCATGCAAAAGAGTTTTTTTTTTCCCCCTCAAAGAGAGAAAATAAAATTTCCCTTCTTTGCTGGACTCTATTGCTGGTGAGCCGAGCAAAAGCTGGTGAAGCTACTAGAGATTTGAATTTGAGGGGTCCCTTCACTTCTTTGCTCAAGGAGTTCCCCTCATGCAGTCCTCGTGATATCTGAGAACTCTGAAGGACTTCAGCGCATTTCCTATACTTGCCAACTTGTCTTTTAAGTAAATAATTTGACCTTTCTTTTTTCCAAATCTGAAGCGAATAAAATTGACTAAGATAAAGAACTGCTAGGTGACAGAAGCACTATAAATTGGAATCTGGATTAACTATTCAATTTAAAATGGCAAGTTCTCTTTCAGAAGAAAGAGAAGGAAAGCATCGGATTTAGTGTATCAACGTTCTTAGGCAGCTACGATGAGTCTGATATTTTCACCATTTTCCGAGTGATGGAGTTTCCTGGATATTATTGAAACTTGAACCTGGATATGAACTTTTTATCAATGGTGCCTAGGTTTATCATTTTACTGAGCTTTCTGAGACCGCTGTGATGGTTAAGTATTACTATGTACCATGGATCTGACTGTGGCATTATTTTACAGCTTTGTGAATTGTCCTTCCACAAAACTCGCCACTTACGAAATCCATTCAACGAGAATTTGCCAGTCAAGGTAATCATGCGACATTATTTTGGTATCTCTTTATGTGGTGCGGCACCTATATCCATGGCTATTTTTGGAATTTCATAGTGGAGTATCTTAAATTTGAATCAAACATACTGTTATAAGAAAAGAGGAATGAGGGAAATGAAACTTGGCACTTTTGTATTTTGAGCAAATCTAGACCACTGGCTAGCTTGCTAACACCTACACATGGTGTTAAACCTCTGTAAATTTGTCTCATAAGGCTTATAATGAAATTTTAACTTACAAAAAAGGAATGAGGGAAATGTTTCACATATAAGATTAGATTACATTGAATTGGGCTTTAAGCAAAGATATCAGATTCAGGAAATGTGGGATTTTTTTGGTGTTGGGGGGGGGGGGGGGGTTTCCTCTAACAACTGTTTGAAAGAGTTCTTTCTGCAACCTTAAGCCAAGCTTAATTCCCCAGTAGCTTAAACTAGGGCATGTAAATTCTTCTAAGTTGGTGCTGCTTCCCTAGTCATACCTCATTCACATTAGCATTTGGATCAATATCTGCATTTGCATTTGATTTGCAAGCTAACTTGTAAATTACTCATGAAATTTTCACTTTTTGATGAATTCCTGAACGCTTCCCCCTTGTTTGCAAATTTGAAGTGTGTGAGTTAGATATTGGGCTTTTTTCCTTTATCATCCATAATATTAACCTTTGCTGGTACATGCTGAAACTGTTCCTTTAGACTGTAATTATGGCAATTTTACTTACCATTTTGGATTGATGTTGATGCTTTGGCAGCAATGGAAATGCAGCGCTAGTCCTCACACCTCTATTGAGGGTTGATAGTGAACGTAACTATACCCAATAAATGTGATATGATGAGTTTGAGTGCAAATACCAGGGACTGGTTAGCTAATACTAATGGTCAAAGTGAGCCCTTTTTACCTAGAAATTTCACAAAGCGAATTGTAAGCTGAAGGGAAGGAGAGGAGGATCAGGGAATTGCTTGTAGAAATTAAAAACCATATCAGGCTACATGTTGGAGCATGGAGGGGTTGAAGAGGTCCCAACAAATTGTTACTTGGGCGAGTGGGGCCATTCCAACTCCTATACTCTAAAGTGTATAGTGGATAAATATGTTGATGTAATTATGTATTAAAACATGCTATCGATAAAATTTTTGTTTCTTTGCACACACGTGTGTGTGTGTTTTGTAGCCAACTAAGAAATTGTTATCTGATGAACGTTGTGGCTCAATATGATAGGATTATACAAATGTTGTATGTGCAAAATTGACTAAAATTTGTCTCTGTTAACCACGTCCTGTATTCATGAAGATGCAGACAAAGTCTCTCTGGGTACAGTTTGGTAAAGCTTCAACCTACCCGTAATGGTTATCCTATTAGTTTTCATCAAGCTACTGACTCATGGTAAACTTGTCTGTTTACCATCATGGATTTTGTATACTAGTCTTGTATCTGTTTGGTAGCTTTCTCAATCTCAATTCCCTTAACACCCCCCTCTGATAAGCTTCTCTGGTTACCATCATGAATTTTTATAGAAATGAGATAGATTATAATATTTAGATGATAAAGCAAGTAAGAGAGATTGAGAGAATGAATGTGATTCAGAACACATAAATGAGCAGCAACTGAAATCTTAAGATTTCAGATTGATTTCTTTGAGTGTATTAATTTCCTATATATACAATAATAGCCAACGGCTATTTACTTCCTGACGGTAACCTGCACATAGCAGCCTATCTACTATACTTTATACAGCCCAATTATGTACAATACAATCTAACTAGTTTTATCCCTAATATTTCTACATTCCCCCTCAAGCTTAGTGTATATGTTAATACAACCAAGCTTGATAACAAGTGTAAGAAACGTATGAATGGACACCGGCTTTGTGAAAATATCTGCAATTTGATTGTTGGATGAGATATGTTCGATAGTGATGATCTTGTCTTCGATCTTTTCTCGTATAAAATGTCGGTCAATCTCGACTTGTTTTGATTTATCATGTTGAGTGGGGTTTTCGGCTATGCTAATTGCTGAGATATTATCGCAGTAGACTCTTATTGGCAATACCATTTCCATCCGTAGCTCTTCCAAAACTCTCTTCAACCACAAACCTTCACATAACCCAATTGCGAGCGCACGCAGTTCAGATTCTGCACTGCTACGGGATACTACCCCTTGCTTCTTGCTTCTCCAAGTTACCAAGTTTTCCCAAACAAATGTTACATAACCAGTTGTGGAACGGCAGTCAGTCTGAGAGCCTGCCAAGTCGGCGTCGGTGCAAACCAATATCTATCTATCCGTCTGTTTTCGAAATACCAAGCCTTGCCTGGGTGCAGCCTTTAAATATCTGAGAATTCTTATTGCAGCTTTAAAATGTTCGTTAGTTGGAGCATGCATAAATGTGAAACATAACTTACCACATAGCAAATATCAGGACGAGTATGTGATAAATAAATCAATTTACCTACCAATTTTTGATATTGCAACTTATCTGTGGGAGTTGTATCCCATAGTTTCTTCGCCTTTCTTCCGGGTTCTATTGGAGTAGGAGCCGGTTTACATCCAAGCATACCTGTCTCATTTAATAAATCCAATACATATTTTCGTTGAGAAATACATAGTCCATTTTTAGTTCTAGCCACTTCCATTCCTAAAAAATACCTTAGTCCCCCCAAATCCTTAACCTCAAATTCATCTGCAAGTTGTGATTTAATTGTCTTGATACCCTCGTTATCACTTCCTGTGAGTATAATGTCATCAACATAAACAATGAGAATGGTAATATCATGAGTCTTTGAGAATCTAACAAATAATGTGTGATCACTATGAGTTTGTTTAAACCTGTGTTTAAGGACAACCTAAGTAAACCGTGTAAACCAGGCCCGTGGAGATTGTTTTAAGCCATATAATGATCTTTTTAATCTACAAACCATGTTTTGATTCGGACCAAGAGTAAATCCGGGTGGCATATCCATATAAACTTCCTCTTATAAATCTCCATTTAAAAAAGCATTTTTTACGTCTAATTGAAATAGAGGCCAATCTAGATTTATAGCTAAAGAGAAAATAATTCTAACTGTATTTAACTTGGCCACAGGAGCAAATGTTTCAGTATAATCAACACCATATGTTTGTGAAAAACCCTTTGCAACTAATCTTGCTTTGTACCTATTAATTGTCCCATTTGCATTATATTTAATTGAGAAAACCCATTTGCAACCAACTGTTTTAATTCCAGGTTTACGACTTACCACGTCCCAGGTTTTATTTTTTATGAATGCACTCATTTCCTCATTAATTGCTTCGAGCCAATGAGGATTGGTAAAAGCTTCTTCAATGGAAGCGGGTACCTGTTGTTGATCAAGAGAACATGTAAATACTTTCAAATTACCGTTCAATTTATCATATGCAAGAAAATTATATAGAGGGTGTTTGGTACATTCTCTCACTCCTTTCCTAAGTGCTATAGGTAAGTCATTTTCTGCTGTAGGATGCACAGTAAGGGAATCGACAGTGCCAGCTGTTGGAGTTGACTGGTTTCTTCCAGAGTATACATGTGTGATAGGCAACTGTACCCTAGGTTCTGGTGCTGCTTCAGTCCTCTCTACGTCAGAAATTTGCACAGAGGTGTTAGGTTCCTCGGCTGGACTTAAGGTCCCGGGTTGGTTACTGATAATGCTAGCATTAGGTTCGTGAGTCACTACATCAAGGATGCTCTAGAATTGGTCTCCAATGTTAACAGTTTTATCCTCAGTCATTTTATTTGGGTAGTAGGTATTATTTTCATCAAACACCGCATCAAGAGAAACAAACATTTTTCTAGTTGCTGGACAGTAACATTTAAATCTTTTTTGGGTGCTAGAGTATCCTAAGAATACACATTTATATGTTCTTTGGTCTAACTTAGTTCGGAACTGAGGTGGAGTATACAGGTATGCAATACACCTGAATACTCTAAATGGTAAGGAGGAAACAAGTTTGGTATTTGGATAGCTTTCCAGCAGTACATCCTTAGGTGTTCTAAAGGATAACACTCGAGAGGATAACCTATTAATAAGGTAAATGGCTGTGAGTATTGCCTCATTCCAATAAAATTTAGGAATATTTGTATAAAACATAAGAGACCGTTCTACCTCCAAGAGATGTCTATTTTTTCTTTCAGCTATACCGTTTTGTTGAGGAGTATATACACATGCAGTTTGATGATGGATACCTAAACTTGCCAAATAATCCTTTATTTCTTTGTTAACATATTCTGTCCCATTATCACTTCTTAATACTTTGATAGATGTATTGAACTGATTTCGTATGAGAGAAATATAAGTCCTAATAATACTTCCTACTTCACTTTTGGTCTTCATTAGATAGACCCAAGTTAATCGGGTATGGTCATCCACGAAGGTGATAAACCACCTGGCTCCATTTAATCCGCTACTCTAGATGGACCCAAATGTCCGAGTGAACCAAGTTGAAGGGATAACTTGGTTAATAAGTTTTAGGAAGATATCTACCCTTCATTTATTTTGCAAGCACACACGTTTCACAGTTTAGATCATAGAGCTGGATATTACGGAAAAGATGTGGCATTAGCCGTTTCAGGTACAAAAAATTGGGGTGTCCCAACCTAACATGCCACAGCAAAATATGACTTAGACTCTTAGTCTTGAACTCAGTATGTGTTAGAGTACAAGAACTATTACATACTGATGGTCTGGATCACGAAATACCGTGACCCACATACTGTTCATTCGGTTTTTCTTCTGACTGAAAGATGTACATGCCATTTAATTGTCTAGCATTGCCAATCATCTTCCACAAATGTTTCTCCTGAAAGAGACATTCAGAAGATGAGAACACTACTATACAATCATTGTCAACTGTTAGTTTACTAATCGAAATCAGATTGAAACATAGACATGGGACTAACAGCACATTCCGTAGATGCATCCTATCTGTGAGTTTAACACTGCCTTTACCCAATGCTTTTAGGTTAACACCATTAGCAATTTCCGCTACTCCGGGAATTTGAAACAATATAAAATCAGTCAAGAGAGTGCAATTATTAGTCATATGGTCTGATGCTCCAGAGTCAATAATCCAGGAACATCTAGAACCATATGACTGTGTACCTTTCATTGATGCCATAGTTGCTATGCTAGATTGAGATTCACTCTGCTGATTGGAGGCATAGCCATCAATTTCTGCTGTTGGGTCAGGATTTGTATAAGAGTCTCCACTTGGTGATTGAGCCGTAATTCAGGGCCCTTCTGTCCAGCAGTATTGGCCATAGATGGCCTACCAGTTCCCCATGATGGGGAAAAACGAGGAGTTAGACCATTCTGTTGCTGCATCTGCTTAATTCGTCGAAGCTTAAAGCAGTTATCAACAGAATGACCAACCTTTTTACAGAACTTGCAGGTTTGGGAGGATTTATGGGAAAAAACGTTGTGAAGATGGTCCTGAATTTTTTCTGGCTATCAAACTTGAAGAGTCTGAGAAAATAACTTGATTTCCTAGTTGTGAAGTTTCTGATGGTGGGATGTGTTGTTTGTTAAGAGTGGGATTAGGGGTGGTTGTTATTAGGGCAGATCCCTCTATAGTTGGGTTAGAACCGGTGCTCATTATAACCTTAAGCCTACTCTCCTCTTGACGTACCTCAGAGAACACAGATTTCAAAGTTGGTAAGGGTTTCATGCCAAGAACTCGGCTTCTAACCGAGTCAAACTCCTTTTTTAGTCCATGCAAAAATCTAAAAATGCGTTTCACCTCTATGAAATGTTTAAAAGACTGAGCATCAGCTGGAGATGTCTATGCATGTTCCTCAAATAGATCAATCTGCTGCCAAAGCCTTGTAAGATTCGAGTAGTAAGTACTTACTGAGTTTTCTCCTTGACGTATGTCTTGGAGTTGTGATTCCAGTTCATAGATTTTTGACACATTGTCCTTTTTTGAATATAATTCCTTTGCTGCCTTCCAGATTGCAGCCGCTGTTGGATATAGAATAAAATTGTTTCCAACTTCAGGGACCATAGATCCAATCAGCCAAGACATGATCGACCTCCATTGTCTGTAATTAGTGTCCGTGGAAGCTGGAGTTGGAAGAAGACCATATAGATAGTCGTCTTTTCCTCGTCCAATCACAAACATCTCTACTGCCTTACTCCATTGTAAATAGTTGTATCCTGTGAGTTTATGATTAGTGATCATGATGGGGTTTCCATCAATGCAACTGAGAAGTTGATTTTGTACCCCTTCCACAGTAGTTCCGCCGGGGATAATAGAGGTGATTTCAGATGTCTCTGGGTTCTCTGTCATGGTGTTATCTTAGTGTAGGATAGGAAGTTGCAAGAAATGTTGAAGAAGATGATGCAGACAAAGATGTAAAAAAAAATGAGGTGAAGTGTTCCAGACGAGAGCAGACTGAGAGTTTGAAAAATAAGGCGTGAATTAATGGTGAGATGTAGACGTAAGAGATAAAGGACGGATTCTCTTGGAAAGAGAAACTTTACTTCAGATCTTTTCTAGAGGAAATTAAATGCAAGCATTAAATGCCTCACTGGGATATATAATTTAGAAAAGAGAGGTGTCTTGAGATACGAGAGAGAGAGAGAGAGGAAAAATAAAATAATAAGGGATAGTACACCTCGGAAGCATAGAAAGTAGAAATTTTAGACATAAAATTTTTCGTACACGTAAGGCGGGAAAAATAGAGATTATAGACGAATGTGTACTATTCTTCCCCTTTTAATTTGATAGTGGGAAGTACAGGTGGCTGTTTGAGTTAGCCACGTAATAGGAGGAAGGGAAAAAAACGTGTCTCCCTTTTGATAAAGAAGAAAATGTGAGAGAGAACAAAAAACACGTGTCTCCCTTTTGATGAAGACGAAAATATGAGAAAGAGAACAAACACTGCACTTCGTCTTCTTCGTGAATTTCTCCGTGAAGAGCTTCCTCTTCACCTGCAGGCAACATAGTTTTTTTTCTTCAACAAGAAGTAGCTTTCCTTGTTGAAACCAATAGCTCTGATACCACAGAGAAATGAGGTAGATTATAGTATTTAGATGATAAAGCAAGTAAGAGAGATTGAGAGAATGAACGTGATTTAGAACACATAAATGAGCAGCAACTGAAATCTTAAGATTTCAGATTGATTTCTTTGAGTGTATTAATTTCCTATATATACAATAATATCCAACGGCTATTTACTTCCTAACGGTAACCTGCACATAGCAGCCTATATACATTTTGTCCTATCTACTGTACTTTATACAACCCAATTATGTAAAATACAATCTAACTAGTTGTATCCTTAATATTTCTACAATTTTCTGGGTAGCGTTCTGCAACTCAGGTCCCTAAAACCTTTTTCCCTTGGGTTGATCTTGGTAAGGAATGATATGAGTCTGCAGAAAATGATTGGACCAATTAAGATTATTTTTATTATGCAGCACTACTATCATCCATATTGAGGACGTATATCTATTGGTACCAGGGGAGAAGTGCCTGCATCATGTGTAACCTCATTTGCCTTGATTTAAGCTTTGAAGAAACTGCATTATGCATCGTCTTTGACTTGTCCTTTGGTATATGGAATCGGATTAAGGCACATGTCTTTGTTATTGCTCTTTGTAGGTATTCACTTTTTGGTGATCTTAAAATCACGTGAAAAAATAATTCTTTATGGTAGGTTTGAGCCGTTAACATCAGTGGCTAAGCTTTGGCTTGAAGTCCAAAGATGACTCTGACTGGAACTTAAACTGTTTTCGTGGTGTTAATCACGTCAGTTTCTTTGTGTGTGTGGAGATATGACTAGCAAGTCTTCTGCTTATAAATGTTTGTATTTTGGGTTCATGTGGTTGTGCCTGATACTTTGTGACATGTCTATTTGTTATTCTCTATCTACTTGTTAATACGGATGTACCTCTTGTCAATTTGAAGTTCATTAACCTGGAATCTGTTTCATGTGATCATTTTTTTGGGGATGCTGAAAACTCATGAGCTAGCAGTTGGCCGGATGAGTGTTAAGAAATGAGGATTGAAGACTATTCATCTCCCTACCCATATATGCATATCTTGTCCAATGCAGTTGAAGTACCTACTGTCACCCTGTGATTTGACCAAACGAAGGCCTTAATGTTATCATAATTCCAAATAAAAAAAAGGAGTTTTTTTTTTTAATGCCAAGAGAGTAGTGAAGCTAATCATCTCCTCATTCCTTAGGTTCACACAACTCTATGATTAAAAAATTTATGCCCCTTTTTTTTTTTTTTTTGGGGGGGGGGGGGGGATGGAGTAGTGAAGCTTGTCATTCAAATTTGACATGTTCAAGTTTTGGGAGTGACAAATCAAATATTTGACTAATGGAAAGGTTTTCAATATCAAATTTGTCGATGACATGAGGAGAGTATTATTGCCTGCTTTTCGTTTATTCTTGTACATTTTTGGTTCTATTACTAGTCATATAATGTTGGTTGGTGAGTGGTGCATGTATGGGTGCGAATGCTAGTGCCAGAAGATATTTGTCAAATGTGGAAGTTAGTCCTCTCTCTAGTAGGTTAAACCTTTAGATGTCATGGTAATTTAACAATATCAGACTTAAAGAGCTTACGTTGAATTTTTGCTGTTTGCCTCGGTCGCCTTTTTTTTCTCCTTTTTTTAAAATAAAATTTGAACTTTGTTTTGTACCTGTCTGCTGCAGATTAGTAGAGATTGCCAAGAGCTAGAGACCTCTGTTGGCGAGCAGTTAGCCTCCCTGCTTTATCTTGAACCTGACAGCGAGCTTATGGTATTTCACAAGTCATGTGTCTTGAAGCCCGTCCTTTTGACTGTTTGTGCATGCATGCTTTTGTTCTTTTACTTGTGTTCATGGAGCTTCAAAAAAGTGTGCTGCTATTTCTTCATACTCTGCCTCAATTTATTATTGTTGTTGTTGATATACGCGCTCCACATTTCGTATTCACATTCCTTTTTATTAATTTATCATTAAATCAGTAGTAAATAATGAAGTGAGTTTTTCCATTCATGGTAAATGGAAGGAGTGGGGGTGTCGTTAACAGAACAGAGTGTGAATGAAGTTTCCTACCATCATGTCTAAGAACAGTTTAAATCCCAGGAATTGTGTTTTGTGTTTCTCTCCCCCCCCCCCCCCCCCAAGCCCCTTCTTTTCTTTTCTTTTTTGGTTTATGTTTATGTCTATATTTTTGTTTTTCTTTTTTGTGTGACGTTGAGATTCAGCTGATCGCACTGCTGTTAGAGCAATATGTAGGTATTCAGAATTTGAATAACTTTCAGAATCTGCAGCTGTATTTATTTACAATGGCAGAGAAGATGATTGTTTGAAGTCAACAAACTTTTTTTCAGGCAGTTTGGGTTGCTGCAGAAGCTAAGAGAGAAGAGGAAAAGGCAAAGGGCATAAACAATGATAATATAGCTGAGGACCCTGATATTGTACCATTTGTGGATAATGAAGAAGAGGAAGAGGAAGAAAGCGAAGAGGAGGATGAAAGTTTTACCCCGGCTTATGGACCAGCAACTCAAGGCAGAGGGAGAGGAAGGGGAATGATGTGGCCTCCTTTTATGCCTTTAGCTCGTGGAGTCCGGCCTCTTCCTGGAATGAGGGGCTTTCCCCCTGGTATTGTGGGTGGTGATGGATTTGCATTTGGTGGAGTAACGCCTGATGGTTTCCCCTTGCCAGATCTGTCTGGTATGGCTGCTAGGCCATTTGGTCCCTATGGTCCCAGATTCTTTGGTGATTTTGCAGGTCCTGGTTCTGGAATGATGTTCCATGGTCGGCCTCCCCAGCCTGGGAATTTTCCCGGTGGTAACTATGGGATGATGATGGGTTCTGGAAGGGCCCCTTTCATGGGAGGAATGGGCGGTGTTAGCTCGGGAGCTCCATCCAGACCTTCTCGTCCAGGTGGGATGTCTCCATTCCTTCCCCCCCAGTCTTCACAAACCTCTCAAACTTCTAGCCGGCCTAAGAAAGTAGCAATGCATGAAAAGAATGACAGACCTGGTTCTTGTTTAGATCCAGCTAAAGGTCAAGAGATGGCAGGCTCGGTTGATAGACTCGATGATGAGTCAAGGCAACAACCAGGGAAAACTTCAGAACAAGATCAGTTTGGTGGTGGGAATAGTTTCCGAAATGAAGCAAGTGATAGTGAGGATGAGGCCCCAAGAAGGTCAAGGCATGGAGAGGGAAAGAAGAAAAGGGGTAGTTCAGAAGGTGATGGTGCTGATGGCTCTTAACTGTAGATTATATGTAATTAAACAGCAACCCAGCATCAGCGAACCACAGTGATCGTTCGTACATGGTTGCTGCTATCTTTAAGTAATAGGTAGGATAATCTGCCGTTGCATGCTTGGCTGCATTGATCCATAAAGGTGGTTTACAAACACTGTGCGTAGTTTTGGTGATGGATGCAATATATCCTTTTGGGCCTGTTCCACCTTTGATGTTCCAAACGTCCATCACCAACAGTCATCTATGCCTCGACAACATTGCATTAGTCATGATTATGCGTCTTCTATACAAAACATCTTACTAACAGGTTGGAGGAATGTAATTTCGCTCTACTCATGAAGGTAGGGGATAGACCTATGTTTGGTGCACTATCAGATGACTTCCCCTGACATTATTTCGTTTGCACATTGGGGTTAGGATTATGACTTTTTATATTCGTTTTCTGTTGCGTGGTGTTGTATTGTACAAATTCTGTCGTGTCTAATTGCAGGAGATTTACTAAACGTTGCTGCAGAATGAGGCATAACTGCTTATGGCTCATAAGCATGTTCGACTGAATGACACTCCTTGGCGATAAGTTGTATATAATCTGATCCGAGGCGAAAATTTGATCTTCTAATTTTAAGGGCTTGAATTTAGTTGACTACTACCAGAGCCCTTTTCATTTTTTATTTCCTCATGATAAATACACACACATATATAGACAGACGCACACACATACATACGTGCATATATTCACACTTTATTTAATCAGTGACCAATAAGGAATAATAAAACGAAATTATGTTGTGAAATTGACAAGAGAGTGTATTTATCATTTTTTTTTCACGTGTGCGGTTTTTCCCGAAACAGGGGGATAACGTTTCTTTCGGGAGATCTTGTATCTCATTCTCTAATTTAATTTTTATCGCGAGATCAAGCTATATGTATTAATTTGACATTATTAAAGTATATATGTCATAATTTCAGTTAATGTGATAGAAGTTGTGTTAGAACCGGAAAAAGGAGAGAGAGATATACAAATAAATTAAATCTTAAGTTTTAAATCTAGATTTAAATTTCAAAAAAAAAAAGAATATCCTATCCTAATCTAAAATTACCCCAATCCCCTCCCCCATAACCCCTACAATCTCGCCTCCCACCCCAATTAAATTCCAAACCGTTTACCCCCCACCCCTGTAATCGACAACAACAACAATTAAAAAAAAGAAGGGGGTTTTGGAGATAGTAGGCAAAAAGGAGGGCGGCAGAAAGGGTGAAAAAGAAAGGTTAGGAAAAGAGAGAAAGAGAAGGACAAGAGGGCTAACGAGACCTTGCATTCGAGTTCAATCCGTCTAACCTAGTCGTTTTTGCTTTACATCAATTGAGGTAGGTGTCTTTTCTCCTTCCAAATGGGTATAAATCAAACATACCTTAATGCATATATTGTGTGTTTAGTTGTTTTATTCATGGGTATGTTGGCATGATTCTTGTATTTGATGAAAGTCATGATCTTTTGATGTGTGTGGTTTGGGTTTAAGATTTATATGTATTGAATTGATGGATTGGGGTTGAAAATTGGAATCAAAATGGTGAAATTGTTTAGATTTAATCCCTTTATGATTTTGTTTTGACCTTAGAATAGGCTTATATAGGTTGGGAAATAGGAAAAATGGGGTTTGGAATCTGAAAAAAACGGGTCACAGCAGTGGAGTGTGCACCTCACGCGCCGCTGTGGAGGCCGCGCGTGGCCCTCACGCGCTGCCTGTCGCTGGGGAAGATTGCTGGGTGAAAAAAATTTAAATTAAGGGGCGGGCTGGCCTGCCAGCGCGCAGGGCCGGACCCTAACGGGCCGGCGGACTGTTGCTTGCAAGACCAGGCCCAATACGGAAATAATTTTTTAAAAAAAGGGTAGGCCGGCTGCGGACTGGGCCGGATGGCCAGCGGGCCAGATTGTAGCAGGCCGGCCCAATTACCGTTTTAAATAAAAAAAGCAAGCCGTTGACAGGCCGGGCTAGGGAGAGACGCAGGCCAGGCTAGGAGAAGGTTTAGGGCTGGCCCGGTTTTTGAAAAAAAAAATTGGAATTAATTATTTAACTTAATAATTTCTGGAAATTAGAAGATAGAAATAAATGAATTTAAATTCCAGAAAATTAAAATTAAATACCCAGAAAATTCTAAATAAATTCCGAAAAAATATAAAAGGTTAAAATTAAATTATTTCCACTTAATTTCTGAAGTTTAGTAAATGAAAAAAATTAAGAATAATTAGTAACAATTAGAATTAAATAAGAAAAAAATAGGGAAAATTAGTAGAAAATTCTAGAAAATTAATACAAGCTGAGCAAAAATAGTGGTGATAATAAATAATAACCTTCTAATATTCTCAAAATTTATGGAACCACATATTGAGTGCCGGAGATGGTAAGGATGGGCGTACGGGCCCCAGGCAACTTTGATGTTGCATTCATGGCACGTGCATTTGCATTTGGAGTGGGTTGAGATGTATAGGTCTCAGACGCTCGAGTAGGGTGGATCATGGTGTACGGGCCATGGGCATCGGTTATGGTGGATCGTGGTGTACAGGCCACAGGCATATGTAAGGGTGGATAATAGTGTACGGACTACAGACATCCAGTCAATCTCGGGGATCATGCATTGCATATAGGTCTAGGGGCATATTGCATGACATGATTCTTGTTGCGTGTGACACGTTGATTGAGCATGCATCACGTACTTGCGCATTTTACGCGGAGTGTTTTACTTACCGCATTTATTTTATCTTATGCATGTTATAGCATGTGTATGTGTTATGTGGTTATATCATTTCGGTATGTACGTTTTATATTTGTTTGAGGCGGGCATCTACTGGGTGATTTCTGTCACTCACTCCTACTTCCCAGGTGAGCCGGATGAGGAGTACGAGCACATCTTTGTTGAAGACGGGACAGACGTAGCGGAGTGGGGCCGGTTGAGAGCTGCAGCTAGGATATGAGGAACCCTGCAGCCATCTTGTTCTTGTTATACTTTGAGGATTTGTCACAGACTCCTTTACTACTTTTATTATCAGAATTCCTATTTAGTAATGTAATGTATGACTATTGGAGTTTAATCTATGTTATGGTTTAGGTTTTCCTCAAAAAAAATTTCTACGTTATTTTGACAAGTAAGAGATTGATTCAAACGCTTTGTATTCTCCTTAGCGAGATATGGCGGGTGCACCGTTCTTGATGCTAGGGCTCGGGAGCGGGGCGCTACAGATGATATCAGAGTCCAGGCTTCAGATCTGTCTCGGAAATGCAGGATTAATTAGAACACTTAGACATAAGTTACGATTTTACCCTTAAGAAACAAGTAGAATTAAGCAATGATCTTAGACCTAAGTTCTGATCGGGTCTTGGGAGGTGTTTGCCGACGGTGAGCTTTTCTTTTTTAATTATCGATTTATCCGCGTTCCACCTTTCAACTTATTATTGACTAATCTGATTTCGTCTCATGAACTTGAATTTCAGAATATGCCTCCACGACGTGATCCAGCTGGTAATAATGGTGACAGGGGACCATTCCTCAGGTATTGGCAGATACGCTGAGCACACTGACTGCATTGGTGGCCCAGCAGCAGGTGTAGATGGCTCATCTGCAACAACAACAGGAGCAACAGCAGCAACATCAGCACCACCAACCACCACCACCACCCCAGGGGCTTCGATTCTTTTACCGGGAGATGCAGAACTTTCGGATACCTGTGTTCAGGGGTACCACCCGACCAGAGGAGGCAGAGATTTGGCTAAAGAATGTATCCGAGTAGTTGAGATTGTTAGAGGTTTCGGATGGTCTGAAGGTGGATGTGGTGGTACCATTCTTGGAGGGCGATGCAGAGCGATGGTGGCAGGGTGTGGTACGCAGACGGACTACACCGCCGACATGGACCCAGTTTAGGGAGGAGTACTAGAGGCACTACATTCCTGAGAGTGCCATTTAGAGGAGGATGACGGAGTTTCATCAGCTCCTGCACAGGGGTCTATGACTAATGATCAGTATTCTGAGAGATTTCATGCACTTGAGAGATACATGCCGGCCATCATGGACGACGAGAGGGCGAAGATGTTGAAGTTCGAGACAGGTTTGAACTCACGCATTCAGTCATTGATCATATGCATCCAGCCTACCACTTTTGAGGGATTGTTGGAGGTGTGTCGTAAGGTCGAGGGTGACCTCGTGAGGGTTGCAGCGGCCGACAGGGCCAAGAGACCGCAGGAGGAGTTTCGTTCAGGGAGATGGTTAAAGATTCCACGCCGACACCCGACTGGGAGATTCTCTAGGCAACCGCAGCAGGGGCAAGGATCGGTGACTCGACCACTAATGATTGAGGGTTCCATGGCGACAGCAGCGCAACCACTCAGGGCGGTTGGACCGCCACCTCTGGTATGTGCACAGTGTGGTCGTTCTCATTGTTAGGAAATCAAACGAGATCACTGCAAAACATGCAGCAGAAAAAAACAAAACTTGATCTCCGATTTCCTACCAAGGATCCATGTTGTTCGTTTAATCGATGAAAGAAAATCAAAAATTACCTCCGAAGATTCGAAATCCGCAGATAGAAGAGGTACGAAATCACGAACACCTTCTGTCGGTATCCACACGAATGCTTCCGCCCGGAGTGCTAGCTCTTGAACGGCGCGGCTGAGAGAACTCGCTTTTCTCCTAAAACGGCTCTAGGGTTTTCTGTTGTTTTCTTGTGTGTCTCTGTATACGAGATACACAATATATATACACATCTATCGACAATCAAAATCCGATTCCTAATCGGATTAGTTATTGTGAATCAAAATCCATATCAAATATGGATTCTAATAGGATATTCAAAATCCATATCAGATATGGAATTTTTTTCATTATTATCCAATAATATATATATATACCCATAAAACGAAAATAATAATAATAATAATAATAATAATAATAATTAATATCTAATATTAATATTATTAATATTATTAATATCAGCCCTTACACATTCTTGTGTGTGACCCGATAGGTCCATATTAATTGGGAGTTGATTAAATCTCTATTAAACCAACAAGTCGTAATTGGCCTCTAGCAAGGCATTACGACTACCCAATTAATACGAGTACAGTCCAACTAGCCTAATAATAGCACATGCATTAATCCCTTTGTCACACGATATCTAGTTTGAACATAAGTCATGGTCAGCGACATACTTATATTGTTCAAACATATGATTACTCGATCTCTAAGTAGACTGATAAAACAAATGATATTGATCACACTATCAATTCATTTGAGCACGGCCATGCATTTCACAGTCTCACTAATCGAGGGGCCCAAAGATATCTCTCTCAAAAGAGAGGGACAAATTCTATCTTGATTGTTCAATATCCTCTACATAATTTCTATCACATTCAATTATGACCTTTATTATTATCCAGTTACGGATAACATTTGATCATGTCAAAATATAATAGTCCTTATGTTGGAAACTATGACAATCTCAAGTCAAAGGATTAAAACATGACTATCATGAGATTTACTTATGACGCTAATCCATGTAGTAATCTCATGATGGGTCTATCCAATACACTGTTCTCTAACAAGTATCTATGAGATTGATTTGTATCACCATACACATAATCATCTCATGATTATCAAATCAATACTCATACTGATTATAAATTATTTTATCTCTATAACAATAATGAATCAAGGACATATATCAAAATTGTGTAACATACTAACCAACAATAATGATAATAAAACCTCTTTTATTAAGAATAAATGTATAACATAAATATTCAAATCATCGCCTAGGACACATACACTAACAATCTCCCACTTGTACTAGGCCTACAAATATCTGAGACCCATAGATCTAGTGTGCTGATCATGCTTGACCCGTGAGAGAGGCTTAGTCAATGGATCCGCTATGTTATCGTTTGTGTCAACTTTGCATATCTTGACATCTCCTCTATCGATGATGTCTCGAATGAGATGGTACCGCCTGAGTATATGTTTAGATCTCTGATGAGACCTAGGCTCTTTTGCTTGTGCTATGGCACCATTGTTGTCACAATAAATGTCCACAGGATTTGCAATGCTAGGTACTACTCCTAGCTCAGTGATGAACTTCTTCAACCAAACTGCTTCTTTAGCTGCATCTGATGCTGCTATATACTCAGCCTCTGTTGTAGAATCAGCCACAGTGCTTTGTTTTGAACTATTCCAACTAACAACTCCACCATTCAATGTGAATACAAAACCAGACTGCGATCTGAAATCATCTATGTCGGTTTGGAAACTAGCATCTGTGTAACCATTTACAACTAACTCGTCATCCAAACCTCCATAAACCAAGAATACATCTTTAGTCCTTCTGAGGTACTTAAGAATATTCTTGACCGTTGTCCAGTGACCTTCACCGGATCAGCTTGATATCTACTTGTTGTGCTCAATGGATATGAGACATCTGGTCTAGTACATAACATGGCATACATGATCGATCCTATAGCAGAAGCATAAGGAATTTTATTCGGTCGATCTCGCTCATCAGATGTCTGAGGACATTGATTCTTGCTAAGATGAATGCCATGAGACATAGGCAGGAATCCTTTCTTGGACTCTTGCATGTTGAACCTCTTAAACATTTTATCTATGTATGTACTTTGACTCAAGCCTATTTTCCTTTTAGATCTAACTCTATAGATCTTGATACCAAGGATATAGGTAGCCTCACCCCAAGTCTTTCATTGAGAAAGAATTCCCTAACCAAGCCTTAACGTTTTGCAAGGTAGGGATATCATTCTCAAGAATCAATATGTCATCCACATATAAGACCAGAAACACTACTCACTCCCACTAACCATCTTGTAAACACAGGGTTCATCTTCATTCTTGATGATACCAAAGTTCTTAACTGTTTCATCAAAACAAAGATTCCAGCTTCGAGATGTTTGCTTCAATCCATAGATGGACCTTTGAAGCTTGCAAACCTTCTTTGAATTCTCAGGATTTACAAACCCTCAGGTTGTGTCATGTACACATCCTTGAGTAAATTTCCATTAAGGAAAGCAGTTTTGACATCCATTTTCCATATCTCATAATCATTGTATGCTGCAATGGCAAGGAGAATTCGAATAGACTTAAGCATAGCAACTGGTGAAAAGGTTTCATCATAGTCTATACCATGAGTTTGCTTGAAACCTTAAGCCACAAGCCTTGCTTTGTAGGTTTGCACATTTCCATCCATGTCAGTTTTCTTCTTGAAAACCCATTTGCAACCAATAGTCTTAATACCATCTGGAGGATCAATTAAAGACCAAACTTGGTTATCAAACATGGATTGCATCTCAGAATTCATGGCTCCAAGCCATTTATCTGAATCTGGACCTGACACAGCTTCTTGATAGGTAGTAGGCTCATCTTGATCTATGAGCATAACTTCACTATCATCAGTCACAAGAAATCCATATCTCTCTGGCTAACGATGTATCCTATCAGATCTGCGTTGGACTTGTGTTACATTTTCAGGCTCCACAACTGTTTGTGGTTCTGAAATTGTCTCCAAAGACGGTTCAATGATATCTTGTGGAACTTGAGTTTCCTCAAGTTGTACTATACTCCCACTAGTTCTCTTAGAGAGAAACTCCTTTTCCAAAAAGACTCCATTTCGAGCAACAAACACTTTGTTCTCTGAGGGAATATAGAAATAGTACCCTTTAGTTTCCTTAGGATACCCCCACAAAAATACACTTGATAGACTTTGGAGCTAGCTTATCCGACACTAATCTTTTCACATAAGCTTCACAACCCCAAATCTTAAGAAAAGACAAACTGGGTCTCTTACCAGTCCATATCTCATATGGTGTCTTTTCAACCGCTTTAGATGGTACACGGTTCAAAATGAATGCAGCTGTCTCCAAGGCATAACCCCAAAAAGATAAAGGAAGATCTACTCGACCCATCATAGATCGAACCATATCTAATAAAGTTCGATTTCTCCTTTCAGAAACACCATTCCATTGTGGAGTTCCTGGAGGATTCAACTGTGAAACGATTCCACAATTTCTTAGATGTTGGTCAAATTCTTGGCTCAAATATTCACCACCTCGATCTGATCGAACCATTTTAATTGTCTTACCAAGTTGATTTTGTACTTCATTTTGAAAAGTTCTAAACATTTCAAAAGACTCATGCTTATGTTTCATTAGATAGACATAGCCATACCTACTGAAATCATCAGTAAAAGTAATGAAATACTGAAATCCTCCTCTGGCACTAATGCTGATTGGGCCGCATACATCTGTATGTACCAAGCCTAATAAGTCATTAGCCCTTTCACTATGTCCAGTAAAAGGGGTCTTTGTCATCTTTCCAAGCAAACAAGACTCGCAATTTTCAAATGATTCAAAATCAAATGAATCTAATAATCCATCTTGATGGAGTTTAGATACGCGCTTCTCATTTATATGGCTAAGGCGACAATGCCATAAATATGTAGGGTTTAATTCATTTGGCTTAGTCCTCTTTGAAGATATGTTATAAATATTACCGTCATTGAAATCATCAAGGTTAAGAACATAAATGCCATTATAACTACTTGCAATACAATAAAGCAAGTCATTTTTATCAAAAATAGTACACTTCTTATTTTTAATTAAAAATGAATAACCTTCATCATCCAAAACAGACACTGAAATAAGATTTCTACTCATAGTAGGAACATAAAAGCAATTGTTTAAAACTAACAAAAGCCCATTGGGCAAGACAAGCTCATAGGTCCCTACAGCTATAGCAGCAACTCTTGCTCTATTGCCAACACGTAGGTCCACTTCGCCCTTCTTCAGTATCCTACTCCTTTTGAGCCCCTGCATATTACAAATATGGGATCCACATCCAGTATCTAATACCCAGGAAGAAGTAGATAAATTAATTTCTATAACATAAATACCTGAAGATGTAGTCGCACTACCCTTCAGCTTCTTCAACTCGTCCAAATAAACAGCACAATTTCTTTTCCAATGCCCAGGCTTGTTGCAATGGAAACAAGTTCCTTCCTTAGGAACCTTGCCTTGGGACCAGGTTTCGGTTTAGCTTGACCTTTGGACCCTTTTGCACCCTTCGCACCTTTGGGCTTACCCTTGCCTTTATCTTTCTTTTTTATAGGCTTGATATTGACACTCAATACTTAGGTAGGCTTTTGATATTCCCCTCAGCAGTTTTGAGCATACCGTGTAGCTCAGGAATGGACTTTTCCATATTATTCATATTGTAGTTCATAACGAACTGAGAAAAACTGCTAGGCAAAGAGTGCAGGATCAAATCCGTGGCGAGTTTCAAACTCAGGGGATATCCAAGTCTTGCAAGGTGATCTATATAGCCTTTTATCTTTAAAACATGAGCGCTAACAGATTCACCTTCAGACATCTTACAGTCAAAAAGGGCAACAGCAGTGTCGAACCTATCCTGCCTAGCCTGTTGTTGGAAAGCTTGTTTGAGATGCATACTCATCTCATAAGCTTCTAAATGTTCCATGTCCTTCTGAAGTCCTGGACACATAGTTACCAACATAAGACATCCTATGTCGTTGGAATCTTCCACATGCTTCTTATGCTTATTCCTAGCAGCAACAGAAGCATCAGCAGAAGGGGGTTCAGGGACAGGGTCATCGAGCACGTATGACTTCTTTTCTTGCTTGAGAACGATTCTCAAGTTTCGAAACCAATCAACAAAATTAGTCCCACATTCTTTTAATTTTTCCTTCTCAAGGATTGATCGCAGCGATAAGGTGGAATTGTTATTAGCAGCCATTTATGATCTACAAAACATGCAAAATAACACTTTATTAATAATGAGGTTAAAATTTATAAAACTCCCACTAAAACATAACCCTCTATAGAAATATTTTAGTGAGCTAAGATCCATATTTGACTTAATTCTAAACTCAGCTTTGGCATGACGCTTAAAATTAAGTTATTTAGGTAGGTAACTTCTTTACCTATTACATCTCATGCAACTCTTAGAATTTATGGAATAATGACATCATATATCATTGTATGTTAGATTCCATCTAATGCCTTGGGCCCAAAACCGTTTTGATAGCCCAATTAAGTCTAACCAATTTTAAACATATGAGTAGCACTATTACTCATCCTACGTAGGTAGGAATATTTAAAGCACATTGCTTTGGCAATACCTACTTTAATACAATCCTAGTTTTAATAGGTGTTTAAGACATGGATGACATCAAGACTTAAATTATTAATGAGGGTTCAGCATTATTAATGAGGGTTCGGCTTAGTTTATGTCTTGCATTGCATATCATTATATCATGGCATCCTATATGCATAAATAATCTATCATCTACGCATCTCATACAAAATGATAAATGTGTAAACGTGACATAGCATGGCCAAACTAAATATGATCTTCACGAGACCAAATGAAGATCATAAAGGAAACCCTATGTGAAAGACTTCCTATTACAACATTTGCAATGATACATATCTTCTAATCTTGAGCTCGTGCCTCTATCTCCATGGAATCCACTCGTCCTTGTTGTGTTTCGCCATCACCACTTTTGTAGCTTGATTCTTCATTTATTGAAATAATAAAGAAAAACCTAACTACTTGTATAATAAAATACAACAAAAACTACAGCGGTACGCAGGCCATAATAACCCAAAATAGAAATATAACTAAGTCAATCACATAGGTCCTAAGGCTATGCTATGCACCATGCAAAGACATCAACAATTATAATATATCTTACACAAATATATTATAACAAATAAATATATATTGACATTCTTAATGTCACGGTAACGAACTATAGGGCGTACGCATACGGCGGTCCCTTAAACATAAGTTACGATTTTGACAAGTAAGAGATTGATTCAACGCTTTGTATTCTCCTTAGCGAGATACGGCGGGTGCACCGTTCCCGATGCTAGGGCTCGGGAGCGGGGTGCTACAGGTGGTATCAGAGTCCAGGCTTCAAATCCGCCTTGGAAACGCAGGATTAATTAGAACACTTAGACATAAGTTACGATTTTACCCGTAAGAAACAAAGTAGACTTAAGCAATGATCTTAGACCTAAGTTCTGATCGGGTCATGGGAGGTGTGTGCCGACGGTGAGCTTTTCTTGTTTAATTATCGATTTATCCGCGTTCCACCTTTCAACTTATTATTGACTAATCTGATTTCGTCTCATGAACTTGAATTTCAGAATATGCCTCCGCGACGTGATCCAGCTGGTAATAATGGTGACAATCAGCAGGGTCAGGGGACCATTCCTCAGGTATTGGCAGATACGCTGAGCACACTGACTGCATTGGTGGCCCAGCAGCAGGTGCAGATGGCTCACCTGCAACAACAACAGGAGCAACAGCAGCAACCACCACCACCACCCTAGGGGCTTCGATTCTTTTACCGGGAGATGCAGAACTCCCAGATACCTATGTTCAGGGGTACCACCCGACCAGAGGAGGCAGAGATTTGGCTAAAGAATGTATCCGAGAAGTTGAGATTATTAGAGGTTTCGGATGGTCTGAAGGTGGATGTGGTGGTACCATTCTTGGAGGGCGATGCAGAGCGATGGTGGCAGGGTGTGGTACGCAGATGGACTACACCGCCGACATGGACCCAGTTTAGGGAGAAGTACCAGAGGAACTACATTCCTGAGAGTGCCATTCAGAGGAAGATGGAGTTTCAGCTCTTGACACAGGGGTCTATGACTGTTCATCAGTATTCTGAGAGATTTCATGCACTTGGGAGATACATTCCGGCCATCATGGACGACGAGAGGGCGAGGATGTTGAAGTTCGAGATAGGTTTGAACTCACGCATTCAGTCATTAATCATATGCGCCTAGCCTACCACTTTTGAGGGATTGTTGGAGGTGTGTCATAAGGTCGAGGGTGACCTCGTGAGGGTTGCAGTGGCCGACAGGGCCAAGAGACCGCAAGAGGAGTTTCATTCAGGGAGATGGTTAAAGATTCCACGCCGACACCCGACCTGGAGATTCTTTGGGCAACCGCAGCAGGGGCAAGGATCGGTGACTCGGCCACTAATGATTGAGGGTTCCATGGCGATAGCAGTGCAACCACTCAGGACGGTTGGACCGCCACCTCTGGTATGTGCACAGTGTGGTCGTTCTCATTATTAGGAAATC
The DNA here is from genome assembly GCA_036186865.1 of Eustoma russellianum. NCBI lineage: Eukaryota > Viridiplantae > Streptophyta > Magnoliopsida > Gentianales > Gentianaceae > Eustoma > Eustoma russellianum. The sequence continues at coordinate 18,867,258 of AP025066.1, read as the reverse complement.
AAACGAGATCACTGCAAAACGCGCAGCGGAAAAACAAAACTTGATCTCTGATTTCCTACCAAGGATCCATGTTGTTCGTTTAATCGATGAAAGAAAATCAAAAATTACCTCCGAAGATTCGAAATCCGCAGATGGAAAAGGTGCGAAATCACGAACACCCTCTGTCGGTATCCACACGAATGCTTCCGCCCGGAGTGCTAGCTCTTGAACGGCGCGGCTGAGAGAACTCGCTTTTCTCCTAAAACGGCTCTAGGGTTTTCTGTTGTTTTCTTGTGTGTCTCTGTATACGAGATACACAATATATATACACATCTATCGACATCAAAATCCGATTCCTAATCGGATTAGTTAGTGTCAATCAAAATCCATATCAAATATGGATTCTAACAAAATATTCAAAATCCATATCAGAAATGGAATTTTTTTCATTATTAATATATATATACCCATAAAAACGAAATTAATAATAATAATAATAATAATAATAATTAATATCTAATATTAATATTATTAATATTATTAATATCAGCCCTTACGCATTCTTTTGTGTGACCCGATAGGCCCATATTAATTGGGAGTTGATTAAATCTCTATTAAACCAACAAGTCGTAATTGGCCTCTAGCAAGGCATTACGACTACCCAATTAATACGAGTACAGTCCAACTAGCCTAATAATAGCACATGCATTAATCCCTTTGTCACACGATATCTAGTTTGAACATAAGTCATGGTCAGCGTCATACTTATATTGTTCAAACATATGATTACTCGATCTCTAAGTAGACTGATAAAACAAATGATATTGATCACACTATCAATTCATTTGAGCACGGCCATGCATTTCACAGTCTCACTAATCGAGGGGCCCAAAGATATCTCTCTCAAAAGAGAGGGACAAATTCTATCTTGATTGTTCAATATCCTCTACATAATTTCTATCACATTCAATCATGACCTTTATTATCATCCAGTTACGGATAACGTTTGATTATGTCAAAATATAATAGTCCTTATGTTGGAAACTATGACAATCTCAAGTCAAAGGATTAAAACATGACTATCATGAGATTTACTTATGACGCTAATCCATGTAGTAATCTCATGATGGATCTATCCAATACACTGTTCTCTAACAAGTATCTATGAGATTGATTTGTATCACCATACACATAATCATCTCATGATTATCAAATCAATACTCATACTGATTATAAATTATTTTATCTCTATAACAATAATGAATCAGGGACATATATCAAAATTGTGTAACATACTAACCAACAATAATGATAATAAAACCTCTTTTATTAATAATAAATGTATAACATAAATATCCAAATCATGGCTTAGGGTACATACACTAACACTCATACAGGACCGTGTTGGAGAGCTCAGCAGGTTTGCTACAATTGTGGCAAACAAGGACATTACGCCAGAGAGTGTCCTACCCCGTCACAAGCACCTCCACCACAGGGTCAGATGTAGCAGAGAGGGAATGGGAGGACCAATTCTCGTGTACATATCCTAACAGACACTGAATTACAGGAGGTCGGAGGCGTAGTCACAGGTACCTTAAATTTGAGCAATTTATACCTTAAGGGCTTAATTAAATATTTCCTTTTTGTCATGATGGTTTGTGCTATATGTATAATCGTGAATTTGTTAGGTGAGATATTAGTTAATCAAGTCACAGCTTATGTCCTATTCGATAGTGGTGCCAGCCACTCATTTGTTGCCCGGAGATTTGTCAAGAACTTGAATATCCTACCAGAACAGCTTGAGATCCCTTACCGTGGGCGATCAGGTGTTAATATCTCATTATCAGTACAAGGAATGCCAGTTGGAGATTAATGAGTTGGAGTTCTCTGCAACCCTGATCCCGATCCAGATGCAGGATTTCGACATTATTCTGGGCATGGATTTCTTGGCGAGATATAGTGCTACCATCGACTGCCGCCAGAGACAGGTCAGTATGCAGACGCCGGATAAGCGAGGGACTGTCTTCCAGGGGGATGTGAAACTGAAGAAGTCATCCAGAAAGATCTATATGACCACATCACAGGCTTCTCGGGCATTGAGGAAAGGAGCTGAGGGTTTTCTTGTTTATGCTCTGAATGCCAGTACTGAGACGCCATCGATTGAGGAGATCCTGGTGGTACGAGAATTTAAGGATGTCTTCCCTGATGAGCTACCGGGTTTGCCACCGAGCCGGGAAGTAGAGTTCGAGATCGACCTTATACCCGGGGCTGAGCCGATCTCAAGGGCACCATACATGATGGCACCAACTAAAGAGCTTAAGGAGCAGTTGCAGGAGTTGCTGGACAGAAAGTTCATCAGACCTAGTGTATCGCCCTGGGGAGCATCGGTATTATTTGTGAAGAAGAAAGACGATAGCATGAGGCTATGCATCGATTATTTTGAGCTTAATAAGATCACAATAAAGAATAAATACCCACTACCAAGGATCGACGAACTATTCGACCAGTTGAAGGTAATGTTCTCCTTTAATCGTTGTGAATTCGGTTTATTGCAGTTATAAACTTGTGAACAACAATTTACGTACAGGGTGCCAAGGTGTTCTCGAAGATTGATCTCTGATCAGGTTATCATCAGTTGAGGATTAAGACGGAGGATATAGCAAAGACGGCGTTTCGCACTCGATATGGGCACTACGAGTTTCTTGTAATGCCCTTTGGACTGATGAATGCACCTGCAGCCTTTATGGACCTGATGAACACAGTACTCAGAGAGCAATTGGATCGATACGTGGCAGTGTTTATCGACGACATTTTGGTATATTCACCCGATAAGGAGACGCATGCTGAACAGTTGCGAGAGGTGTTGGAGATTCTTAGGAAGAAGAAGTTGTACGCTAAGTTCAGTAAGTGCGAATTCTGCTGGAAGAGTGTGACTTTCTTGGGCCACGTGATCTCGGAGGAGGGCATTTCGGTTGACCCAAAGAAGATAGAGGTGATCAAAGAATGGCCCCGACCTACTAACGTAATTGAGGTACGCAGCTTTCTTGGCCTAGCTGGTTATTATCAAAAGTTTGTGGAGGGATTTTCGAGGATTGCAGCGCCACTGAGTCAATTGACTCAGAAAAAGAGTAATTTCGTATGGACCTCCGAGTGTGAGAGAAGCTTTGCAGAGTTGAAGCGGAGACTGACGACAGCGCCAGTGTTGGCACAACCCTCCGGCACTGAAGGGTCCATCATCTACAACGATGCCTCTAAGAATGGGCTAGGATGTGTATTGATGCAGGGTGATAGGGTTATTGCATATGCTTCGAGAAAGTTGAAGTAATATGAGCAAAATTACCCGACTCATGATCTGGAGCTAGCAGCTGTGGTGTTTGCGCTAAAGATCTGGCGCCATTATCTATACGGTGTGAAGTGCGAAGTCTTCACAGATTATAAGACTTGAAGTATTTATTCACACAGAAAGAGTTGAATATGCGTCAGAGAAGATGGCTTGAGCTACTCAAGGACTATGACTTGACCATTAGTTATCATCCGGGGAAGGGGAAGCGGGTTGCTGACGCCTTGAGTAGAAATTCTAATCACGCCAGACAGACACCATTGGAGAAGGAGATGGTAGAGATCGATCTTGACATTGTTGATTCCACTGTTAATGTTCTGGCGGCCGTAGTCATCACACCCTCTCTGATTGAGCGGATTAAGGAGGCGCAAAAGGAGGATGTGACGCTTAGAGATATCCGAGAGAGGATGTTGACCAGTCTAATTGAGGGCTTCCAGATTCATGATGATGACAGTATTTGGTACCAAGGAAGGTTGTGCGTGCCTGATGATGAGGACCTGAGGAAGGAGCTATTGAAGGAGGCACATAATTCGAAGTTGTCGATTCACCCAGGCACTACAAAGATGTATAATAACCTAAAGAAACATTACTGGTGGAGTGGGATGAAGAGACACATCGCCGAGTTTATAGAGAGGTGCCTTGTTTTCCAGTAGGTTAAGGCAGAGCATTAGAGGCCGGGAGGTTTGATGTTACCGTTGGAGATACCGGAGTGGAAGTGGGAGCATGTGACGATGGACTTTGTTGTAGGGCTCCCTAAAACAAGAAACGGCAATGACATGATCTGGGTGATCGTAGACCAGTTGACGAAGTCTCCTCACTTTCTACCTGTGCCAAGTGATGTGACCTTAGAGAGATTGGTGACGCTGTATATCGACGATATTGCTAGCCTTCATAGAGTCCCAATCAGTATCGTCTCAGACCGTGACCCAAGGTTCACTTCCCGATTCTGGTCAGCTTGTCAGAGAAGGTTGGGGACGGAGCTTCGGTTGAGCACCGCTTTTCATCCGCAGGCAGACGGGCAGTCTGAGAGGACCATTCAGACTTTAGAGGACATGTTGAGAGCGTGTGCACTAGACTTCAAGGGGAACTGGGATGGTATGATCAAGCTAATTGAGTTCTCCTACAACAACAGCCACCACAGTGCCATCAGCATGGCACCCTTTGAGGCACTTTATGGACGTAAGTGTAGGTCCCCTGTTCATTGGGATGAGGTTGGTGAGCGCACTATTACCAGTCCTGAGTTGGTGGAGCAGACCAGAGAGAAAGTGAAGTTGATCCGTGATAGACACAAGGTTGCTCAAGACAGAAGCAAGAGTTTCTTGAGTTCGCTGTAGGCGAGAATGTTTACTTGAGAGTGTCGCCCATGAACGGGGTTACACGATTTGGGTTGAAGGGGAAGCTAAAGTCTCGCTACATTGGTCCATATGAGGTACTTGAGAGGGTCGGTACCCTGGCTTACAGACTGGCCTTACCCCCTGCCTTGGCTCAGGTACATAGCGTCTTTCATGTTTCTCATTTGAGGAAATATGTTCCGGATCCGAGCCATGTGCTAGATGCTCCACTATCGAGGATTCGACCGGACACGACTTATGAGGAGACTCCTATCAGGATCGTGGATCGTAAGGACCAGGTATTGAGACACTGGGTCATCCCTTATGTTAAAATCCAGTGGACCAATCATACCGAGCGCGAGGCGACTTGGGAGCTAGAGGAGCTTATGCGAGAGAGCTACCCTTACCTCTTCGAATAAGGTACGTCAAGTTTCGAGGACGAAACTTCTTGTAAGGAGAGTAGGATGTTATAACCGAAAAAAAGGAGAGAGAGATATACATAAATAAATTAAATAAATTAAGTTTTAAATCTAGATTTAAATTTCAAAAAAAAAAGAATATCCTATCCTAACCTAAAATTACCCCAATCCCCTCCCCATAACCCCTATAATCTCGCCCCCACCCCCAATTAAATTCCAAACCGTTTACCCGCACCCCTGTAAATCGACAACAACAACAATTAAAAAAGAAGAAGGGGGTTTTGGAGATAGTAGGCAAAAAGGAGGGCGGCAGAAAGGGTGAAAAAGAAAGGGGAGGAAAAGAGAGAAAGAGAAAGAGAAGAGGGCTAACAAGACCTTGCATTTGAGTTCAATCCGTCTAACCTAGTCGTTTTTGCTTTACATCAATTGAGGTAGGTGTCTTTTCCCCATCCAAATGGGTATAAATCAAAAATACCTTAATACATATATTGTGTGTTTATTTGTTTTATTCATGGGTATGTTGGCATGATTCTTGTATTTGATGAAAGTCATGATCTTTTGATGTGGTTTGGTTTAAGATTTATATGTATTGAATTGATGGATTGGGGTTGAAAATTGGAATCAAAATGGTGAAATTGTTTAGATTTAATCCCTTTATAATTTTGTTTTGGCCTTATAATAGGCTTACATAGGCTGGAAATAGGAAAAATGGGATTTGGAATCCGAAAAAACGAGTCACATTAGTGGAGTGTGCGCCTCACGTGCCGCTGTAGAGGCCTCGCGTGGGCTTCCACGCGTTGCCTGTAGCTAGGGAAGATTGCTAAGTGAAAAAAAGATTTTAAATTAAAGGCGGTCTGGCCTGCCAGCGCCCAGGGCCGGCCGTGCTGCTGCAGGACCATGTCTAATACGGAAATAATTTTTTTTAAAAAAGGGCAGGCCGGCTGCGGACTGGGCCGGATGGCCAGCGGGCCAGATTGTAGCAGGCCGACCCAATTACCAGTTTAAATAAAAAAGAAGCAAGCCGCTGACAGGCCGGGCTAGGGAGAGACGCGGGCCAGGCCAGGAGAGGGTTTAGGGCTGGCCCGGTTTTTGAAAAAAAAAATTGGATTAATTATTTAACTTAATAATTTCTGGAAATTAGAAGATAGAAACAAATGAATTTAAATTCCAGAAAATTAAAATTATATTCCAGAAAATTCTAAATAAATTCCAAACAAATATAAAAGGTTAAAATTAAATTATTTCCACTTAATTTCTGAATTTTGGTAAATGAAAGAAATTAAGAATAATTAGTAACAATTAGAATTAAATAAGAAAAAATAGGAAAAATTAGTAGAAAATTCTAGAAAATTAATACAAGCTGAGCAAAAATAGTGGTGATAATAAATAATAACCTTCTAATATTCTCAAAATTTATGGAACCACATATTGAGTGCCAGAGATGGTAAGGATGGGCGTACGGGCCCCAGGCGACTTTGATGTTGCATTCATGGCACGTGCATTTGCATTTGGAGTGGGTTGAGATGTACGGGTCTCAGACGCTCGAGTAGGATGGATCATTGTGTACGGGCCATGGGCATCGGTTATGGTGGATCGTGGTGTACAGGCCACGAGCATCTGTAAGGGTGGATAGTAGTGTACGGACTGCAGGCATCCAGTCAATCTCGGGATCATGCATTGTATAGGTCCAGGGGCATATTGCATGACATGATTCTTGTTGCGTGTGACACGTTGATTGAGCATGCGTCACGTACTTGCGCATTTTAAGCGGAGTGTTTTACTTACCGCATTTATTTTATCTTATGCATGTTATAGCATGTTTATGTGTTATGTGGTTATATCATTTCGGTATGTATGTTTTATATTTGTTTGAGGCGGGCATCTACTGGGTGATTTCTGTCACTCACTCCTACTTCCCAGGTGAGCCAGATGAGGAGTACGAGCACATCTTTGTTGAGGACGGGACGGACGTAGCGGAGTGGGCCGGTTGAGAGCTGCAACTAGGATATGAGGAAACCCTGCAGCCGTCTTGTTCTTGTTATACTTTGAGGATTTGTCACAGACTCCTTTACTACTTTTATTATCAGAATTCCTATTCAGTAATGTAATTGATGACTATTGGAGTTTAATTTATGTTATGGTTTACGATTCCGTGAAAAAAATTTCTACGTCATTTTGACAAGTAAGAGATTGATTCAACGCTTTGTATTCTCCTTAGCGATATATGGCGGGCGCTTCCCGATGCTAGGGCTCGGGAGCGGGGCGCTACAAGTTGAGACAGAGTATTTACTCGGAGTCGCGATGATCTCCCTTATGGTATATGGCAAGTAGCAAATGATTTTCAGTAAAACATTAAATTTTTTTACTTATGCCCGTCGTCTTGATTCACTAACTCGTGATGTCGCTATAGTGATCTTGCCGTCAAGTCATCATAGGTGCATACAGAGAGATGGTTAAAGAGACCGCATGAGGAGTTTCGTTCAGGGAGATGGTTAAAGATTCCACGCCGACACCCGACCGGGAGATTCTCTGGGCAACCGCAGCAGGGGCAAGGATCGGTGACTCGACCACTAATGATTGAGGGTTCCACGGTGACAGCAGCGCAACCACTCAGAGCGGTTGGACCGCCACCTCTGGTATGTGCACAGTGTGGTCGTTCTCATTGTTAGGAAATCAAACGAGATCACTGCAAAACATGCAGCGGAAAAACAAAACTTGATCTCCGATTTCCCACCAAGGATCCATGTTGTTCGTTTAATCGATGAAAGAAAATCAAAAATTACCTCCGAAGATTCGAAATCCGCAGATAGAGGAGGTGCGAAATCACGAACACCCTCTGTCGGTATCCACACGAATGCTTCCGCCCAGAGTGCTAGCTCTTGAACGGCGCGGCTGAGAGAACTCGCTTTTCTCCTAAAACGGCTCTAGGGTTTTCTGTTGTTTTCTTGTGTGTCTCTGTATACGAGATACACAATATATATACACATCTATCGACATCAAAATCCGATTCTTAATCGGGTTAGTTAGTGTGAATCAAAATCCATATCAAATATGGATTCTAATAGGATATTCAAAATCCATATCAGATATGGAATTTTTTTCATTATTATCCAATAATATATATATATACCCATAAAAACGAAATTAATAATAATAATAATAATAATTAATATCTAATATTAATATTATTAATATTAATAATATCAGCCCTTACGCATTCTTGTGTGTGACCCGATAGGTCCATATTAATTGGGAGTTGATTAAATCTCTATTAAACCAACAAGTCGTAATTGGCCTCTAGCAAGGCATTACGACTACCCAATTAATACGAGTACAGTCCAACTAGCCTAATAATAGCACATGCATTAATCCCTTTGTCACACGATATCTAGTTTGAACATAAGTCATGGTCAGCGACATACTTATATTGTTCAAACATATGATTACTCGATCTCTAAGTAGACTGATAAAACAAATGATATTGATCACACTATCAATTCATTTGAGCACGGCCATGCATTTCACAGTCTCACTAATCGAGGGGCCCAAAGATATCTCTCTCAAAAGAGAGGGACAAATTCTATCTTGATTGTTCAATATCCTCTACATAATTTCTATCACATTCAATTATGACCTTTATTATTATCCAGTTACGGATAACATTTGATCATGTCAAAATATAATAGTCCTTATGTTGGAAACTATGACAATCTCAAGTCAAAGGATTAAAACATGACTATCATGAGATTTACTTATGACGCTAATCCATGTAGTAATCTCATGATGGGTCTATCCAATACACTGTTCTCTAACAAGTATCTATGAGATTGATTTGTATCACCATACACATAATCATCTCATGATTATCAAATCAATACTCATACTGATTATAAATTATTTTATCTCTATAACAATAATGAATCAAGGACATATATCAAAATTGTGTAACATACTAACCAACAATAATGATAATAAAACCTCTTTTATTAAGAATAAATGTATAACATAAATATTCAAATCATAGCCTAGGACACATACACTAACAATCTCCCACTTGTACTAGGCCTACAAATATCTGAGACCCATAGATCTAGTGTGCTGATCATGCTTGACCCGTGAGAGAGGCTTAGTCAATGGATCCGCTATGTTATCGTTTGTGTCAACTTTGCATATCTTGACATCTCCTCTATCGATGATGTCTCGAATGAGATGGTACCGCCTGAGTATATGTTTAGATCTCTGATGAGACCTAGGCTCTTTTGCTTGTGCTATGGCACCATTGTTGTCACAATAAATGTCCACAGGATTTGCAATGCTAGGTACTACTCCTAGCTCAGTGATGAACTTCTTCAACCAAACTGCTTCTTTAGCTGCATCTGATGCTGCTATATACTCAGCCTCTGTTGTAGAATCAGCCACAGTGCTTTGTTTTGAACTATTCCAACTAACAACTCCACCATTCAATGTGAATACAAAACCAGACTGCGATCACAAACAACAACCATACTCAATATATTTTAACTACACCAAAAACTATCGCTAGGGTCTGGAGAAGGTGAGAGGCAGAGAAGCAATATCTCTATCTCAGGGATAAAGAGTTTGCTTCTAGTGAAACCTCCAACTCTATATATACCTGCACAGATGACACAATAATAGGAATATGGTCTGCTAGTGCAATAGTGAAAGAATTTAGCAAACATAAATAGAAAGCTTCCGATATACATATATATGCGCACACACATATATATATACACAAACACATACTTAAGCATGTGTATGTATATGTGTATGCATATATGTGTGTATATATACATGTATACATATATACACACACATACATTCATACACACACACACATATACACATATACACATACGCGCGCACACACATACACATATAGATAGATATGCACATGTATGCGCGCGCGCACACACACACATATATATGTATATATATATATGTCAGTATATAAATATATGTATATACACATATATATGTCAATATATAAATATTCATATATTACACATGTATGTATGTATGCATATGTGTTTATTCAAATTTATATAGACACATGAATAAATGCACTGAATTATATGCTTACTTTTTCCGAAATTGTAAGTCAGGATTCTCCAACATAAAAAGAGAACAAACATAAGAAGGAACAATGATTTAATGTGATTGACTAACCATTAAAATTAAATCCGATTCTATATTCTACCTTTGCAAAGCAGTGAATGTGTTGCCTATTTTTATTGTTCTTTCTGTCATGAAATGTCTATGTTATGATTCTTGGATGTCCAAAATGTAAGCCTCAATACTATAGTTGGTGAGAGAAGTGGATTTTTTTACTAGTATCATTATTAAATGCGCATGCTTGAAACTAAAACAACCAACTTATTGTGGGCAAAATTAGAAAAAGATACAATAATTTTGACTAACTTTTGTTAAACTATGTGTCAAATTCGACATTGACTTATATTTTAAGACAAATGTGTTGAGAAAAAGGGTTTGAGTGATTCACAAAATGCATGATTTAAATAACGTGTGCTAAAAAAATGCATGACACGTTTTATGACTTGACACGTTTTTGCATGAAACCTGCCTTATATAGTTTATATATAATGTTGCCGTACTAACAAGCCATGAAGCTTTAAAGCTTACATCAAATGGCAAACATTTGTTGTGTTTGAACTATTTTCAGGTGCCACCATTAATGAACTAAACTAGTTCATTCAGTGAAGTACTTAGTTAAATTAATTAAGTAGTTCATTAAATGAATATATATTTGGAAAAGGCACAAAAGGCAACAAATTGAAGAATCAAAAGTCTTCTCCACCTCTTATTCAGATTTTTTTAAAGGCACTATACACATATATTCCGACGTACTACCGACACTTTATATATTTTACGAACGTACGTTAACGTCACACCACTATACTTACCTCATATTTATGAGTATATTCTGGTCTTATATCATATGATATAAGTCATGGTAGTGACAAAATTATTACAACACATTACAAGGTTATAAACCAAAAATTGTCGTATCGGGTGACAACCGAAACTTCGCCAACCTGTCACGTACTTTCCATATATAGATAGTCAGCCCCTACACTTCAAAAATGGCTATAAATTTCGTGGCTTACATGGTATATTCAGCCATAAAATCATTCCATGTTGGCACACACAAATCACCCCCAATTAAGGCCAAATTGTGGATATTTCAAATTCAACATTTTAAGCACATGGGGTGCCACTTTACTCAGCCTTTAGAGGTGAATATTCAAGTTATTCTATATATATTATGTGTGACACAATATATATAACATATGCAAAAAGTTAGAATTTAATCGGAGAAAAATCGGGTAATCGAAAAAAGTCGAAAATTCGATTTTCTACAAACACGACGCGTGAAACGTTTTTGGCATGACATATAACATGTATCTAGATACTTTTTACATATTCAATACATTCTAAAGTTTTCTAGAAAAATCAATTTAGGGCTGATTGGAATATACCATATGTGTATAATTATTGTGCACTATTTTATAAAGTTTGCAAAAATAAAATTCAGCACATGTTCAAGCCTAGTCACACGCTTAGCTCAGATATGGAGCATATGTGGAGCTCATTTGGCATCTTGATTGCCCGAGAATGAAGTATACAAGGTTGGTGACATAAAGGAGGGAGCTACACAAGGTAATGTTTTAAACTATGTCATATATATGACACATGCTGAAAATTCAGCATGTGTAAATAAGGATTGGCCAATTGCTTGAGCTTAGTGATAATATATTTGCCTCTTTAATTTAAATGGATTGATTGGACGATAAAATGGCAATATTTTGAATGTCTTGGATAATGCACATGCTGAAAATTTCAGCATGTGTGGAATGTGTTGGCCGAATATTTGAGGTTAACGGGGATCAATTTGTCTTGCAAATTTTATGGGATTGGTTATGTAACTTTTGACAATATTTTAAACACTAATTTGGCACATGTTTTAAGTGTAATGGGTTTCTTGAATGGAGATTTAGATGAAGAGATTTATATGCATCAACCAGAAGGTATGATTGTTCAAGGACAAAAACACAAAGTGTGCAGACTTAAGAAGTCCTTGCATGGTCTTGAACAAGCTCCGAAACAATGGCATAAAAAATTTGATAATGCTATCGTTTCCAATGGTTACATTATGAATGAAAGTGATCGCTGTTTATATAGTAAAGGTGAAGATTCTGGTTGTGTAATTGTTTGTTTATATGTCGATGATATGTTGATTTTTGGCAATAACTTGGATGTTGTGAATAGTACTAAATCATTCTTATCGTCTATCTTTGACATGAAATATATGGGTAAGGTTGATTTGATACTTGGTTTGAAATTAGTCGAGAATTGTGGGGGTTATGCACTTTCACTGTTATGCCCCGTGACCTGAGGGGCATAAGAAGAAAAAGAAAAGAAAATAAAAAAAAAGGAAAAGCAAATAAAAGAATAAAAAAATGAATAAATATAATAATAATGGAATTTTATCTTAGATAAACTAGGTTGAATGAATAGGTATATAGTTAGCAATCACATTTTTAAAAAGAGATTGACGTTACCTAAACTAAACTTCATCTTTTAGGAAAATATCTTAAACCACCTAAATACCTATATCTATATTCGCAATACCTAATTGAAACCCTATCCATCCTTCAACCCTCTCTGGCTTTGCCGCCCCATTAACAACAAGAAAAGAAAAAAAAAAGAATCAAGCCTAAATATATACAACGGCAGCCCACCTTTTCTTATAGCAAGCATCCGCCACATATGTTGGTACCTCCATTCAATTGGCCGCCAATAATTGAGAAGAAACAAAAACAAATTATGAATTCAACTCAACCTCAATTCACGTATGGTATAGTATGTATAAATTGAAGTAAGTACCTTACCTATATTTATCGTGATTTTGGTATAAATTATGAGCTTATTTTCGTATCAAACTCGGATCATTCATATTTGCATTTGTGCCTTTATAGATGGTTGATTTTATGTATGTATATGTTTATGTGTGTGCCCTGATATATGTATGTGTGCATATGTTAAATTAATTTGTTTCTTTCATGGAGTCGCCGACTGTCCTCCACGGATAGTGGCCTATTATATTCATGTTTATATAAATAATATAAGGTATTTGTGATAGGTACTGTTGTGTGTGCAAGACATATGTATTTATGTTTCAGTGTCGTAGAGTTGCATGGATCCTGCTGTGATCATTAGGCCAAAAATGATTTTCTTTTCTTTTACATAAAATCCAATGATACATGGCATAGTTACCTTTTAAGTATACGCAATAAACCATAGTCACAATGTGGAAGGACACTATAATATAAAGATGGGAAAAGTTTGCACGTGAGAAGATTTAAAACCGACATAAGACAGTAAAGTAACTATATTAAATATATGCATATGATTTATGGCATAATGTTTTTTTTACTGGGGATGGCAACTGTTTTTCTTTTGTTTTCTTTTCCGCTAAATGAATTGTATTTTGATTATATTAGATATGTGCATGCATTGATTAGGGGTACATATACACTTGTCATGCTTCTTCTTGTTGTGCCAATATTTGATGGCGTGATTGACTACAGTGGCAAAAAAAAAGTAAAGCTTTTCCTTTTCTTTATAGAAATAGTACTTTGATGTGTATTTGACTTGATCGATATGGATTGTTGAAAAAATTTGAAAATCGATATTTAAAAACGGTTTTAAATTCGTGCATCGCATATTTGGAAAGTCACCCTTACAAGAAAAATATATTGTTAAGCTGGATTGGTTCCAAACAAACGGGTCGTCCGAGTTCATATGACTATTATCGATAGGTTGCTCGGACACATATGACCACCCTTTGGACCGTCCAGGCACATATGACTATTATCGATAGGCTGCCTGGACACATCGATCATTGGAGGGCCAATTCATAAGTCTTGCGATATAAGTCACTTGTAAGGCAAGAGCCATTGCCATTGCATCCAAAACGTATTGGTATTGATGATCGAAATATCGTATCAAACATCGTATCGTATCGTATCGGACATCGTATCGTATCGTAACGATTATCGTACCATATCATATTGTATCGAACATTGGAAATTGGATTTGAAAGTTGGAAAATGGATATTTTGAAAATGGAATTTGAATATCGGAAATTGATTTTTATCGCATCATATCGGTTTTAAAACTGCATCATCGATTTTGATTGTACTAACGTTTGTGTGTTGCTGACTTAATTACGTGTGCTTTTGTTGCTTGATCGGTATAGGGGTAAAAAGGTAAACTTTATTTGCGAAGAGAAGAATGATATTTTTCATATCGTTAATATTTATTTTATTACACTTGCTTCTCCGTGTATCATCCCATGGTAAATATAGGCAGGTTACTTGCTGAGCGACTTGTCGCTCAAACTACGCTTTAACATTTTTTGCAGATAGACATGTAATTGAGTTAATACACCCGATGATGATCAAGAATGGAAGTTTTGGGATTGAGGATATTCCGATGAGACTTGTTGAGGATTTAGTAGAGAAAGTTATTTTGATATTCGAGGTTTATGTATTTTGGATATTTAGTGTCTATCAACGTTGACCATTGTATCGATTTAGATTTGCCTAGACATTTATAATAATAATAATGATTATTTTATTGAATATTTTCGTTTATGACTTCCGCTGGCATCGATTTACGCTATTATGATGATGTGTAATTGAATTGTATCGACGCCTTGTATTCTCTTTAGCGAGATACGACGAGTGAGTCGTTTCGAATACTAGGGCTCGAGACAGGTCACAATCTCATTAGGTTGAAAAATGTTGAAAAGGTTTAATTTCTTTGATGTAAAGCCTGTTAATACTCTTATGATCCTCGAGTTCACTTGAGAAAAAATAGAAATGATAGTGTTTCACAAGTTGAATATGCTAGAATAATTGGGAGTGTGACGTATCTAATGAATTTCATAAGACGTGACATAGCCTATAAAGTAAATAGTAGCTAGATATACTCATAATCCAAGTAATGAACATGGGTCTGTTTTAGAAAAATACAGGTACATATAGAGCCGGAGGTCTCACTGGAAGCAAACTCTCTATCCCTTAGGATGGAGGTATTGTTTGCCTGTCTCTTACCCTTTCCAGACCTTAACGATAGCTTTTGCTGTCATTGGGACATACTACATATGATTGTTGTTGTTGTAATGAGATATCTTAAAAGAACGATGGATTTATGTCTTGTGTTTAATGGATTTCTAGCCGTATTAGAAGGTTTTTGTGATGCAAATTGGGTATCTGATAATGACGGAATAAATTCAACTAATGGCTATATATTCACGTTGGGTGGTGGAGCCATTTCTTGGAAATCTTATAAACAAACGTGTATAGAAAAATCTACTATAGAGTCTGAGTTTATTGCTTTAAAACTTGTTGAAACAGAAGCTAAATAGTTAAGAAACGTGTTGGTTGATATTCCTTTGTGGTATAAACCTATGCCTTCTGTTTCTATACGTTGTGACTCGCAGATAGCGATCGCTCGAGCAAAGAATAAGATCTATAATGGAAAGAGCCGACATATCAGATTAAGACACAATATTATGTAGGATCTAATTAGTTCAGGGGTGATTAACTTGGAGTATATAAAAACCGAGTTGAATTTGGCAGACCCTTTAACTATAGGACTAAATAAGAAGTTAGTCCAACAAGCATCGAGGGGAACGATACTTATTCCATTGTTTTGAACTTTGTATGGCGGCAACCCAACCCACTATTAGTAGAGATCTTACAAACGGGGTTTAATATGGTAAAAACAAGTCATATAGAAATTCTACAAGTACTATCATACTTGTCTCTTTCTATGGTGTTGTTGAAGATAGTACTCCCTTTAACAATTGAGAGTGAGGGTTTAAGAATCTCTTAATGAAGTTCATAGCCATGTTGTATAGTGGTGTGAGCAGTGCACACTTGATGAACTTCACCTATATAAGTGTGGAGGTGGTGCCGCTTCATATGAGAGTCTGGAAAACTCACTAGAGCACTTATGAAAAACCGTGACGAGGTGCATGGCCAATATCGCACCACACCGCGAGCTTGTAAGAGATTAGATAATGGTATGTCACTTGGTTGTTCATATAAAAAGTAGTGGAATATGATTCAAGACATCGTTCATCCACTTTCCATTTATATAACTCCATTTGTACTACATGCGATTCAAGACGGAAGTCATCGTCCTTCATGTATCATTATCGATGTTTGTTGTTAGAACAGTTAGTTTTGATCATTCGTTCATAATTATACAAGTTTGGATCATATGGAGATTGTTGGAAAAAGTACTTAAAAATACTTTAAATCATGTGCTCCAAGCTTGTATAAGAGTGTATGAAGGTTTGGTTAAACATTGGTTGAAGTTTGGAGTGATATATGAACTTGAAATGAAGGTTGAAGCGTTTAAAGGGGATGAAGCGCTTCATGTAGCATGAAATGTCGATCCAAAAACTGCTGGATTGACATCGAACGCTACTTGAAGCGCTTCAAGTGACTTAAAGCGCTTCAACAAGAGAGCGATGTCATTCTAGAAGTCTTTAGATTGACTTTGCATGCTACATGAAGCGCTTCATGTGCCTTGCAATTCTTCACCATAAGACCTCTCCTTTTGATTGGAGAGATCCTTAACTAACTTGGAGGTTATCCAACTGCAGAAAGGGTGTCTTTAACTTGTTGAAAAGGTATCCAAATCATATAAATAGAGAAGCTTGCTACCTTTAAAAGATAGAAGTTTTTTGTGAAAACTAAGAAATATTTCTGCAGAAAATTTCCTTCTTCTTCTACTGTTCTATATAACAAACATCTCTAGTGCACAAGTTCAATCCCTTTCTCGTAGAGTAAACGAACAAAGGAAGCCATTAAATCCTGTGAACCATTCGCTTGTAGTTCACCTTGCTCAACTGGTGGATGCGAAATTGCTTTTAAGGACGGTGATTTCTATCACGTCTCAGCTATTTTGTTTTGTTGATTTCGTTTGGTTGGTTCCATCTCGCTCATATTTTCCAACAAACGATCCAACAAGGAGATGCAAGTAACTCATGAACATAATTGAGTTCAAGGACTAAAGCCTCACAAGGTTATAAGGTGGTTTTCCTTTTGTCTTTTTTCCAATTCTTACTTCACATGCTCTACAATTTTTACACTTTCACAGTAACAAAGTAATCACTTTCGAAACAAACTAATTAAGAATATTTGTAAAAATCGTTTCCCTTGGTAATACCCCATTCCATTTATTGAAAAAGAAAGAAGAGAGATGATCTATAGTATTAAAGTTAACTTAAAGTAATCATTTTCGTCTCAGTGAAAACGAAATCCGAAAAGTCGAATTTAATGCTAACAGACCTAGAATAACACTCTCAAACCTGTATTGAGGACATCTCATCATTTCTCTATCGAGGTCATCTTCCAGTTAACTGCATGGTTTCTGGAGATCACCTTGATATTCCTTTTTTTTTTCCTTTGATATTCATGAAGTTTTACAGCTTCACGATTCTTATTCTTCTTCGACAACCATGATTTTCCATGGAACAATTTTCTCCAGTAATTGATGAAGGAGGCTACAAACTTATATGTGTCTGTTGTGCTCTTAATGAAGTCAAACATGCATAACGTATATTGAAGTTACTATTTGCTCCATGAATACATTGACAGTAGACGTCGACAATCGTGCACGATTTCAAATTGATTATAAAATTTATAAATGACATTTATAATTAACGATAACTTTCTCGTCCATATATAGAATACAATCATTTCTCAAAAGCAAAACATGCATGGGACTAATGCGCATTCGAAGTTTTATTTTATGACCGGTCATCACAGCACTTACCTTACCTAATAACATATAAGCAAATGATGGATAATGTCATGGTAGTTGTACTTAAAACAAAGCTCATCTACAACTTGTCTATATTTTATTTGATAAAGATTAACTAATAAAATGAATTTATTTATCTGCGCACGGTTTTCTAGTGCGCTAATGATCATGTCAATCTTAAGTTTGCACCAGTAGAACAAACCTAAGAATAATCATGTCAATCTTAAGTTCGTGGTCTCGGCTAAAGGCATCGCCTCGGCCATAGAAAGAGCAAAAGTCGATCCCATCTGGTTAGCCAGTAACAAAGCACATAGAGTTCACGATCTCTGCTCGGCTACAGGAACACTCATTAGACATGACAGTCAACGTTACTTGACCTAATAAAGGCCTAAGCCTCTTCAGACATATCTCAGACACTCGGGTCCAACAACATGCTCAAGTCTTGGGCCATTATTAGTTCCACCCTCTTCGGCAGAGTCAAAGATGGTCAGCTCAGTCATATATCACCTCGGCATAGGTATGCACCTCGTCCACTCGCTACAGTTCTGTCTTGAATCCACCGTCTCAACTTCGCTGCTCAGCCACACTTCTAGGTTTTGTGCTGTAGCGCCCCGCCCGAAACCAGGGTTCCGGCTCAGTGCACCTGCCGTACTCTACTCCATAGAGTACAAAGCGTCGATACTATACATGTACATATCGACATGAATAATGAATCGATAAGCGGAAGCAACATAACATAAACAAATCTTCATCGACATGCACTGTACTACATCATAAACTGTACAATCATCATATACAGAAAACTGAAATAATATATCATACATCATAATCCAAAACTTAATGCCTTCGAAATAATCTCTCAATATGCTCTTCGTTATCAATGGTCTATCTAGCATGTCTTCAACGAGCCTGTATATTGATACCTGTTATCTGGAAAGTTATAAATGAGGCAAGTATGAGCGATAGCCACCGACTTTTAATCGCTCAGCAAGTAGTCTTACTAGATACGACATGTGGATCATACATGGGAAGACGGGGTGAAAATCATAATAATCATAAATTTTGAATATAATAAACACGTCTCCTTTCTAACAAGTAAAGTATCATATCATATCTGTAAACTGCTGTAAACTGAAAGCAGATAAATTAGGAAGATTTCAAAGCATACATAGCATAACAGCATCTCATTCTGCTTAATCCAAAACATCATACTATATCCATACTTAACTTCTAATCCATAACTTATACCATCTTTACATATCTTACATGTACTACATTCTCATGCTTAACACTACATTGTCCACTGTAGTGCTATCATATACTTAAAGAATTCTTAATCATACACCTAAAGTGACATGGTCATGACGTGATGCATAAAACATGAGTTTTCATAAAATGACTTTTCGTAAACATGACTTTTCATAATCATGACATGATTTTCATAACTTGCATAACATGACATATTCATAACTTGCATAACATGACTTTTTCATAACATGAAGACATAACATTTACATCATTGGCTATAGCACTTTTCATAAGAATAATAACGCACGACATACCGAATGATTCCCCGTATAGTACATGTGCGACATAACATCATGAATCATATGCACATGTGCTAACGGTGACGCATTATGACTGAGATCCCGTGTCCCAGACCCGGTGTTACACTCAGCCGTAACGTAAACATGGGCCCTTGACACCTACCACTCCGGTCCCGATGTCAGGACAGCGCTTCAACATAACATAACATAATCATGATCATGACATAACATAACATATCGTGTCTCATCGGAATCATTCGTCTCGTGTTTATTATTCCTATGCATATGAATTTTCAAAACATGAGATGTGACAACATAACTTTGCAAATCTTGTTTTCATGCAACATGAGACAAACATATGAGGATACTTTTGGTTCTTCTACATTTTGTAGCCTCGTCAAATACTTATTTTCCTTCTACACATCACAACTTAAGCAAATACTATTTTCATCACCCAATATTGGCCATTCGGCCATAACACCAAAACAACCCATTTTCTTAATTATCATCTCACAATAACTTGACACATCTATTCCATACATGCATATCATAATTCATAACTTAATTGCTTACAACATGAATTTTCTAATTATCTTAACCTTTCATATTAAGATTTCATAACTTACATCTTATCATAACCTATTATGTTAGTATACATAAGATGTAACATATCATATACATACACTATAAAAGTTAGTAATCTTATACTTATGTACACATAATTATGAACTATTTATGTTTCCTACTTTTCATAACATAATACATAAATTACATACTTAGCTTACTTTCGTAACTTAACTTATTCATCATATATACATATATACTTATAAAAATATGGTGAAATCATCTTTGTCACTAAGGCCTAAAGGCCGAACATATATATACATGGTATATATATATATATAAATCATTTTATGCTATATTATATAATATCCAAAACTTATTCATTTTCAATTTACATACTTAACTTACTTTCATAACTTAACATATTCATCATATATACATATATACTTATAAAATATGATGAAATTATCTTTGTCACTAAGGCCTAATGGCCGAATATATGTGTACATAGTATATACATATATAAGTCATTTTGCGATATATATTATGTAATATCCAAAACTTATTCATTTTCATATCTTAACATATATATTATACATATATGTATACATAAAATATGTAACAACATATTTTAACCTTAAATGGTCTTAAAGCCAAATTTTGTATATTGTATATACATACATATAATTTCCGTATATACATCTTTATATATATAGGTATATCTAAAAACATTGAGATATATATATATATATGTGTGTGTGTAAACCGTATATATATATCTATATATATATATATATATATAACTATACATCTATACATACATCTATATCACAACCACATATTTATATATCTACTTTTATACAAAACAGTATATTTATTATATGCATCTACATCTCTATACCTACATATATATACATATATACGTAGATCCGTATATATATACATGTAGATCCATACACTTATACATATGTATATATATATATATATCAACATACATATCTTATAATATGTATATGTTTGCGTGTATATATATAACGTATATATACATGTATATGTCATACGTGTGTATGTATATAGTGTATATATGTATATACTTATTTCTCAACATAGATCTATACTTTCTTAAGAAGAAATCTTGAACATACTACATGATGATCCAACTTTGATATGAACATAAATACTTAATATTTGTAAAACCATGTAGGATCTAGGAAGAATACTTGCCTTGATTTACTTTCTTACTCTTAGATGGTGATTCCTTCACTTGGATTTGAAGAACATACTTCTCCTCCTTCTCCTTGGTGTATACGGTTATGATACCCAAAAAGGAGAGTTAGTGTACAACTTATGAAACTAATTATATGGAAGAATCAAACTTAAACTTCATAAAATTCTTACCTTACTTGCTTTTGATTCTACATGCCACAACCTTCTTGAATCTTTCTTAGTTGATGGAGTGTTTATGGTACTTGATTTGAGTGAGGTTGGTGTGAAGAAAGGAGAAGAAAATCTTCTCCTTGTTGAAGGCAAAACTTTCGGCCAAGAAGGAGGTTAAAATGAGAAGTAATTCTCCTCCTTGCCTTGGTGATTAATGGAAAGAGAAGATGGAAGAAAGTGAGTAGTGGTGTAATAGGTTAGTGTAAAGAAGAAAAAGTGGAACAAAATTTGTCCCCTTTGAGAGCCAACTTTCGGCTGAGGGTATGGGGGAGGGGTTAAAGAATTATTTGTTTTGTGGGCATATTGGAATAGTGGAAGAAAAGTGAAAGGAAGTGGGGTGTGTAGTAAAGGTTGACATGGTTTGCCATGTGAAGAAAGTAGAAGATTCTTCCCACTTGTGTAGGGGGTGGGGCGGCCATAGAGAAAAAAAATGGGAAGAGGGTTTGTCTTTTGTTGCCATGTAGGATAAAGTAAAAAAAAAATATGATACTAGTGTGTATTATAGTTATCGTATCGGGTATTTTTATTCGTTTTGATTTATCTCTATCGACTTATGTTGCTACCGACTAATTTATTTAAATACCTTGTATCTCCTATACGGTCATTGTCTAGTCCCAACCAGTCTCGTTATATCCGTTAACTTATCTTAAGGTTATTTTTATGTGTGTTTCTAACCTCGATATTTAATGTCGATGTCTTTATTAATTCTAAATAAAAATTTAAAATTCCACTGCAATTTCATCAACATCGCATTTGCGTTCTATTTTCATCATTTCCACTAGCCCGGAATCTCGGGTCGTAACAGATGCGCTCCTAATTGGCTCGACCAACCAGGCGTCTATCAGCAGGCAATTCAGTCATGCAATGTGACACGTTGCACCACTTGGCAAACATGCATGCATAGATTACCAGCAGAACATGACACATGGCGATCCCTCATATCTCTTCAGCATGCATTAATTGTCCAGGTCATATAAAAGGAGAGCAAAACGTCCTATGAAGGCAAAGTTCAAACTGTCGAGCAAAAATCGCAGCCACAACACATAAAATGAGATAGGTTTTTCTACTTTTCCATCATACTAACATGGCAAAAACCGTAATTGACTTAAGAGTCGAAGAGTTCTCCCTGGAGTAATCGCTCCAGGACCTCTAACGTTGTTTAACTTATGTAGATTTCTAGAAACATTATCCATGGTGGCAAACATCGTCTGTGCAAGTCATTGACAGCGTTACCCGCTTTTGGATTGTTTCTAATCCAAGTGAAAATTCAACTTCGCCATCTGACGATAGAATGAGGGCAAAACCCCCACGCCTTAATTCCACATATTTTCTATTTAAAGTTCGTATAACGTCTATTTGAAATAGGAAAAGATACTCAACATAAAGACGAGAAACTTTCACACCACCCGAGACATAGAGGCGACCCCCTCAACCATCGGAGTTGTTACACCCCATGTTGATGCTAATTATATAGATTAAAGTAGCATAATATGAGTGCATATGAATTGAACTTGTGGTGTGAATGTGACTTGAATAAAGAATGAAGTAGGAAGTAAAATACGTAAAGGATATATATAGATAATTGCAAACTAGAATAAGAGGTGTAACAAGTTATGTTGTAGAAGAAAACTAAATGGAAAATAAATTCATGACATAAGTGAGGGTTTCTTAACAGCTCATTCAGTTTTATATATTTTTTAATTTTATTTGAATAAATCTTTGGTGAGTGTTTGCTTTGTACACGCTGGGTTATAAGTCTCATCTAAAGAGCAATAAATCATGTATGCGTCAAAGTGTTTGTAGCCAAAGATCCAAGCAAATATAAAAGAAATCATATATAAAATGGAGGATATGTTCGAAGGATCTGCTTCATACAGCTCGGTAACATGTGCAAATAAGAATAAAATTGTCAACACTGAGAAAATAATAATAGAAAATTTTGACAAAGCAGTAAATAACTGGGTCATTCCAAAGATTAAGAAGAATGAAATATATGAGTCTTCAATATTCAATATGTTAAAATCAGATTACATAATTAAAACGGAGGAAATAGATATTCCACTCTCTAAACCGTTTGAAACAATACAACTTCTATCTTATAAATCACTTGAAAAACATAAAAAGAAAGGATATCAATATTTACATGTTGGTTTAATACAAGTGGGTATTAAACCTTTAACAAGAGAAGGTTTGGATACATCAATATTAGTAGTCTTAAGAGATATAAGACATAACAACTTTGAACAATCACTTCTTAGTTCTGTCGAGTCCAGTCTATGTACAGGACCAATCTCTTTTGATGGACCAATCTCTTTTGATTGTTATCCTAATTTTTCATGTGCTTTGAAAGATACACAAATATTGAAAGCTCTAGTACTTCAAATAAAAACACATGGATATGATATGTTGCCAGGATCAATTCCATTGGCTTTAATATATCGGATTCATTACAAATTAATGAGTTCCAAGTTTATTGGTCCAAAACCAAAACACTCTCTCAAAAGAGGAGAAACAATGATTCTACATACAGATCTGACCAGATCTAATGTTGTAATTTCAAGATCTATAAAATGGAATGATGTAAATATTCAAGAAGAATGGGTCTTGGAAGGAGCAGTAAAAGCTACAAATAAAATACATGAACCAAATACTGAGATCAACAGAATAAGACAATTAAATGATGGATCAGTTAAATTAAGCTTCGCTAGAAGTTTCTCCACTAGAGAAAAAGATAACGCATCTATTTCTAGCACAATAAATTTAGGAAGATTTTCACAGATACCATCTCTGATAGATGTTCCCTACCAAAAACAAAGATTTTCAACATAATATGTTGAATATGCCAACTCTTCATTTAGAAAAGCTGATTATTCTATGGAAATTCCTAGACTAGTTTATTCTAAAAAAGAGTATTATTCTAAATCTGATATAAATTGTAGCGCCCTGCACCCGACCCCGTCCGAATACGGTGCACCCGTCGTACCTCACTAAGGAGAGTACAAAGTGTCATGCATAACATGCGGAAATCCACAACATAAGCCATGGACTCCCATGCTAACATTTAACATGGCAGTATAAATTAGACAGAATTAAAACTTTTTCAAAATAAACATGCATTACGAAAATACTAAGTCCCCAAAAGTAGCATTCCCACAAAATAACATAACCGAAATTCAGAAAGATCAAACATTGTTCATAAAACAAACGTCTTGGCTGCACAAAAGTCCTTAAGCTTTGCTCCCTTCACATTTCCTTGCCTATGGATACGGTACCCTCGGTTCATCCTCGATCCACTCTATCTTAGCATTATCTGTCTCTGGGGAAAAATAAAAGTGTGAGTGATAAAAATCACCCAGTAAGAATACAATAAACTACCATGAAATACATAAAGAATTGTAACAAGAATGTAATAACCCAAAGACCTCAAATAATAACTCATACCTGATCTTCATTCCTGAATTGGCTTGATGATATAGCCTGTCTAAATTTAGATAGACTATACCAATAATGTCTTAATAGTCATTAACCATAACATACATCATGTTAGCGTGCTCATGGATTATGCAAAATGCAATGCATGATGTCATGCCGTGTCAAAACATCCTTTTGGTCCCATAAATAACATGTCGTAAAAACAGAGTGTCAGATCAATTAACCCTGGATCTGAGCGGGTCCAGAACATGTATCAGATCAATTAACCCCGGATCTGAGCGGGTCCAGAACATGTATCAGATCAATTAACCCCGGATCTGAATGGGTCCAGAACATATATCAGATCAATTAACCCTGGATCTGAACGGGTCCAGAACATGTAACAGACCAATTAACCCCGGGTCTGGAGTCGGGTTAGGCGCATGCTTAGCCGGCAAAGGAAATCATGAAACTTTCTTTAAAACCCGGGACCATAAAAACTTTTCATGCATAGCGGAAAACATTTTTACTTGAAAGACTTGCTTGCATAAAATTCATAAAAGCAAATTCATATGGCATGTGTACATGCATGATACATGGAATGATATGCAATGCAAGTCATGACGTGAATAATCGTAAGCATTTCTTATAACTTGTCACAAGTATGATTTTAGAACTAAGAATTTCCAGATTTCCTATTTTATGTTTATAGGCGGCTAACTAGGCTTATGAGACCTTAAAATCTTCATTATTTGAATCATAACCTGAAAACACCCTAAGGCTTAACCCTTATAAGCCCAAACCGTATATAGAGGTCCATATCCTTCAAATTGGGCCTTCTTAAATTAATCCTCTGTTCAGCCCAATTTTCAGTTTTAATACATCCACTTTATATTCGCAATTACCCATCAAAACGTTAATACCAACCAGATTAATTAACATGGTCTTACTCCTTTATGTCTTAAGTGATTACGATAAAATTTCCAAATCTATCTAACGACCCTAAAGGGTTCATTTAATCATTTTTCTGAAATGGGTCATATGCTGAAACTGGACTGACCCATTTTACTAGAAATTCAATTGTGGCAATACCATAATTTCTTTTTCCAAACTTCCAACTCACGCAAGTCATAAACATGTAAGGCTAGCATCCTACTGAAAATTAGTCCATTTGCATGTTCCTAATATTCATTTTTGAGCCCATTAACTGGTTACATAATTTCTGCTTTGTTCCAGTAATTTCAATTGAGCAGTGTTACTAATTAAATCATTAAAAATAATCCACAACTTGTTTTGCCAAAATTCTAGCTTGACTCACTGCACGACTAGGATTGTTATCATGCCAAAAATCAAATTTATTGAACATCTACAAAGTCCCTTTTTAAGCCAATCAAAAGGAGGTACAGTTCTGCTCAGTTCCAGACTTTTCAATCTGAGCAGTTTTACTAAATATTTTATTAAAAATATTCCATAATTGATTTTTCCAAAATTCTAATTTTCATACTTTCTATACACATGAGGCTAGCTTTGTACTAAAAAATCAGATCTATTGAAGGTCCACACGGTCCGTTTTCAAGTCATTCAAATTAGTGTTCAATTCTGCCCAGCTCCAGAATTTTCAACTGGAGCAGTTCTACTAAATATTTTCTTAAAAATAATCCGTAACTTATTTTATCAAAATTCCACTTTCACTTGTGCTACACTCATAAGGCTAACTTTTTACCAAAAATCAGCTTCATTCAAGGTCTGCAAGGTCAATGTTTAAGTCATTGAAAACGTTACTCCATTCTGCTTGGTTCCAGTGGTTTGTTGTTTTTGTCATCTATTCAAGTCAAATGTCCACCATTCACCTTGTTCTTATGAAATAGGTTATTGGTTACCACTTACACTCCTCTGTAACATGAATATCCAGATTGCATGCTTATTATAAGGTCACCTTTGCATCATACTAAACAGTTTGTAGATAGTAAACCAAGCAAGTATCATATCTACACAAAACAAGTGTTCTTTCTTGAACTCAATACTCACCTTCCTTTCCATCCTTTAGGCCGAAACATAAGTGATGCCTTAACCACATTTTACAACATATATTCAAGCATGCAACACATTCAAGGGTCATTTTAGTTCAATCCTACAACAACTTCATAAAAACTCATATCTATCACATGCATGCTCTCCTAGGACCTCTCACATTTCAACCAAGAGTTACTCTTGCCTAGACTCACTTAAGTGAACCTTATTTTATCCTAAATCAGCCTTAAGCCATATTGCATGTAAGAAAAGACTCCATCTTTGAAGGAATAAACCACATGCAAAGCATTATTCTTAAGGAATCACTAAGATATAATCTTAAACTTAAGATATTCAACTAAAGATCACATCTTTGGAACTTTTAATCATTCAAGTCACTAATTCTTTAAATAAGTCGTGAGAGATTAGTGTATACTTGCCTCTTCAAGCTAAATTTCTTGTCTTAGCTTGGTTATGGAGTGAGTAGAGTTGGAATCCTCCTCTTCCTTCACCCTTGACATACGATTTTGAAGATGAGGGAGGGAGAAGGTTATTCTTCTTTCAATAGTGAAAATAGAGTTTTAATTGAGGCTAAAACATCTTACCAAAGTAGTCTTGGAATGGAGCTTCAAGTGTAGCAAGATAGCACCACCTAAGAGAGTTGAAGGTTTGCACCTATTTGGACATGAGAGCCACGGTTTGGGTGGAGAACAAGAACACCCATGTGAGCTTCATCATTTTGTATGAAATATCTACTTAGGAACTTTGAAATGAGACTTACCTAAAGGATCCTTGAGCTTGAAGAAGAAGATGAAGTTGAATCTCCTATCTTGGATGTGTTGGCCGAAAGTCTTTGGGGTGGAGGGAGATGGAAATTTTCTTAAGTGTTGGTGTAGAAGCTTTCTTAGAGAAATGTTCAAGATAAGATGGAAATGATGTTGCCTTGCAAAATAAAAAGAACTAGGGATGTAAGGAGAGGGGCAGCCGGCTATGCATGGGAGATGGGGAAAGAGGGCCTAGCTTCACTTTTTCTTACACCCTAGGCCTCTTTTGTTACTTTAATATTTATTTTTGCATGCAATTTGGCTATTTTATATTTTTAATTATTATGTAATTTGTTATTTAAAATTTATTTGGAAGGATGTGGAGAATTCTAGATTCTCCCAAGTCTTGGCCGAAATTTTGGGCTCTTGGGTGTGTTTTGGTCATTTCACATTTATCCTATCCACATTTTATATAATTTATACTATTATTTATTTTATCTCATATGATTTTAATTTTGCTTTGTGAGGATCAATTAGGATTGCATTCTTATGAAATGAAATTGTTTTATGGTTGATCAAGGCCTCTTGGCCGAAATTCATAAGGTATTGCAATACCTTGTGACATCCCCTTATATAATTATTTAGTATCCATCACAAAAGTATTTAAGTAAAGAGTGCTAAGTTGACGTAAGTAACATGCACTTAAAGAAATCATTGTTTTCATTCCGTCACTTAATCATAGTTTCAAGTACATGGTCGTTGGGGTACAACATCCTCCCCCCTTATCATAAGTTTCATCCTCGAAACTTCAGAAGCTAGTCAAAAAGGTGGGGGTATCTACTCCTCATATCTTCTTCCGTTTCCCATGTTGCTTCTTCTTCCGAATGATGCTTCCATTGTACCTTCACCATAGGTATGGATCTCTTTCTCAATGCCTTCTCTTTCCAATCAACTATCCTTAGGGGTTCCTCTTCATAAGATACATCATCTTCAACCTTCAACTGTTGATCTTCAAGGATGTGGCTAGGATCATATACATATCGGCGAAGTTGAGAAACATGGAATACATCATGTAACTAGGAAAGAGATGGTGGTAACGCCAAACGATACGCAACTTCGCCCACCCTCTCTAATATCTCATAAGGGCCAACGAATCTTGGGCTCAACTTGCCTTTGATGCCAAACCTCTTGACTCCTTTGATCGGAGAAACCTTTAGGAACACTTTCTCTCCTTCTTGAAACTCTAAGGGTCTTCTCCTTTCATCAGCCCATATCTTGGTTCTGTCTTGTGCCGCTTTCAGTCTTTGTTGAACCATCTTGACCTTTTCTTGCGTTTGCTCAACAATGTCGGGTCCCGTGTACATCTTATCTCCAATCTCGTCCCAATAGAGTGGGGATTGACATTTTCGTCCATACAATGCCTCGTAGGGTGCCATTCCGATGGATCTGTGGAAGCTATTATTGTAAGAAAATTCAACGAGCTTAAGGCTTTTATCCCAGCTTCCTCCAAAATCAAGAATGCAAGCGCGAAGCATATCCTCAAGGGTTTGGATTGTTCTTTCTGATTGGCCATCTGTTTGAGGATGAAATGCGGAACTCATTCTAATCTCTGTGCCCATTGCCTTTTGAAAGGCTGTCCAAAATCTCGAAGTAAAACGGGGATCTCGGTCGCACACAATACTTATGGGCACCCCATGCAAACAAACGATCTGGTCAATATACATAGAGGCCAACTTCTCCATAGATGCCTTAATCGTCATTGCCAAAAAGTGGGCCGACATAGTCAAACGATCCACAATAACCCATATAACATCATTCCATACTTAATCTTGGGTAGATCAGTCACAAAGTCCATGGTGATGTGGTCCCACTTCCATTCCGGCACTTCTAAGGGTTGTAATAATCCAGCGGGTCTTTGGTGTTCATCTTTTACTCTTTGGCAGATTAAACATCGTTCAAACGAATTCTGCTATATGATTCTTCATACCGTGTCACCAAAACTTTTGCTTGAGGTCTTGATACATCTTATTAGCTTCAAGGTGTATAGATAATCGAGAATTATGAGCTTCCAACAAAACTTTATTTTTAATTTCTTTGTTTTTGGGAACACATAACCGTCCTCGATACCATAGGCTGCCATCGCTGCGAACTTAAATGTCATCTCGTGGCTTATCTTTCATCCTTTCCTTGATTTTTCTCAAAGCTTCATCATTCCCTTGATCCTTTTTGATCTTATCAATCAATGAAGGGACAAGAACTAACTTGGCGAGGACTTCATCCACCGAATCCACTTCTTCTAAATCAAACTCTTCCATGTCTCGCTGAAGGGGCGGTTGCCATGGGTGACTTGTTTTTCGACTTAACGGATCAGCGACTTTGTTAGCTTTTCCCGGATGATATTGAATGGAAAGGTCGTAATCTTTTATCAACTCCAGCCATCTGCGCTGCCGCATATTGAGCTCTTTCTGGGTAAAAAGGTACTTTAGGCTCTTGTGGTCTGTATAGATTTCACACTTCTCACCATACAAGTAGTGCCTCCATATCTTCAATGCGAAAACCACGGTGGCAATTTCAAGATCATGGACAGGGTAGTTTTGCTCAAATGGCTTCAACTGCCGGGATGCATAAGCTATCACTTTGTCATTCTGCATAAGAACACATCCGAGACCATTCTTCGAAGCATCACTGTACACTACATACTTCTCACCAGGAGTGGGCTGAGCTAGAATAGGAGCGGACTTCAACTTTGCTTTTAGCTCCGAGAAACTCTTTTCACAGTCGACACTCCATTCGAACTTGGTTTTCTTTTGGGTCAATCTAGTGAGGGGAACAGCTATCCTCGAGAATCCTTCGACAAACTTTCTGTAATATCTGGCTAGTTCGAGGAAACTTCTCACTTCCGTAACAGTTGTTGGTCTGGGCCATTCCGTGATAGCTTCAATTTTCTTGGGATCCACTGAAATCCCATCTTCTGAAATCACATGACCAAGGAAGGATACACTTTGCAGCCAAAACTCGCATTTGCTAAACTTTGCATACAACTGTCTTGCTCTTAGAATATTCAAGACTGTCCTCAAATGGGCTACGGGAGTCTCTTCGTCGGGTAAGTAAATCAAGATGTCGTCTACGAAGACCACTACGAACTTGTCCAGCTGTTCTTGAAAAATTCGGTTCATGAGATCCATAAAGGCGGCCGGGGCAATTGTCAAACCAAAGGGCATGACTAAGAATTCATAGTGTCCATAGCGGGTTCTGAAAGCAGTCTTAGGAACATCTTCCGCCTTAATCTTCAGTTGAAAGTATCCGGATCGCAGGTCAATTTTACTAAAGATTCGGGATCCCTGCATTAAGATACTTTAGATAGTGTTTGAAAAGATTTAAATCTTAATCAAACTAAAGCTTACTAGTTACATACCCTGAGCTGGCCAAATAAGTCGTCAATCCGGGACAATGGGTACTTGTTCTTTATGGTAATTTTGTTGAGCTCCCGGTAGTCGATGCATAAACGCATACTTCCATCTTTCTTCTTCACGAATAGCACCGGAGCACCCCATGGTGAAACACTAGGGCGAATGAGTTTCTTTTCTAATAGTTCGTGTAACTGCTCCTTTAACTCATTTAGTTCTGCAGGTGCCATTCTATAAGGGGTTTTTGATATGGGTTCAGCTCCTGGGATAAGGTTTATTTCGAAAGCGATCTCGCGATCAGGAGGTAGTCCAGGTAAATCATCAGGAAACACATCAGGGTATTCATTAACGATTGGGACTTGTGCAAGGGTAGGGCTAGCTTGTTCAGCACTCAAGACATACACAAATAATCCTTCATGACCTTTCCTTAACGCTCGGCTCGCTCGTGCTGCGTTAACAAAAACTTCTAGGATGGTTTGTTTAACTTAGCTCCTCCTTGGAATGATATTTCCACTTGGGTTGGGTTCTTAATTATAACTTGCCTACTGCGGCAGTCAATGTGAGTGTGATTTCTAGAGAGCCAATCCATTCGGATATCACGTCAAAATCACTCATAGATATGGGGATCAAATTTGCCTTAAACCGTTGATCATTAAACTCGAGCGCACAATTCTTGAAGATGTGATGGGAAGCAAGCACCTGGTCACCAGCTGCTTGTACTCTATAGGGTGATTCTAGTTTGACTGGATTATGGTCGAGATTCTTAGCAAACTTCCCTGAAATAAATGAGTGGCTGGTGCCACTGTCGAACAATACATTTGCGGTATGCTACACACTAAGATAGTTTCTGAACCATGCACATTTGTTAAGCAATAATAGGTATGTATAAGTAAAATGTACTGAAGACATAAAACTTTTAAATCTTACCAGTCACTACATCGGCAGTCTCTTCAACATCAGCATCTGTCATGGCGTGTACCCTTGCATTTGCTCGGGGCCGTTGGTTCTTGGGCTGCTGTTGTTGCTGCGCGCTCCTCTTTCTGGACAATCTTTAATCAGATGACCGTCTTTGCCGCATCCAAAACATTTACCCGTCTTCCATCTACACTCACCCATATGCCTCTTCTGGCACTGAGGGCATACTGGAATCGCTGGCTGCTGAGATGGAGTCTGATTCTTCTGTTGATTGTTTTATGATTGCTGGTGGCGCTGATTCTACCCTTGAGATTGTCCCTATCGAACTGACCCTTTGAAATTCTTTTTAGCCACCTTTCTGTACTTCTCATTTCCGATCCCTTGTCTTTCTCGCTTTTGTCCCACATCATCTCTTCGTATAATGTCTCTCTCTATCCGGTAGCATGAGTCTAGAAGTGCTCCAAAATTGGCAGGATTCGCATTCACTAACCACGTCCTAATTCTCGGGTTCAGACCTCTATCAAATTTCAGCATTTTTGTTTCTTCGTCATTCATAGTAACATGCTGAAACCTCCCAAGTGCGATGAACTTATTTGCGTACTCAGCCACCGTCATGCCCGGCTCTTGCTTCAGAGATTCAAACTCATGCCACTTTTGTAACTTGACCGACGGAGGAATATAGAACTTGTGGAATTCTTGCAGAAATCTCTCCCAGGCAATCGGTCTGGGCAAAAGTTGCAGATTCGTCTTCCACCATTGATTGGCTTCACTAAACAAGAAAGGTCTAATGGCCTGGGCTTTCATCTTTTCTGGGGCTTGAATTAGCTCAAAACAATTTTCAACTTCATCTAGCCACTTCTCTCCGCGGCAATCTGGGTCTGGTTTTCCCTCAACGGTAGCACATTCGCCCTCTTGAGCTTCTCAAAGTAGTACTGGGCATCTCTTACCGGCTGGTGGTGGCTGAGGTGGGGCGTTCTGATGGATTAGGCTTTGTCCTATCTGAGTGACAACTTGGCAAAAGGCCTGAAAGGCATTCATATCAGGGATGACCGGAGGAACATGTGCCTGTGGTGCTGGTGGTGGATTATTCTGAACCGGAGGATGCTGGTCCAGTTGAGGTGGTGGCGGAACCTGAGCCGGTGGTGGGGGGATGGGCTCCTGCGCAGCTGGTCGTGCTCTCGGAGGTCTGCCACGTGGTCTCACCATCTGCACTTATGGGTTTGACATTTATTTAGAATATCGGAACAAAATCAAGTTATTTTGATTAAGGACCAAAATTCGAAAATTTTAAGTAGGGGAG
Source organism: Eustoma russellianum (assembly GCA_036186865.1). Lineage (NCBI taxonomy): Eukaryota > Viridiplantae > Streptophyta > Magnoliopsida > Gentianales > Gentianaceae > Eustoma > Eustoma russellianum. Next base: position 18,833,949 of record AP025066.1, on the reverse strand, counting down.
GATAAAAGGCACATCATACCTTATAAATCCGGATTTCATAAATTAGGATTAATTATTAATTTACATCCTAAACCCGGTCTAAGTGGTCCTAGTCTAAAGCCATCACTCATCTAAGATGATGACTTAGGTCTAAGATCAAACTTAGATTGCTAAGATCATAACTTAGTTCTACGTTCTGCTCGAAATCTAGAGCCTGGGCTCTGATACCACCTGTAGCGCTCCGCACCCGGACCCCGTCCGAATACGGTGCACCTGCCGTACCTCACTAAGGAGAGTACAAAGTGTCATGCATAACATGTGAAAATCCACAACATAAGCCATGGACTCCCATGCTAACATTTAACATGGCAGTAAAAATTAGGCAGAATTAAAACTTTTTCAAAATAAACATGCATTAACGAAAATACTAAGTCCCAAAAGTAGCATTCCCACAAAATAACATAACCGAAATTCAGAAAGATCAAACATTGTTCATAAAACAAACGTCTTGGCTGCACAAAAGTCCTTAAGCTTTGCTCCCTTCACATTTCCTTGCCTATGGATACGGTACCCTCGGTTCATCCTCAATCCACTCTATCTTAGCATTATCTGTCTCTGGGGAAAAATAAAAGTGTGAGTGATAAAAATCACCCAGCAAGAATACAATAAACTACCATGAAATACATAAAGAATTGTAACAAGAATGTAATAACCCAAAGACCTCAAATAATAACTCATACCTGATCTTCATTCCTGAATTGGCTTGATGATATAGCCTAAGTCTAAATTTAGATAGACTATACCAATAATGTCTTAATAGTCATTAACCATAACACACATCATGTTCCGTGCTCATGGATTATGCAAAATGCAATGCATGATGTCATGTCGTGTCAAAAACATCCTTTTGGTCCCATAAATAACATGTCGTAAAAACAGAGTATCAGATCAATTAACCCCAGATCTGAGCGGGTCCAGAACATGTATCAGATCAATTAACACCCGGATCTGAGCGGGTCCGGAACATGTATCAGATCAACTACATCCAGATCTGAATGGGTCCAGAACATATATCAGATCAATTAACTCTGGATCTGAACGGGTCCAGAACATGTAACAGACCAATTAACCCCGGGTCTGGAGTCGGGTTAGGCGCATGCTTAGCCGGCAAAGGAAATCATGAACTTTCTTTAAAACCCAGGACCATAAAAACTTTTCATGCATAGCGGAAAACATTTTTACTTGAAAGACTTGCTTGCATAAAATTCATAAAATCAAATTCATATGGCATGTGTACATGCATGATACATGGAATGATATGCAATGCAAGTCATGCCGTGAATAATCGTAAGCATTTCTTATAACTTGTCATAAGTATGATTTTAGAACTAAGAATATCCAGATTTCCTATTTATGTTTATAGGCGGCTAACTAGGCTTATGAGACCTTAAAATCTTCATTATTTGAATCATAACCTGAAAACACCCTAAGGTTTAACCCTTATAAGCCCAAACCGTATATAGAGGTCCATATCCTTCAAATTGGGCCTTCTTAAATTAATCCTCTGTTCAGCCCAATTTTCAGTTTTAGTACATCCACTTTATATTCACAATTACCCATAAAAACGTTAATACCAACCAGATTAATTAACATAGTCTTACTCCTTTATGTCTTAAGTGATTACGATAAAATTTTCAGATCAATCTAACGACCTTAAAGGGTTCATTTAATCATTTTTCTGAAATGGGTCATATGCTGAAACTGGACTGACCCATTTTACTAGAAATTCAATTGTGGCAATACCATAATTTCTTTTTCCAAAATTCCAACTCACACAAGTCATAAACATGTAAGGCTAGCACCCTACTGAAAATTAGCCCATTTGCATGTTCCTAATATTCATTTTTGAGCCCATTAACTGGTTACATAATTTCTGCTCTGTTCCAGTAATTTCAATTGAGCAGTGTTACTAATTAAATTATTAAAAATAATCCACAACTTGTTTTGGCCAAAATTCTAGCTTGAGTACTCACTGCACGACTAGGATTGTTATCATGCCAAAAATCAAATTTATTGAACATCTACAAGTCTCTTTTTAAGCCAATCAAAAGGAGGTACGTTCTGCTCAGTTCCAGACTTTTCAGTCTGAGCAGTTTTACTAAATATTTTATTAAAAATATTCCATAATTGATTTTTCCAAAATTCTAATTTTCATACTTTCTATACACATGAAGCTAGCTTTGTACCAAAAAATCAGATCTATTGAAGGTCCACACGGTCTGTTTTCAAGTCATTCAAATTAGCGTTCAATTCTGCCCAGCTCCAGAATTTTCAACTGGAGCAGTTCTACTAAATATTTTCTTAAAAATAATCCGTAACTTACTTTATCAAAATTACAACTCTCACTTGTGCTACACTCATAAGGCTAACTTTGTACCAAAAATCAGCTTCATTGAAGGTCTGCAAGGTCAATGTTTAAGTCATTGAAAAACGTTACTCCATTCTGTCCGGTTCCAGTAGTTTGTTGTTTTAGTCATCTATTCAGTCAAATGTCCACAATTCACCTTGTTCTTATGAAATAGGTTATTGGTTACCACTTACACTCCTCTGTAACATGAATATCCAGATTGCATGCTTATTATAAGGTCACCTTTGCATCATACTAAGCAGTTTGTAGATAGTAAACCAAGAAAAGTATCATATCTACACAAAACAAGTGTTCTTTCTTGAACTCAATACTCACCTTCCTTTCCATCCTTTAGGCCGAAACATAAGTGATGCCTTAAACCACATTTTACAACATATATTCAAGCATGCAACACATTCAAGGGTCATTTTAGTTCAATCCTACAACAACTTCATAAAAACTCATATCTATCACATGCATGCTCTCCTATGACCTCTCACATTTCAACTAAGAGTTACTCTTGCCTAGACTCACTTAAGTGAGCCTTATTTTATCCTAAATCAGCCTTAAGCCATATTGCATGTAAGAAAAGACTCCATCTTTGAAGGAATAAACCACATGCAAAGCATTATTCTTAAGGAATCACTAAGATATAATCTTAAACTTAAGATATTCAACTAAAGATCACATCTTTGGAACTTTTAATCATTCAAGTCACTAATTCTTTAAATAAGTCGTGAGAGATTAGTGTATACTTGCCTCTTCAAGCTAAATTTCTTGTCTTAGCTTGGTTTATGGAGTGAGTAGAGTTGGAATCCTCCTCTTCCTTCACCCTTGACATACGGTTTTGAAGATGAGGGAGGGAGAAGGTTAGTCTTCCTTCAATAGTGAAAATAGAGTTTTAATTGAGGCTAAACATCTTATCAAAGTAGTCTTGGAATGGAGCTTCAAGTGTAGCAAGATAGCACCACCTAAGAGAGTTGAAGGTTTGCACCTATTTGGACATGAGAGCCACGGTTTGGGTGGAGAACAAGAATACCCATGTGAGCTTCATCATTTTGTATGAAATATCTACTTAGGAACTTTGAAATGAGACTTACCTAAAGGATCCTTGAGCTTGAAGAAGAAGATGAAGTTGAATCTCCTATCTTGGATGTGTTGGCCGAAAGTCTTTGGGTGGAGGGAGATGGAAATTTTCTTAAGTGTTGGTGTAGAAGCTTTCTTACAGAAATGTTCAAGATAAGATGGAAATGATGTTGCCTTGCAAAATAAAAAGAACTAGGGGTGTAAGGGGAGGGGCAGCCGGCTGTGCATGGGAGATGGGGAAAGAGGGCCCAGCTTCACTTTTTCTTACACCATAGGCCTCTTTTCTTACTTTAATATTTATTTTTGCATGCAATTTGGCTATTTTATATTTTTAATTATTATGTAATTTGTTATTTAAAATTTATTTGGAAGGATGTGGAGAATTCTAGATTCTCCCAGCCTTGGCCGAAATTTTGGGGCTCTTGGGGGTGTTTTGGTCATTTCACATTTATCCTATCCATATTTTATATAATTTATACTATTATTTATTTTATCTCATATGATTTTAATTTTGCTTTGTGATGATCAATTAGGATTGTATTCTTATGAAATGAAATTGTTTTATGGTTGATCAAGGCCTCTTGGCCGAAATTCATAAGGTATCGCAATACCTTGTGACATCCCCTTATATAATAATTTAGTATCCATCACAAAAGTATTTAAGTAAAGAGTGCTAAGTTGACGTAAGTAACATGCACTTAAAAAAATCATTGTTTTCATTCCGTCACTTAATCATAGTTTCAAGTACATGGTCGTTGGGTACAACATAAATGCACCTAGTACATCATATAATATTTACACTAAAGCAGATTTTAGTGAACCATCCAACACAATCTGCAATAACAGATAACATTGCAAATGAATAATGATTATTACAGCAAAGAAAATACTAATAAAAGAGAATGGTTTTTTAAACACTATTGTAATATAAGGAAACAGATACAAGACAAATATTATGAATTTATACATATTCACAAAATAAATATATATTTCTTTGATTGTTTTGAAATATATGCTTCACAAAATAATATAATTTTTCCTTTTAAAACTTTAAACCCAAAGATTGAAAAAACAAAAAAGTGGATAACCATCACATCACCAAAAAAGATAGTGTCAAATCATCCACCTTTAGCAGATATAAAATTAGATGTATCAGAGAATCCAATAGAGGCTATTCCTTATAAAAAATATGACAGAAGAATTCTCTTACAAATACCAAACATATTATTCAACAAAATAATTAGACAAATACACATCTACATACAATAAGAAACAATTAGATAAGTTAGAAAAACATTATCAAGCACAAACAATAAAATCTGTAAGTGAAGAATTACCTAACCAAAAATTTAAACAACCATTATTTAAACCCTTTCAAATATCATCTTTTAGTATGCAACACTTCATCTAGTAAGATGATTTCAATCAATTTATAAAACAACAATTAAATCGTATAGAAAAAAGTTTGGAAAATAGTAATTCTATAACAAATGAAGTAGTAGCTGACTCAAATGTTAATACTTCTATAGCTAGCAGAACTAGAAATAAAGAAAAAGAAGTTACTTCTTTCTAAAATTAACAATTTAGAAGAAATGAATCTTCAAATAATTCTGATAGCTCAGATAATGAAATAAGCAAAGCATATGAACAATTCCAGAATAATAAATTCTAAAGCAATAAAGTAGAAAAAATAGAATGGGATAATCTATAGTACCAGTACAATGCCTGCCGATTTAAAAATAAAACATATTTCCCAATATCGTTTAATGCACAATCAATATATTCTTGGAATATAAGATGGAATGTCCAGAATATCAAATAATTATGTATTACAACAAATGACAATGGTAGCAAATGCTTATAGAACTCAGTTGACACCTGATGATAAAACGATTGCTGAATATCTTATTTCTGGGTTCTCTGGAAAACTTAAAGGTTGGTGGGATCATTATTTAACTCCCATACAAAGACAAGAAATATTAAATGCAATAAAAATTGATGAAGAAAGAATCCTATAATTATTGATGAAGGAACAATATCTGATACTGTTGCCACATTTATATTATGTATATCTTTACATTTTATAGGTGACCCATCACATATTAAAGATAAAAATGCAGAATTATTAGCAAATTTAAGATGTAGAAAACTTAGTGATTTTCAATGGTAGAAAATACTTTTCTAACCAGAGTCATGATTAGAGAGGATTTCAATCAGCCATTCTGGAAAGAAAATTCCTTGCAGGATTACCAAATTTATTAGGAGAAAAAGTTAGAAATAAAATTAGAGAAAATTCAGGACAACAAATAATCTCTTATTCAAACTATATATTGGAGAATTAATAACTTTTATACAAAAAGAAGGATTAAGATTATGCCAAGATATAAGATTACAAAGTGGTTTAAAGAAAGAATTAAGACAGACTAAATCTGAATTAGGTACTTTCTGCAAACAATTTGATAATGATCCATATAAGCCGCATAATAAAGAATGTCAAGGAGAATGTTTTAGAAAACATTATAATAGAAATATTAGAAAACCTTATAACAACAAATACAACAACAGATATAATAAAAACACTAAATATAATAAAGATTCCTAAAATCCTCTAATGAATTCTATAAAATAATTACAACAATAAATATACTAAAAACCTTACAGAAAAATAAAAACACAAAAGATTACAAAAATATTGAATGTTATAAATGTCATAATAAAGGTCATACCGCAAATTATTGTAGATTAAAAACAAAGTTACAAGAATTAAATCTAGAAGAATCTATACTAGAAAATATCAAATCTACTTGTTGAATCTTCTTCGGAGACAGAAGAAACATCTTTCGAGTCTGCTGAAGATCTTCAAGTTGATGAAATATACATCTTCTTCAGAATCTTCTGATGAAGAATAACATATTTATGTTCTGACAAAAGAACAAGAAACATATTAGAAATGTTAAAACATATCGAAAATCCTCAATTACAAAAAGAATATATAGATAAAATCATAGATATTAATTAAAAACAAAAGGAAACAAATAAACCAAATATATTACCAAATGTTTCAACTAGTTATTATGACCTAACTAGTATATAAATAAAATAAAAATACAAAGAACAAAAATGTAACAATTCCAGATTTACAAAAGAAATAAAAGAGATAAAAAGAATTAAAAGAATTAAAAAATAAACAAAAAAGATTCAGTTATGAAATTAATCCTTACAAAATCACAGACTACAGAAGAGTCTGATCAATCTTCAGAAACAGAACTAGTAAATATAGATACAAATATCATAGAGAATATTTCTAATGTGCCAGAAGATTTTTTATTTGTTTTAAGAGAAATAACATCAAGAAATATTTAATAAGAGTAAGCATAAAATTCTCACTAGATACAATTGCTCTATTTGATACAGGAGCAGATTTAAATTGTATTAAAACTAATTTAGTCCCAAATCTTATAGAGAATCTACAACTACTAGACTCTACGGAAATAATACTAAATTAGAAGTTAAATGTAAAATTGAAGCTTACATTATAAATCAAATACATCAATAAAAGCAAACACCTTTTATGAATTTAATTACACCATATAAGTAGGAATTAATTCTATTTCTTTTAAAATAAGAAATAAAAAATTACATTTTGAATTTTTTGAAAAACCTAAAACAAAAAATTTGGATTTAATTAAGGCTTGTTCGATTCATAAAGAACAAGTAAATGCAATAATCAAGAGTAAGACTTTCCAATTACAATCATTAAAGGATACGGTAAATATAAATAAAATAGAACAATCATTGAAAGATCCTAAGAAATACTAAAATACAAAATCTTAAATTATCATTTGAAAATGAACTTTGTTCAGATCTTCCAAATGCTTTCTGGTCAAGGAAACAACATATATTTGATCTTCCATACACTCCAGAATTTAAGAAGAAGAAATACCTACAAAAGCAAGACCAATTCAAATGAATGCTGAATTAGAAAAACATTGTAAAAAAGAAATACAAGATTTAGAATCAAAAGGATTAATACAAAAATCAAGGTCTCCTTGGAGTTGTGCTGCTTTTTATGTAAATAAAATGCAGAAATAGAAAGAGGAACACCTAGATTAGTAATAAATTATAAACCATTAAATAAAGCATTAAAATGGATAAGATACCTATTACCTAATAAAAAAGACTTATTAACAAGATTACATTCTGTATGTATATATTCAAAATTTGATATGAAATAAGGATTTTGGCAAATACAAATATCTGAAAAAGATATACAAAACAGCATTCACAGTCCCATTTGGGCAATATGAATGGAAAGTAATGTCTTTTGGATTAAAAAATGCACCTTCTGAATATCAGAGAATTATGAATAATATATTTATGGATTATTCTAATTTTTGCATTGTCTATATAGATGATGTATTAATATTTTCCAAATCAATAGAAGAACATTTTAAACACTTAAAAAATTTCTTTTATAGAAAAGAAAAATGTTTTAGTATTATCCAAATCTAAAATGTCTTTATTTCAGACTAAAATAAGATTCTTAGGTCATCATTTAACCCAAAGAACAATTTTACCAATAGAAAGATCTCTAGAATTTGCATCCAAATTTCCAGATAAAATATTGGATAAGAATCAATTACAAAGATTTCTTGGATCTTTAAATTATGTTGTTGATTTTATTCCAAATATTAATAATTGCAAAACCATTACATAATAGATTAAAAAAAATCCACCAATATGTACTGAAGAACTACTTCAGTTGTTAAGAAAATAAAAAGTCTAGTTACTGATATACCTTGATTACATATAGGAGATCCAAATCTATTTAAAATAGTTGAAACAGATGCATCAGATATTGGATATGGTGGAATATTAAAACAATTACAAAATAGAAAAGTATATAGTTCAATATACTTCTGGTCATTGGAATGATACCCAAAAATCATATTCTACTATCAAAAAATTTTCGAGTATTGTATTATGTATTAATAAATTTCAAAGTGATTTGTTGGATAAAAAATTTCTTTTACGTATTGATTGCAAATCTGCGAAAGAATTTTTGCAAAAGGATGTTAAAAATTTAGCTTCAAACAAATATTTGCTAGATGGCAAGCTTTATTAAGTATTTTGATTTTGATATTGAATATATAAAAGGAGATACAAATTTTGTTCCCGACTTTCTGACCAGAGAATTCCTCCAAAACAGACATAATGCCGAGGAAGTCAAAGGACAAAGAAAGCTACCAGCAAATAATGACAATAATATCCCACGGAAAACGTGGGCGGATAAAGTTGAAGAAGAGGAAGAACTTCTTCAAAAAACTCCAATAGCAGCAGTTCCAATATCCCAAATATCTCCAATAAAACACCAATATCCATTATTAAAAGCCTATCCAATAGTTCCGAATTTCAAGCATTGCTTGAAAAATTCAATATACCAAAAATTACAGAAATAGCCGAGACTTCATCATCAGCAATATCTAAACCAAAGCCATCCACTTCAATAACCCAAAAACCAAATAAAGTCTTCAAACCTCAATCCACGGAAGTGACGAGCAAAATGCCTACATATAAAAAGGCTGTGCAAACAACGCAGTTTGTGGAAAAATCATTCTATCAATATATTACTACTATAGAAAAATCATATTATAATACTAATCCCCTATTTGCTTTACAAAATTATTTTGGAAAAGCTTTTTTCTATAAATCATGGAATATTGCGAAAACAATAGAATATTATCAACATTTATTGATAATGACGTATTCTGTTGAAATAAAACATCATTTTAATAAAGAAAATACAGAGTATGCCTTCTCCAAATGACCAGGCAATTCATAGTGGAGGGACCTTTATTTTGGCCACATTCCCCTCAAAATTCCTATAAAAGGAGGGGGTATGCAACCTTGAAAAAGGGACAAGTTTCCTCACCATCTTTCTTTCACTTTCTCTCTCCACATTCTCTCTCTCCATTTCCATCCAATATTTTCCCATCCTTTCTCCAATATTCTCCTATACCCTGAACACTTTATTTGTTCTTGAATATCTT
>AP025066.1:18734051-18824417 GCA_036186865.1 Eustoma russellianum | reverse complement strand
AAAAAGAAATACAAGATTTAGAATCAAAAGGATTAATACAAAAATCAAGGTCTCCTTGGAGTTGTGCTGCTTTTTATGTAAATAAAAATGCAGAAATAGAATAAGGAACACCTAGATTAGTAACAAATTATAAACCATTAAATAAAGCATTAAATGGATAAGATACCCTTTACCTAGTAAAAAAGACTTATTAACAAGATTACATTCTGTATGTATATATTCAAAATTTGATATGAAATCAGGATTTTGGCAAATACAAATATTTGAAAAAGATAGATACAAAACAGCATTCTCATTTCCATTTGGGCAATATGAATGGAAAGTAATACCTTTTGGATTAAAAAATACACCTTCTGAATATCAGAGAATTGTGAATAATATATTTATGGATTATTCTAATTTTTGCATTGTCTATATAGATGATGTATTAATATTTTCCAAATCAATAGAAGAACATTTTAAACACTTAAAAACTTTCTTTTATATAGCAAAGAAAAATGGTTTAGTATTATCCAAATCTAAAATGTCTTTATTTCAGACTAAAATAAGATTCTTAGGTCATCATTTAACCCAAGGAACAATTTTACCAATAGAAAGATCTCTAGAATTTGCATCCAAATTTCCAGATAAAATATTGGATAAAAATCAATTACAAAGATTTCTTGGATCTTTAAATTATGTTGTTGATTTTATTCCAAATATAATAATAATTGCAAAACCATTACATAATAGATTAAAGAAAAATCCACCAATATGGACTGAAGAACACACTTCAGTTGTTAAGAAAATAAAAAGTCTAGTATCTGATATATCCTGCTTACATATAGTAGATCCAAATCTATTTACAATAGTTGAAACAGATGCATCAGATATTGGATAAGGTGGAATATTAAAACAATTACAAAATGGAAAAGAGTCTATAGTTCAATATACTTCTGGTCATTGAAATGATACCTAAAAATCATATTCTACTATTAAAAAGAAATTTTGAATATTGTATTATGTATTAATAAATTTCAAAGTGATTTGTTGAATAAAAATTTCTTTTACGTATTGATTGCAAATCTGCGAAAGAAATTTTGCAAAAGGATGTTAAAAATTAGCTTCAAAACAAATATTTGCTAGATGGCAAGCTTTATTAAGTATTTATGATTTTGATATTGAATATATAAAAGGAGATACAAATTTTGTTCCCGACTTTCTGACCAGAGAATTCCTCCAAAACAGACATAATGCTGAGGAAGTCAAAGGACAAAGGAAAGCTACCAGCAAATAATGACAATAATATCACGCGGAAAACGTGGGCGGATAAAGTTGAAGAAGAGGAAGAACTTCTTCAAAAAGCCCCAATAGCAGCAGTTCCAATATCCCAAATATCTTCAAATAAAACACCAATATCCATTATTGAAAGCCTATCCAATAGTTCCGAATTTCAAGCATTGCTTGAAAAATTCAATATACCAAAAACTACAGAAATAGCCAAGACTTCATCATCAGCAATATCTAAACCAAAGCCATCCACTTCAATAATCCAAAAACCAAATAAAGTCTTCAAACCCCAATCCATAGAGGTGACGAGCAAAATGCCTACTTATAAAAAGGTGGTGCAAACAACGCAGTTTGTGGAAAAAATCATTCTATCAATATATTACTATTATAGAAAAATCATATTATAATACTAATCCCCTATTTGCTTTACAAAGTTATTTTGGAAAAGATTTTTTCTATAAATCATGGAATATTGCGAAAACAACATAATATTATCAACAATTATTGAGAAAGACTCTTAAAACCTGGAAAGTTAGTATTGGAGGAAATTTTATTCACTCTAGTGATGGTATGGCCAAAAATTTGGAGAATAACAAGTGGGTTCTTGGCTTTATAAAAAGGTAAAGAAGAAGTAGGAAACCAAGAGGGGTGAGAAAAAGAAAATGACAGGGGTGTATGTCATGCAAGAGGAGTTTCGGCCACATGGCCATTTGAAGACAAGAAAAAGGCATGTTGGGATACCACCAACATAATAGAGTCATAATAGAATAACATGGTTTTCTTGACCTAGAAAAGAAAGGTATGAGGAAAAAGAGTAAAATAAGATATGTATAATGTAAAGATATGGATGTGTTGGCATACCATTCGGCCATAAGGCCATCTTCATATGAAAAATATAAGTCTTGACATAATAGATCATAATAAGGAGATAATGATGTATTCTGGATAATTTTTCTTGGGTTGGTAAAATAAAAATATAGGTATGTTTGTATGTACATACCTTTGGCCATAAAGGCCCGTTTCATGTAAAAATAAAGTTTTGGCATAATGAGCCATAATATGGAATGGGTAAATTATTTTATGAAAGTTTTATTAGAATTATGGAAAGTGTAACAAGGAAGTGTGTGTGAGTATATATTCGATCATAACCATGTGAAAAATAAAAAATTGGATGAAAATAAATTGTATTGAATATAAATGGATTGGAAATAATTGATCTCTTAGAAATAAGGAAGAATGTACTTACTAAATACTAATGTAATGGGGATAATAAAAACCTTTATGGACATTTGTGCTTGATTATATGTTGATGGAGTTTAAATCGTGAATAGTTAAGTATGGAATCTATGTATTGATAATTATATTAAATTTTTTATGTTTGATGATTGAATATATGTGATGACAATTTAATTTTGAATTGATAAGACGAACTTTATATGGATTGTTATTTGGACTCTTATAATGCATGGATCATGTTGCATGTAAATTTTCCAAAAATTCATTGGTTTTAAAGAAGCATAGTGCATTGTTTGCGAAATCACAAACCCTCCACGGAAGGGATATGGATATGGACTGGTCTCCGACCAGATATGGATATGGACCGGCCTCTAGCTAGATATGGATATGGACTAGTCTCCGACCGGATATGGATATGGACATGCATTGTATTTTTTAAAGCTTGCATTACTTGCATCATTATCATATATCGTGAAAAGCATATGGACATAGATATAGAATTTATATGGATATAGACTATGGATTTCACCTTACAAGGATTATGGATTCTGCTTTTCATGACTATGGACTTTTCCTTTCATGGATTATGGCTATTGCTTCTCATGGACTATGGACGTTACTTTCATGGATTATGGACTCTTTATTGACTTTATTCTTTCATGGATCATGGACTATCTTTGAATGGACTATGATTTATTATGGACTTAAAATAATGAACTTAACATTTGGACTTATGTGATGTATGGAGCTCTGTAGTTATATGCATAAGAATGTGGTATTTGTGTTTGTGAAATAGAGATGGACTTATTATATTATTGTACGTTGTATTTATTTTGATAACACTGTCTCCGCGTGTATGATCCCACGGCGGATCTAAGGGAGTAAACTTGCAGGCGATTTATTTTTATCGCTCATACTTGTTGTTTAAAAACCTTTGCAGATAACATGGTTCAGCTTAGTGAGTTCGGAGAGGACAAGCCCGAGATAAGATATCCTTGATCGAGACATAGTCTTCCGGACTCATACTTAGTATTTCTGTTTTGATGGATTTGTACTCATTTTGGGGACTTATGTCCTAGATTGAAACTTTATTTCCAGTTGTGTTCGTTACTATGGATGCTATTTATGTTTATGTTATTGATGTTCTGCTATATCATTCTGCAATTTATTTTAAGTTTTGCATTGATTGGTATCGACTGTAGAGATAAAGGGGTTTGAGTGATTTCAAAATACATGATTTAAACGTGCATGACATATTGCATAAAAACATGCATGACATAAACGTGCATGACATATTGCGTAAAACTTGCCTTATATAGTTCATATATAATGTTGCCGCACTAACGAGCCATGAAGCTTTAAAGCTTACATCAAATGGCAAACATTTGTTGTGTTTATACTATTTTCAGGTGCCACCATTAATGAACTAAACTAGTTCATTAAGTGAAGTACTTAGTTAATTAAACTAAGTAGTTCATTAAAGGAAGCTACATTTGGAAAAGGCACAAAGGCAACAAGGATAAGGAAGGAAAGTCTTCTCCTCCTCCCCTAATTTATTAAACACGCCATATACATATATAAATACATATATTTTCAGATTTTTTGAAAAAGGCACATACACATGTATTCCAACGTACTACCGATACGTAATATATTTTACATACGTACGTTAATGTCACACCGCTATACTTAACTCATATTTATGAGTATATTCAGGTCTTATATCATATAATATAAGTCATGGTGATGACAAATTAAATACGACACGTTAAAAGGTTCTAAACCGAAAATGTCGTATCGGGCGAATACCGAAACTTCGCCAACATGTCACGTACTTGCCATAAGTAGATGGCCAGCCCCTAAACCTTAAAAATCACTAAAAATTTCGTGCTATTGGTGATCTTTGCAGCCATAAAATCTTTCCATGTTGGCACACACAAATCACCCCACATTAAGGCCAAATTGTGGAGATTTCAATTTTAATTTTGTCACATGTTAATGGCGCCACTTTAGACCAGCCAAGTGCTGAGATTTAAAGTATATATTATATATGTTATGTGTAACATAAGATATATAACATGTGCAAAATTTGGAATTTAATTAGAGAAAAATTGGGTAATCGATAAATATCGAAAATTCGGTTTTTTACGTACACAACACATGGAATATTTTTGGCACGTCATATGACATGTATCTAGACACTTTTTACATATGTCATACATCTTAAAGTGTTCTAAAAAATTAAATTAAGGGCTGATTGGAATATAACATGTGTGTATTATTAAATGTGCACTACTTTACAAAGTTAGCAAAAATAAATTTTAGCACATGCATATACATCATCCACACCACCTACAGCTGAGATGGAGCCTATGTGGAGCTTTGTTGGCATATTTATTGGTCAAGAATCAATCATACAATGTTGGTGATTTAAAGAAAGAAGCTACAAATGGTAAGGTTTCAAACTTTGTCTCATTTAAAGCACATGTTGAAAATTTCAGCATGTTGAAATAGGCTGGCCGAATTTTGATGATTAATGAGACATATTCTATCATCTTGAATTATGTGATTAATTGGAAGATATTTTGGAAGCATTTTGAATAAGTTTCAAAGCCATAAAAGAGTGATATCTTATATATATCACACATGCTGAAATTTTTCAACATGTGTACAATATGTTGGCCGAATGTATGGTCATAAGAGTTTCCAAATTCATTTCCAATTTGATAAGGATATTTGCCATCAATTGATGATTTATTTTAAAAAGAAAAATCAAAGAGAAATGGAAGTATTTTAAACTTTGCCACCATGTATCACATGCTGAAAATTCAGCATGGAAATCACTCTTAATGGCCGATTTTTATCCATGTGTGGGAGGAATTTTGTCTTGCAAAATTTATGTGACAATATTGTGTATTATAGAAATTATTCTATGTTGATTTTGGCACATGTTTTGAGTGATATATTCAGATTTTTCCAAGTCATCAATGATGACAACATTCAACCTATCATGAAGTGCCAAGTAAGCAAAGCTTAAATGATCATCCAATGAGAAGATGCCAAGTAAGCAAGACCATGTCACAATGATGTCTTACATTCTCCCAAGGACTTAGAAGACAATTTTCAAGAGGGGGATACTACAAGGGGGATGTCCATATGAGCATAAAAGGAAAGAAGAAGAGCAAACAAAGACAAAAAACAAGAGTCGCACATTCAAAGATCAAAAGTGTTCTAGCCTTCTTCTTCTACTCTCTCTTTCTTTCTTCTTCTTGAAAGCCTATTGTACTTATATTCTTACTCTTGAATAGGCTTGTTATAGACCACCACGTATTCTATATCTTTGTAAAAGATTGATCAAGGTGTGACCACCACGTATTCAAGGTTCCTACATCGGAACCGGTGCACCCGCCGTAGTCCGCTATATGAACTACAAAGCGTCGATACAAATCAACTACACGTCATCATAAAATCATAAATCGACGTCAACGGAAGTTAATACTAAAATCCTCGATAAAATAATCATCATCATTAGTATTAATGTCTAAGAATTTCTAATCAATACAATAGTCAAATGTAGGTAAACACTAATCTCAAAAATACATAAACCTCGAATATCGAAATAACTGTCTCAACCAACCCTTGAATGTCTTTTCTGAATATCATAGTCTCGAAATCTCCCGTCTCGATCTTCTACGATATACCAACTCCTATGTAAGCATACACTAACTTCTCCCACCTGCAAAACTGGTGAGTGGTGGTGTGAGCCAAATCAACGGGCTCAGTAAGCAACCTATCTATACCCATTATGAAAATCATACATGCAGAGACAATTACAGATAACATTTACAAATCAACATACATGTCTCCAGTACTCAATTAAATTCACTCGAATATCTTTAACAGTTGACACATCGAGAATAGTCAAACAAGACAGGTAAATCCATGAGCTCAATCTGCATTACTGTGATGCATACTTTTCTCAAATATGACATACACAACAAACAAATAATCACATAAACAAAGAAGAGACCAATACATGTCAATGGAGTAAATAAACTGTGGAAAGTAAGTCACTCCACATAATAATGCGCAACTTCATGATGCATGCCTTTCTCTACGTGTCACACGCAACAAAAGTCATGTCACGCACTATGCTTATATCTCTATCGTGCAATGCATGAACCTCGAGGTGATCCTACCACACGCCCCGTCGGGCCACACGCCTCATAGGGCAACACGTCTCGTAGGGCAACACGCCTCGTAGGGCCACATGCCTCGTAGGGCAACACGCATCGTAGGGCCACACGCCTCATAGGGCAACACGTCACATAGGCCAATGAAATGCTCGTGCCATGAATGCGAATGCATAATCATACATAATCCGGTGCATCCATACTCATATATATGTCCACGCCCATACACGTGCATATATACGTGTATGCATACTCCCACACATCATATATCAACAATCATAGTCCAAACCCACTTATGTCACATATACACACAACTCGCATATAGAGAAAAATCCAATTACAGTTATACAACAACAACATACTAATACATGATAAACATAATAAGTACAAATAGACCACTTACCTCTATTGCATGACATCATAACGAGCACAGATAGACCACTTACCTGGAATCCGGTATTCACTTCCTTCTCTTCTAAGCTCGAATCTAAACAATTGTAGTATACAAATCAATATCTAATAATAAAGGTTACTTTGACTTACTTAGAACAATTAGTTCATAGTTTTCCATTTTTCCCCTATTTGTCATACCAACACATTTATATACATACACATACACACACCTATCATTTTCTCTCCAGTTACGAATTCGAACATATCATATATATATATATATGTATATATATACATACATATATATATAGATATATATATATATATAATTTTCAAAACTGTATATCTATATACATATATAATATAAGGTTCTGAGCATAAACTAATTAGATACATGTATGTATGAAGTTCAAACAGAGTGAATATATACTTACTTATATATATATATATATACATATATTCATACGCTTGCCATTAAAGTCATACATACAGAAATAATTTATCAAGATTTTATGCTGGCCGAATGGTTACCATAAAATTTCTAAACTTTCACAGTATCAAATCATTAATTAATTCATATACAATCATATATGCTAAATTCTTACCTTAATATAATTACATTTATGATCATGCACAAAATAAAAAAGAACATAATAAAGCTTAAGCACACATTTTATCCATATGCATTCGTACAGCACCTAAGAATCTTTAACAAATTCACGTGCACTCATATCAAAATAACACCAAGCTTTTTACGATTTTCATATGTATACACACATAATCGATACATATATACAACCAATACATATATGCAAATCACAATTACAAATGCATGATCCAATTTGATATATAAAAAAAATAGCATAATAACTTTATAAAAGCATAGCAAATATAGCAAGGATACCTGCCTCGTACTACGCGAAGAACGGAAGAAGAGCTGATGAAGAAATTATTGTTCCTTGCTTAGATCGCTGGCGGCAGAATATTAGATTTGGAGGATATACTGATGCCGTTTGTTTAAAGATATAAAGAATGGAGGGTTGAATTTCTTAGGGAGAATACGAATGGCTGCAAAATGTTGATGTATAAAGAATGGGATCATTTTGGGTGACATGTGAAATATATATACATAAAGGAAATTAACAAAATTGGCATATCCATCCTTTTCTTCTCCTGTGGTTGACGACATGGATTTATTGGGAGAGGAAAAGGCAGCATGACTGCATGGCTGCCAAGGGCTGTTGGCTTTCCTTCTAATTAATATTTATTCTTTTTATTTATTCTTCTTTTATTTTCCATTTTCCTTTCTCTAAACACTCACGGTATTCTTTTTTTTCCCTTTGGGTGGTTTGGCCGCTTGGCCTTTTTAATTAAGAGGGGGAAAGTTTCATCCCCCTTACTAGTTAGGATAATAGATAATTTAAGGGGGTATTAATGGTGGGGGTCATCAAAGGTTTTTTTTTTTAAGTTTTTCAATTTATTATTATTTCTTTACGGGTTATAACAGTCTACCCCCCTTACAATAAGTTTCGTCCTCGAAACTTGTGTTTGGTGTAATCAGTGACTTAGTATGGTTTCATTTAATCATTCACTTAGATAATGACCGTACTAAACCTCCATTCCGTATTGTGATACGTTAACCATTTCACTTCTTTATCCTAAGCTAAGGCCTCGAGAATCATTCTTTGTACCCAATAAGGAAGTTTCTAATTCTATAATCTCTGCTTATATAAGATCATAACCTATCTTCTTAAAATTCTTTTTTTTTGATAATATCTTCTTAAAATTCTAAGATCAACTTATGGGTATTGTTAATATACTGGGGTTCCATAATCCAATCGTCGATGTATAACGTACTTGTATCTGCGGCCATCAGCAGCTCTCTAAAAATAGTCCTTAAAGGTATTATAATCTTTAACCTAATTTTCTATAATGACAACGATAAACCTCCATTTATACCATTTGATATGTATCATTTAACTTATTGTAGTCTACAATTCCGAATTCTTAACTCGTCATATATGATTCATCTCCTAATTACATGTCTAAAACATCCATCAAGTCCTCCGATTTATTACTCATTACACTTCATAAATATAGAATCAAGTCTCAAGACAATTCATATACTTACGAGCTAGTTCTATGATCATGTCCTTACTTTTCTCAGATATATTATCAACAACCAAGTATACAAGGTTTGTGCATGGACATATTTCCTTCAATTTAAAGTAGTATACGTAACTATAGCTCTAACTGTTTGAAATAATAAACATTCGAATTTTTTTGTAGTCACAAGACCTACTTTTTCGTATATTTGTTTTCACAAAGCGGTGTCTCAAATGACCATTTGTAAAATAATGGTACAACTTACTTTGCAAAAGTATTACATTGAAACAGTTGAAACATAACAATCACAAAGTCGTTTTTTTAACAAAATGATTTTAGTACGCTTTCTTTTCATAAAGTTTCATAAAACAATTTTGAATAAAATACCTCTCTTTTTCAAAAAGAAATAAGTACATTTGAAACTGTTTCTCGTTCACAAAATTAAATAAGTTTATCGCAAGCAGATAAATAACTTCAAAATAGATATAGCTATACAAAAATTTGACAAATAATATCGGAGCTGTATAACCATATCGTTGTTCGAAAACATCAGTATTTTAAAAAATATCAATTTTTTTTCAGAGGTAGTTGGAGTTCCACTTTATTTCTATACGAATTCGAAAAGAAATATAGCCTTGTAAAGTAGTATACTATATAAAAGAAACTAGTTGAAATATTTATTAACAAAAATCTTTGCAATACCTTTAAAATATATTTTGAGTATACGTGTTTATAAGAAAACGTTTAACTACTTTAAAATTAATAGTCCAATACTTCGTATAATTTTTTTTCTTCTAAGTCACCCATTAATATCAAATGAAACATCAACCTACGTACCCTTTCTCATAAATCTTTAACTTAAGTTGTTCAATCCTAGTATGACACACTAAATATTGATCGACTTAGGACATTCTAATTTACCATGCTTCTGTGCGCCACAGTGATCCACTGTACTCATTCACTTGGTTATTTCACCCTAATTCTAGTTTAGCTATATCTCCCTTGAAAAGCAACAACTGCTTGTTCGTACTTACTCTATTTCAATTCAGGCCTACTGGATACATCATCACTTACGTGCTCATAGGAATCAACACTTAACCCAAATTTGTCATTCACTGTACGTATGTAGTAGTACTCACTTATCACCAACAATCAATATTCTTAATACGACTAATATCTCCGGCTTATTTGATACTCTAAAATTCAACCTCTTAATCATAACTATAAACTCCTCTGTACGATATTCCTTGGTAAACTCTACTGATCGTAATTCTAATAAATTCTTTTCTTAATAATTTGCTTTACTTTATATATTTCATAGGAACTATGATTCCAACTTAGACCGATTCGCGTTCCGACACTACTGTCAAATGTAGGGGTATGAACATGTTTCCTTTATCATAATGGTACCGGTTTGCAGGGGTTGGATCTAAGGAGTTATACAAATGGTTATGATCAGCACTTAGGTAAGGCAAATAATTCAGAGTCGTATGGAGTGCCCTAGGTATACATGGGTATATCCTCTATCCGATCATCACTTAGATCTAATGTCATGACTTATTTATAGGATCGATACTCGATACCATCTTTCCTTACGTCTAAAATCATTACTTGTTTCTAAGTTCAATGCTTAGAGTATAATCCCAGCTTACGACTAAGCTCACTGCTTATTTTCAAGTCATCACCTGACGTTCAGATCATCACTTATGTTTAAGATCACTTCTTATTTCCAAATCATACTCAGTATATAATCAGCGCTTTGTGACCAAAATCAATGCTTAACTCGAATATCAACTCTCAATCAAGATCGTCGCTTATGTCTAAAATCGTGACTTACGGGTAGGATCATCACTTAATTCCTAAGGTCACGTTTTATTTCCAATAACATGCTCAATCTACAATCGTTGCTTACGACTAATAATCAGTACTTATGTCTAAGATCATTACTTAGAGGCAAAGTCGTAACTTAGTTTCTAATATCATGACCTAAATCTATGCTTCTGCCGTGGATCTGGAGCCATGCTCTGATACCACCTGTAGCGCCCCGCTCCCGAACCCTACATCGGAACCGGTGCACCCGCCGTAGTCCGCTATGTGAACTACAAAGCGTCGATACAAATCAACTACACGTCATCATAAAATCATAAACCGACGTCAACGGAAGTTAATACTAAAATCCTCGATAAAATAATCATCATCATTAGTATTAATGTCTAAGAATTTCTAATCAATACAATAGTCAAATGTAGGTAAACACTAATCTCAAAAATACATAAACCTCGAATATCGAAATAACTGTCTCAACCAACCCTTGAATGTCTTTTCTGAATATCATAGTCTCGAAATCTCCCGTCTCGATCTTCTACGATATACCAACTCCTATGTAAGCATACACTAACTTCTCCCACCTGCAAAACTGGTGAGTGGTGGTGTGAGCCAAATCAACGGGCTCAGTAAGCAACCTATCTATACCCATTATGAAAATCATACATGCAGAGACAATTACAGATAACATTTACAAATCAACATACATGTCTCCAGTACTCAATTAAATTCACTTGAATATCTTTAACAGTTGACACATCGAGAATAGTCAAACAAGACAGGTAAATCCATGAGCTCAATCTGCATTACTGTGATGCATACTTTTCTCAAATATGACATACACAACAAACAAATAATCACATAAACAAAGAAGAGACCAATACATGTCAATGGAGTAAATAAACTGTGGAAAGTAAGTCACTCCATATAATAATGCGCAACTTTATGATGCATGCCTTTCTCTACGTGTCACACGCAACAAAAGTCATGTCACGCACTATGCTTATATCTCTATCGTGCAATGCATGAACCTCGAGGTGATCCTACCACACGCCTCGTCAGGCCACACGCCCCGTCGGGCCACACGCCTCATAGGGCAACACGCCTCGTAGGGCAACACGCCTCGTAGGGCCACACGCCTCGTAGGGCAACACGCATCGTAGGGCCACACGCCTCATAGGGCAACACGTCACATAGGCCAATGAAATGCTCATGCCATGAATGCGAATGCATAATCATACATAATCCGGTGCATCCATACTCATATATATGTCCGCGCCCATACACGTGCATATATACGTGTATGCATACTCCCACACATCATATATCAACAATCATAGTCCAAACCCACTTATGTCACATATACACACAACTCGCATATAGAGAAAAATCCAATTACAGTTATACAACAACAACATACTAATACATGATAAACATAACAAGTACAAATAGACCACTTACCTCTATTGCATGACATCATAACGAGCACAGATAGACCACTTACCTGGAATCCGGTATTCACTTCCTTCTCTTCTAAGCTCGAATCTAAACAATTATAGTATACAAATCAATATCTAATAATAAAGGTTACTTTGACTTACTTAGAACAATTAGTTCATAGTTTTCCATTTTTCCCCTATTTGTCATACCAACACATTTATATACATACACATACACACACCTATCATTTTCTCTCCAGTTACGAATTCGAACATATCATATATATATATATGTATGTATGTATATATATAGATATATATATATATATATATAATTTTCAAAACTGTATATCTATATACATATATAATATAAGGTTCTGAGCATAAACTAATTAGATACATGTATTTATGAAGTTCAAACAGAGTGAATATATACTTACTTATATATATATATATATACATATATTCATACGCTTGCCATTAAAGTCATACATACAGAAATAATTTATCAAGATTTTATGCTGGCCGAATGGTTACCATAAAATTTCTAAACTTTCACAGTATCAAATCATTAATTAATTCATATACAATCATATATGCTAAATTCTTACCTTAATATAATTACATTTATGATCATGCACAAAATAAAAAAGAACATAATAAAGCTTAAGCACACATTTTATCCATATGCATTCGTACAGCACCTAAGAATCTTTAACAAATTCACGTGCACTCATATCAAAATAACACCAAGCTTTTTACGATTTTCATATGTATACACACATAATCGATACATATATACAACCAATACATATATGCAAATCACAATTACAAATGCATGATCCAATTTGATATATAAAAAAAATAGCATAATAACTTTATAAAAGCATAGCAAATATAGCAAGGATACCTGCCTCGTACTACGCGAAGAACGGAAGAAGAGCTGATGAAGAAATTATTGTTCCTTGCTTAGATCGCTGGCGGCAGAATATTAGATTTGGAGGATATACTGATGCCGTTTGTTTAAAGATATAAAGAATGGAGGGGTTGAATTTCTTAGGGAGAATACAAATGGCTGCAAAATGTTGATGTATAAAGAATGGGATCATTTTGGGTGACATGTGAAATATATATACATAAAGGAAATTAAAAAAATTGGCATATCCATCCTTTTCTTCTCCTGTGGCTGACGACATGGATTTATTGGGAGAGGAAAAGGCAGCATGACTTCATGGCTGCCAAGGGCTGTTGGCTTTCCTTCTAATTAATATTTATTCTTTTTATTTATTCTTCTTTTATTTTCCATTTTCCTTTCTCTAAACACTCACGGTATTCTTTTTTTTTCCTTTGGGTGGTTTGGCCGCTTGGCCTTTTTAATTAAGAGGGGGAAAGTTTCATCCCCCTTACTAGTTAGGATAATAGATAATTTAAGGGGGTATTAATGGTGGGGGTTATCAAAGGTTTTTTTTTAAGTTTTTCAATTTATTATTATTTCTTTACGGGTTATAACATACATATACTAAGGTAACCTACGTACATATATACACCTACATTCCACAGTACAATTATTTACAACAAATACTATCTTTTATCCATAATATTTCTACACTCCCCCTCAAGCTTGGTGTATATGTTAATACAACCAAGCTTGACAACAAGTGTGAGAAATGTATGAATAGACACTGGCTTTGTAAAAATATCTGTGATTTGATTGTTGGATGAGATATGTTCAATGGTGATGATTTTGTCTTCAATTTTCTCTCGAATAAAATGCCTATCGATCTCAACATGCTTTGATTTGTCATGTTGAGTGGGATTTTTTGCCATGTTGATTGCTGAAATGTTATCACAATAAACTCTTATTGGTAATGTCACTTCCATCCTCAGCTCCTCTAGGACCCTTTTTAACCAAAGCCCTTCACATAATCCAATTGCAAGTGCACGAAGTTCAGATTCAGCATTGCTGCGCGATACCACTCCTTGCTTCTTGCTTCTCCATGTTACTAAGTTCCCCCAGACAAAAGTTCCATAACCAGTTGTAGAACGCCAGTCAGTCTGAGATCCTGCCCAGTCAGCGTCGGTATAGACCAATATCCGTCGGTCAGTCTGCCTTCGAAATAACAAGCCTTGCCCGGGTGCAGCTTTTAAGTACCTGAGAATTCTTAATGCAGCTTTAAGATGTCTTTAACCTCAAATTCAGCTGCAAGTTGTGATTTAATTAACTGGATACCGTCACTATCACTCCCTGTAATTATAATGTCGTCAACATAAACAATAAGAATTGTAATAGCATGAGTTCTTGAGAATTTAACAAATAATGTATGATCACTATGGGTTTGTTTAAACCCGTGCTTACAAACAACAGTCGTAAACCGTGTAAATCAGGCACGTGGGGATTGCTTTAATCCATATAGTGACCTTCTTAACCTACAAACCATGTTTTGTCCGAAAATAAATCCAGGTGGCATGTCCATATAAACTTCTTCTTGTAAGTCTCCATTTAGAAAAGCATTTTTACATCTAATTGAAATAGAGGCCAGTCTAAGTTTATAGCCAAAGAGAAAATAATTCGGACAGTATTTAATTTAGCAACAGGAGCAAACGTTTCAGTGTAATCAATGCCATATGTTTGTGTAAAACCATTTGCAACTAGTCTTGCTTTATACCTGTTGATTGTCCCATTAGCATTATATTTGATTGAAAAAACTCATTTACACCCAACTGTTTTAATTCCTGGTTTGCGTGTTACCAAATCCCATGTTTTGTTTTTTATGAGTGCTTGCATCTCTTCATTTATTGCCTTGACCCAAAGCGGATGTGTGAGTGCTTCTTCAACAGAGGCTGGTATTCGTTGGTTATCAAGTGAGCTTGTAAAAGCTTTCATATTTCCCTTGAGTCTGTCATAAGCAAGGAAATTATACAAGGGGTGTTTGGTACACTCTCTTACACCTTTTCTAAGTGCTATGGGCAAGTTATCTCAGTTGGGTTATTCATAGTTTCGAAATTAACAGTTTCAGCTATTGGAGTAGACTGTTTCCTTCTAGAATAAACATGGGTGATAGGTAAGTCTAACCTTGGCTCTGGTTCGACACGTGAGGAGTCAACGATATGGTCAGAAACAATTTGTTCAGTGGTTGTTCCTGAGTTGTTGGGCTGGATGTCTGTAAGATTAGAATTGGGCGCATGTGATACAACGTCAAGGATACTCCAAAAATGAGCTTCATTACTAGCTGTTTTACTTGAAGCTGCATGGTCAGTATAGTAAGCAATATTTTCATCAAATATCACATCGAGAGAAACAAACATCTTTTTAGTTATTGGACAATAGCACTTAAATCCTTTTTGTGTGCTAGAGTATCCTAGGCATACACATTTATACGTTCGTTTATCTAACTTTGTTCGTAGATGAGGTTGAACATACAGGTATGCAACACACCCGAAGACCTTAAATGGTAGAGAAGAAACTAGTTTAGTGGTTGGATAACTTTCTAGTAGCACATCCTTAGGTGTTTTAAATGATAGGACCCGAGAAGGTAGTCTATTAATAAGATATGTGGCTGTAAGTATTGCTTCATTCCAATAAAATTTAGGAATATTTGTATAAAACATGAGGGAACGTGCCACTTCCAAGAGATGTCTATTTTTCCTTTCCGCTATACCGTTTTGTTGAGGGGTATACACACATGCAGTTTGATGATGAATGCCTAGATTTTCCAAGTAATCCTTTATGTCCTTGTTAATGTATTCAGTGCCATTATCACTTCGCAGTACCTTAATGGATGTATTAAACTGATTTTTTTTTAGGGAAATATATGTCCTAATAATACTCCCTACTTCACTTTTATTCTTCATTAGGTACACCCAAGTTAACCTAGTGTGATCATCTACGAATGTAATAAACCATCTAACACCATTTAAACCAATTATTCTAGATGGACCCCATACATCCGAGTGAACCAAGTTAAAGGGATGACTGGGTTCATATGATCTTGGGAGATATCTACTCTTAATCTGTTTTGCAAGGACACAAGTTTCGCAATTCAAATCACACAGCTGAATATTACGGAAGAGATGTGGCATAAGCCTCTTAAGGTACAAGAAATTGGGATGTCCCAACCTAACATGCCACAACAAAATGTGATTTAGACTCTTAGTCTTTGAATCAGTATGTGATAGAACACTAGAGCTATTACACACTGATGGTTTGGGACCCAAAATACCGTCTCCTACACACTGTTCATTATCATGCGGTTTTTCTTCTGACTGAAAGATGTACAAGCCATTTAATTGTCTAGCACTGCCAATCATCTTCCACAAATGTTTCTCCTGAAAGAGACATTCAGAAGATGAGAACACTGCTATACAATCATTATCAACTGTTAGCTTACTAATTGAAATCAGATTGAAGCTCAGACATGGTATAAGCAAAACATCCTGCAGGCGCATTCTAGCTGTGAGTTGAACATTACCTTTTCCTAACACCTTTAGTTTGACACCATTAGCAATTTCCACTACTTTTGGAATTTTAAAGAACATAAAATCAGTTAGAAGAGCAGAGTTGTTAGTCATGTGGTCTGATGCTCCAGAATCAACGATCCATGAGCATCGAGAGCCAAATGACTGAGTACCTTTCATAGAAGCCATTGTTGCTCTGCTAGACTGTGGCTCACTCTGCTGACTAGGTGCATATCCATCAAATCTTTGCTGTTGGGACAGAAGTTGTATGAGAGTCTTCACTTGCTGAGTGAACCGTAAGTCACCGTCCTTCTGTCCTGCAATATTAGCTACAGACGGTCTATCTGTGAGTTTATGGTTTGTAATCATGATGGGATTTCCATCAATGGAACTGGGTAGTTGATTTTGTAATCCATCCATCGTGGTTACACTGGGTATAGCAGATGTGGTTTCTGAAGTTTCAGGTACTTCAGCCATTGTAACGTGTGAAATAGATGAGAAGTTTTAGGTGTAGAAGAAGAGAAACTGAACAGAAGTTTTAGGTGTAGAAGAAGAGAGATAAAGATTGAACTGAAATTTGAAAGAAAGATGAGTAACAGGACGTCAGGTCCCCTTCCAAATAGTACTCGTCCTTTCTGAAGGAAATATTCAATGAAGCTTTGGGATGGATAGAAACGTGTTGGGATACGAGAAAGAAGTAGGAAAGAGAGTAAGAAAGGACAATGCTTTCTGTGATTGAAAAAAAATAATGACGAAGTTTGTTTTTTTTATAAAAAAAAACTTCGCGTAAATTTCAAGGTAATGCAATCGTAGAAGATCACATGCAGCAAGTGGAGGAGGTGGCCTTGATTTTCGTGCCGAAGCTTCTCCAGGAAGCTAGAAGAAGCAAAATTCCGTAAATATCCCTCCTTTTTCCACGTTATTGTCAAACGTGCATAAGCACTTTACACATTGAGGAGATATAGTAATTTTATATTACAAGGATATTAAATTCAACTATCCTCTTCTCCTTCAACCTCTATCTTCTTCACCAGAGGAATATTTCAAATACATTTGCAGACTTCAGGAAGACTGATCAATATAAATCAAGAAGAAGAGGATACCCAGAGCTCTGATACCATATAGAAATATCAATATCACAAGATTAAATATTAAAGAGAGATTGCAAGAGTAAATGATGTTGGAAAATAAATGAGAAGCAACTGAAATCCTTTTGATTTCAGGATGTCATTCTTGAGAGCATTAATGCTTAATATATACAGGGATAGCCAACGGCTATTTTCCAACGGTAACCTACTTACATATACTAAGGTAACCTACGTACATATATACACCTACATTCCACAGTACAATTATTTACAACAAATACTATCTTTTATCCCTAATATTTCTACAAGTTGCTACCAAGCAAGGACTGACTCTGCAGAAGTTTTAGGTACAAGATTATGAGAAAGCCAGTTTTGGAGATGATACTCCGGCAAATATCATAAAAAAAAGCTACTGTCTAAGAACTAGTTTCAATAAACCTGTCAAAAATTCGAAAAGTGTTCCCACTGAAGAAGTAAGAAGTTGGCATGATATATCTATTATAAAAATCGAGACAAAAAAGGAACAATGAGGACCACAAAATGCGACCATATATATAGATAGCTCAATAAATTTGTACATGGAAAAAGACGATAGATATGGAACTTATGCAAAAACACAAAATAAATGCAGATTAATTATTCCCAGAGCAACACCTGATAGCTTTAAAACCATTTGGGCGATGGGCGACAATCACCTTGAAAAGATGCATTGTCCGATCACGTCCCACTGTCAACACTCTCTCTTTCCTCAAACAGTCGATTGTTAGAACTTCACTTTGGTGCCCGAATAAAGTACTCATGTATGTCCTGTCTTCAGCATTCCATATCTTGACTGATCGATCAAATGAACCAGAAAAATTTCTAAAGTACCTTTTCTGAATGCCAAACATGAAACTGGCCCTTTGTGGCCAGGAAACGCCTGCAAAGTACATTACAAGTAGGATGATCAAAACGATTTCAACCAAAACAACCAGTCCTACAGTCCTTCTCCAATTGGACATGCCTAACAAATACCCATGACTACAAGAAAAATGGACACAAGAAATGGTAGCTGGATACTAAAACCGTGTACACCTTTTACCAAAAACGACCAGTGGCAAGACAACTACCTGAACATGCTGATGAGTACGAACATCCCACAAATGAACATGACGGTCCAATCCTCCACTTGCCAAGTAACAACCATCAGAGCTGACAGCTAATGCTAAAACATGTACACTACGCTTAGTAGCTCGCCCTTGCGGGTCTTTCGTTCCATGCGACTTTAGCACATCATCACTAGGCCATAAATATTTATATGTTTTGCCACTATCCACATCCCACTGAACAATGCTGCCATCCTTGGAAGCTGAAAATCCTGTTAAATCATCCTCTGAGAGAGTTACTGCGGTAACAGATTGCCTGTGCTTCACAAGGACTTGAAACCCATCCGTTGTTCCTGGCTCTTGAACCCTGAAGAGAAATTACAAAAAACTGAATGATTTTTTTCTAAAAGCACATTTGCCAGATTAGTTTCAAGAAGCTGTCAGAACTTCTCACTAACATCAATGCAAAGAAAACAACTAAGGAAAAAAATTAACAACATGAGGCCACCAACTTAAAACATCTACTAGGATAGCGGAAAACTAGTTGGTCAATTATGTACTCCTTAAACCAATAATCTTCCACTACATCGCCTAAACAGGAATGGACAAATATCTCTTCATTCTCACAGAAAATGCCTCAATGTTAGTTCTCGAAAACCTCTGGCAACAAGAACTTGTACCCTTAAATGTAAACCCACAAAAATAGCATCCCCCTCCTGATTTAAGGAGGTGCCAGTCACTAAAAGCTCATAACATATAACTAATTCCCTATTTTAAGCCATTAAATAAACCTCAAAAGTTTCAATCTTGAGCTTATATTCCCAACCAACAAGCTTACCTGGAAGCAACAGCTTTTCGGAGGCGGCCACTCTCTTCCATCTGCTCCTGCTGCAATATCTTGGCAATAAGCGTGTCCCTTTTCCCTTCTCTTTCATCCCTTGCCCCTGCCTGATCAGCCCAATCAGCTTCTTCCTTAACTTCTTCCCCTGCCACCAATTTCCTGCGTTTCTGTAAAAGCTCCAACGCCAACCTCCTCCTCTTCCCAGCCGCCGTCTCCTCTTCTTCTTCTTCCACCTTTTCTTCATCTACCCCACCAAATTGTTCATCGTCCTCATCACTACTGCTCTCTATATTGACGAGCACAAACCTCAGCTGCTTGAGAAGAAACGGTCAACTAACGGAGAGACCAGCGCACCTCGGCCACTTGCTCCTCGGCCACGGGCACCTCAGTCGCTTGCACCTCAGCCACGGACACCCCGGCTTATAGTCATGCAAAGTAAGCTCGGCTTCAACGCCCAGACTTTACCCTAGGTAATTCTATCAGGTAAAACTCGTCTCCAGTTGTCCATGGTAGCCAAGCCCAGCGAAGCATATCGCCACATGGCAAGCATGCAGAAGTAAGAGTCATCTTTGTGATCTCCTTGCGTGTCACGATCTCTGATCCCTGCCCATGCATTGGCTCAGGCAGCCATATAAAAAGCATAAAACAAGAGAGAGAAGGGCAAGTGAATACTCACAAATTATAACACTAACTCATCTTCTCCACAGTGAAAATTATCAGGTTCACCAGAAAACCTCCTATATACTTACTGTTACCAGTATATAAATTTCTCCATAAATGACCTCCACTGACTTGGACGTCGGAGCGTATTACCCGGACCATAGATCCCAGGTTTTCTGACCTTGTTCTTTGTGCAGATCAGCCTACGTGACAATACGGACAATTGAGGCGGCGTAAATTCCAAATCACATTTATTACTTGGTGAAAAATCTAACTTCATCATATATAATCCCCTTCTTCGTTATCGTCATCATCTCCCTCGTCCTTTCGGCGACGTTTCGATACATTAAGAGGGTTATTGTCAAAAAACCTCTTCTTGACGCTGCCTTTGCTCCCCTTTATAGCTGAAATCTTCTTCTTTCCTGCGCTCTTAGCCTTCATTCTTCAACTTTAAATAACGTAGAACAAAAACAAGGTTTGATTTTCAGGGTTTAAGATGAATTTGAGGGTTTACGGATGGAAGGGTTTTGGCGTCAAGTCACCGTTTACCGGTTAGGGCAGTTGCAAGCTCTCTGTATGTTAAATTTTATTTAAAAAATAAATAGCTAATATATAAAAAGAGTTCGTTATAAATAAAAATAAATAAAAGGTATTGCCAAAACAAATTTTTAAATGTGATGCACGGTTAGTGTATTGGAAAATATGGTAATTCACTCTAACATCGAGGCCGTGATTAAAGTTGGCAAATGTTATGATGATAAAGATATAGTGTTTAAATAAGCAGAGTTTCGTTCCTTTAAAGTACAATAATACCTTAAAGGGTAAAAAAACAAAAAGTCAAGATAACACTCTGACCTCTCTCTAACTTTCTGCATTCACCTGGTGGAATCATGGCTGCCTCTCCGGCCGCTTCTTCGTCGGAGGAGGAAGACCTACTGAACAGAAGTATAAAGAAAAACAAAAGAGACACCGATGGAAACTTAATCCACATGAGTGTCTCAGCCTCCCCCTCGATGATTAATCCGTGGGGAAGAAGAAGTTTTGTTGATGTGATGAAGAATACCAAAGCCAGGGGACCCATATATACAGGGGAGGAGGAGGATAACTACTGGGACAAGGAAACCCTTACAGAAATATACGCGGAAAACCTCTGCGATGAAGAAGACGGCGCAGGGTGGCCGAAGATTGAACTCACTGGAGAAACCTGTCTGTCATTATGGAGACCATGGAAAAGAGCCCTCATTATCACACTGCTGGGAAGAAATGTAAGTTTTCGAACGTTGTCGGACAGACTGCAAGATCTGTGGAAATTCCAAGCAGGATTTGAGCTCACAGATCTTGATGAAATCTATTTCATCGTCCGATTCTACTTAGTGGAGGATTACTGCTTTGTCCTTGATAATGGACCCTGGATGATACTTGGACATTATCTTACGGTTATGAAGTGGGTGCCATACTTTAACCCACTACAGGCTAACATAACAAATACTTTAGTGTGGGTTCGATTGCCAAGGATAGCTGCGGAGTTTTTTGACAAAGAGTTTCTGATGAATGTGGGGAATACTATTGGGACAGCAGTCAAGGTTGATGATTGCACGCTAAGAGCAGAAAGAGGAAGATATGCCAGGGTGTGTGTCTCACTAGATCTATCTAAGAAGCTAACACCATGCATTAAAATCAAGGGGCCCAAAGGATATGTACAGAAGCTTGAATACGAAGAGTTACATGATGTGTGTTTTAACTGCGGTACGTATGGACATAAGGAGGAAAACTACTCCCTACAAGGAGCTAACCAACCCATCCACACCCCCGAAGTTGAAGCTCAGGGAGATAAAGAAAGAATGACGGCAACACCAAGCCAGCCTTTCGGCCCATGGTTGTTTCCGGTGAACAACCGACGAAGGAAGACCCCTACGAACCTACCAGCTGGAACGGACGCAAGAACCCAGGAACTGAAAGGGACAACTCAACCAGCAGAGTGGCAAACCGTGACCCAAGGTACAAAAGGCATGTCAGATAGGCACAGGCCATTCAGACAAAAAGCTTAGACAAACACAGACAAAACGCAGGAGGAAGTGGGTCCCGGTACGACATACTTAATGAAAATAACATAGATGTGTTACCCGAGCTGGAGGAGTGATAACCAAGTTTGCAACAGCCCAACAGCTTCCTAGTGAAGCCTAACTCACAGCGATTAATAAACCAGACACCAGAAGCTTGGGCCCATCCCCAAGGAAAGGAATACAAGTTAAGAAGAAGACAAAAGCGAAAACTGCTATATCCAGCCCAAGAACAGAAACACAAGAAAACAATGACCCAAACCAAGTGGTCACAATCCTAAAAAGACCAACTCACGCTGAAGTGGGGTTGCGGAGGTTCACCGCAGGAAACAATCAGGAAAACCAATAGGGTCTAAATGAAGATGAACAGTCCGGACCTACACTACAGTTAATGGATGCGACAACAGCGACTGTGTCAAGTTCTAGAATCCAAAGTCCGCAAGGAAACCTTAAAGAACACCCTCCAGACAACCCTATGACAACAAATCATAACAAATCACAAACGAACATGGATGTGGAAGTGGAACAGCCTAAACCACCCGACCAAGACATGGAAAGAGATGACCTTCAGACTAACTACCCTATGGGTAACGGAGTGAATATGGAAGGGGGTTGTGATAACCCAAAACACAACCAAAGTTGATTTATGATGATTTTGTTCTGGAATTGCAGAGGAGCCTGTTCCCGACTATTTTTCAGAAATTTGAAGGAGATGATTAAGGAGAAGAGACCTGACGTGCTATGCCTTGTGGAAACTCGTGCTAAAAGCCACAAGGCGAAGAGCATCTTACAACGATTCCATTTTACCAATCTTATGGCAGTGGAGGCTTGTGGTTATAAAGGTGGAATTTGGTGTTTTTGGGATGAGAACAAAATCACGCTAAGAGTGCTCAATTACGATGTACAGTGCCTCCATATGGGGATTATGCACGGGAATGGTATTAGCTGGATCATGTCTCTCATTTACGCCTCTCCGGATAAACGGGAAAGAGACAAGTTATTGAAGTCCCTGATGAATATCGGACAGAACATGACCCTTCCATGGTGCCTTATTGGAGATTACAATGAAGTAATTTCCCAGGTGGACAAGCAAGGGGAGAGCTGTCTTTAAATCCAGAAACAGGGAGTTACGAAGAATGATTGACCACTGTGAACTGCTGGATTTGGGATTTACGGGCCCGGCCTTCACATGGTCTAACCGAAGAGATATGGAGGATGGTATCTACGAAAGATTGGACAGGGTATGGTCTAACAGCGGCTGGCAACTGAAATTCCCTGGGGCTAGGGTCCATCACCTCCCCAGAACCCACTCTGATCATCACCCAATCTGGATTACTACTAAGAAGGCTGTACCACATGCAAAGGTACATCAGTTTAGGTTCCAACTAAACTGGCTGGAACATAGAGAATTCGTCCCTTTTATTACCTCCAATTGGGGAAATGATGGAGAACTCAAAGACAAGATTAATAGTCTGATCCTGAAGATGAATAAGTGGAGCAAGGAGGTCTTTGGAAACATCAAACAAAAGAAGCAAAGATGCCTGAGCAGGATATACGGGATTCAAGTGGCTCTAGCCCAAAATGGATCTGACTACTTAAAGAAACTCGAGGAGGAGCTTGTGGCGGAGTATAATGAACTTCTTAACCAGGAAGAAGTTTACTGGTTTCAGAGGTCCAAACTACAATGGCTCGTGAATGGGGAACGCAACACAAGATACTTCCACCTTACAACTATCAGGAAGCAGAGAAGAAGGACTATTGTAAGACTGAAAGATGACAATGATAACTGGATTGATGATACGAATCAACTTAAGAAAATGGCAAGAGAATTCTACATGAGCCTTTACGCTATGGAACAGCCGGAGGACATGCCAGACGAAGTTATTTGCTTTCCACATATCAGGGGAGGGGAGGCCATCAGGCTGAATCATCATGTAACGGATTTTGAAGTTGAGCAGACTGTGTTCCAGATGGGCCCTTACAAGGCTCCTGGGCCTGATGGGATACCCTCCATGTTTTAACCAAAATTCTGGAATGTTGTTGGACTGGATGTGATTCATTATGTGAGACACGCTTTTGAGGAAGGAAAAATCGAAGAAAACAGCAACAAAATCCTTGTCACCCTGATACCTAAGCAAAAGATCCCGGAGAAGATCAACCAGTTCAGACCAATTGCGTTGTGCAATGTGATCATCAAGATTATCACCAAAGTGATTGCTAACAGGCTGAAGGGACTTCTTCCTAAATTGGTTACTGAGCAACAGTGCAGTTTCGTCCCTAAGAGATAAGGGATTGACAATGTGATTATACTACAGGAGATTATACATACACTAAGACAGAAAAAAAGGAAAAAAAGGCTTTATCATCGTAAAGTTGGATTTGGAGAAAGCATATGACAGATTGGAGTGGAGCTTCCTGCGAAGGATTCTACAAAAAGTCGGGTTTGGGGAAAAACTACAGCACCTCATTATGTCTTGCCTCCAAACTGCCTCACTCACGGTGCTCTGGAACGGTGAGGGTGTTGAAGAATTTAGGCCTACCAGAGGCCTACGACAAGGCGACCCCTTAGCCCCCTACCTTTTCGTCCTTGGCATGGAAATCCTAAGCCAAGCCATCCATGATAGTGTCTCTAAGGAAGAATGGAAAGCTATACAAGTCACCAGGGGCTTACCCGAGGTGTCCCACCTGATGTTTGCGGATGATTTAATTTTAATGGGAGAAGCTACCTACAAACAAGCTGAGATCATGCAGAACATACTTGGAAAATTCTGCAGTTGGTCGGGACAGAAGATCAATGTGGAGAAGTCGAGGGTGTTTTACTCCAAAAACACGAACGATAGAATACAGCAGAGACTTAACCAGGCCTTCGGTATTCAAACGTCCAAGGATCTTGGCAAATACTTAGGGATTCCTATCCTCCATGGAAGAGTAAATAAATCCATGTTTCAACCCATCATGGACAAAGTGAAAAGCAAACTCAGCACGTGGAAGATCAAGACTCTATCCAAGATGGCAAGGCTTATTTTGATCCAATCGGTTACCTCCACCATACCCTTCTACTACATGCAAATAATGAAACTACCTCAGGGGACCCTAAGTGAAATTGAAAGACTAAATAGGGATTTTCTATAGGGGGACACGAAAGAAAAGAGACGACATCATTCTATTTCTTGGAGGATTGTTTGCTCCCCTAAAGATGAGGGTGGACTGGGCTTAAAAAGACTAGCTCTGGTCAACCAGGCTTTGATGGTCAAGTTAGGTTGGAGGATGATAACTGAAAACCAAGCCCTATGGGTAGAGTACTCTGGGCAAAGTATGGCTCTCCTCTAGCGGATTCACAGCCTAGACAGAATACGTCATACATCTGGCGTAGTATGAAACAAGCTTTTGAAATCCTGAGAGAAAAATTTGGTGACAATCCAAGCCAGCCGAACCCAAACGCCCAGTCTACCCAAAGGATTGGGGGGCTGAATCCTTCTCCATGCAGATGGTGTATGATATTCAACATACCATCCCTACCCGGGCAACGGAGGACAATAGGACTCATTGGAGGAGGATTTGGAGATTAAAGGGACCCCAAAGCAGAAATTGGTTGCTGTGGCAGGCCAAACATAACAAGATCCTAACCAAAGAAGCGCTCTACAAGAGAAAAATGGCGGACAACCCTACCTGTGATATCTGCCAAAGAGCCCCAGAAACCACCATGCATGCCTTGCGGGATTGCAGCAGAGTGCAGAGAATGTGGAAAGCAGTCATTCCTCCTGATAATTGGAACAAATTCTCCAATTCAATTAATCCATCGGATTGGATTGATGTCAATCTAAACCACCCTACAAAAAAAATGAATCTGAGAAGAAGATGGATGCTAACCTTTAGAGAGGGGGTCCAAGCGGCCTGGAGATGGCGAAACAACTCCATGCACCAGAACACAGAGCTTGATCATTCAGTCTCCTCTCTGGCTCAACAAATCAAACAAAGGGTCAGAGATATGGAAAAAATGCTAGAAATTGAAAGAGAAAAAGAAGGAATTGGCTAACCTAGCTAGGGTTGCAATCGCAGAACAAGGGAGGGAGAAACTGACGGTTGAAGGAGGAATCGGGGAGGAACGCATTGATGAGGGCAACTGGTGCATTGATTGTAGCAGCTGACAACTTGGGGGCTCTCCACTTTGAATGCTGACGTTTTTTGAATTTCCAGATCATTCTGGATATTGGACAGGTTAATGGGCTTTTGTGCACTGCAAGGGGACATGTCCATCTTGAGTGTGGACCGTAAATGTCTTATGTAATTAGTTAGTAAAGTAAAGGTAAGTTAAAGTAGCTTTTGCAGGTTAGTGGACTCTGAGGTCTTGAAGTAATCCGATGGGCTTGGCCCGAAATTTCAGTCTATATAATGATCCGCATTTCATTGAAAAGTACAATTGGTACCAATATATGATGTTCTGTGTTTAGAGAAGAATAATTTTGTTTCGTTAAAACACAGGATTGTGACCCAAATTATATATGTAAATCTAATGTTTTCGGTCATTCATCAAAAAGCATATCTATTTTCCCACATTATTTGTCGGTCTGAAACTTGTCGACCGACTCTAATAACACCACAAAATTTAAATTCCAATACATTTACATTAATCAATGCTTTACATTCAATCAATCATACACACTATATCCCAACGATAACAAAAGCTATCGTTAGGGTCTGGAGAGGATGAGCGGCAAACAAACAATAATTATATCCCAATGGATAGAGAGTTTGCTTCCAGTGAGACCTCCGGCTCTATATGTACCTGTATAAATGGCACAAAAATAAGGATATGATGTACTAGTGTGTTACTCAGATAATTCAGTAAACACAAATAGGAAGCCTCCGATATTAAAATGATATACACATATAATGCAAGACAAAGGCAGAAACAAAAACAAAAGTAGTGCAGAGTCAACATATAGCGTAGATTGTATCTAAGCTCTTAAATATACTCTAAGGTGCCTCTATATCATGTCTAAACCTCTAACCTTAATCATCTACCTCCATGAACTCCTATCCTTGATCTTGTCTTCAGAAAAGTGCAAATCTAATAAGTCATGTCTAATCTGCTCATCTCAGGTCAGTTTGGACATGCTTTACTTTTTTTCCCCTCTACAATGAGGCTTTCAATTGCTCTAACAGAAGCCTTTTGCTGCCTCCTCTTGACATGTCCAAACCATCTCAGTCTCCCCTCCTTTATTTTATTTGCTATACTAGTCACCCCTAACCTTTTTCAAAACACCTCATTTCTGATCAGGTCTAACCTTGTATACCCA
Source organism: Eustoma russellianum (assembly GCA_036186865.1). NCBI lineage: Eukaryota > Viridiplantae > Streptophyta > Magnoliopsida > Gentianales > Gentianaceae > Eustoma > Eustoma russellianum. The sequence continues at coordinate 18,796,468 of AP025066.1, read as the reverse complement.
CACATCCACCTCAGCATCCTCATTTATGCCACTTTTATCTTCTGCGACTGTGGCCTCTTGATGGCCCAACAGTCTGTTCCATATAGCATTGCCGGCCTCATTGCCACCCTATAAAGTTTTCCCTTTAATTTAGTTGGAAAACTCTTGTCACACAACACCCCTGAGACCGTCCTCCATCTACACCAGTCTGCCTGAACTCGGTGTGCTACATCACTATCTATGTTCCTATCCTGCTGTACAAATGATCCTAGGCACTTGAACTTACTTACTTGTGGTATCACTTGACCATCGATGGTGAGCTGCTATTCTCACCGTCAGTTGCGCCGCTGAAGTCGCAGTACAGATACTCGATCTTAGAATAACTAATCATTAAGCTTTTTCTCTCTAAAATACCTCTCCACTACTCCAGTCTAATACCCAGGGTATGTCTACTCTCTGCGATTAATACAATATCATCAACAAAATACATACACCACAAAACTGACTCCTGGATTGGTTTTGACAACTCGTCAAGAACAACTGCGAAAAGAAATGGGCTTAACGCAGTACCTTGATGGAGGCATACCTCCACCGAAAAGAAGTATGTATTCTCCACAGGCGTACGAACGGTTGTTTTTGTCCTTGCATACATATTCCTAATTAGTGCTTTACATACACAACACAAATAAAACACATTTGGTGCAATGTACACCATGTCCAATCAGCATTCGAATTTCAAAGGATCTAAATTCTGAATATTACTAGCCTATTTGCAAATCGTTTTCTTCCATTGTGTAGGAGTTCGCTCATCATTGCACGAATACTAAACCAAACTAAACCAGTATATTCCAACAACAGTAAAAGTTACTGTTAGGGTATTGAAAGAGTGGGAGGCAGGCAAACAATACCTCCATCCGAAAAGATAGAGAGATTTTTTCCGTTGAGATCCCCAGCTATATCTGAAACTTGCGCCAAATGAAAACTAGGACGTGTGGATATGTTTCTGCATAATTTTATGATTTTTGAAATTTTTTACTATTTTTACCGTTGCAATAAAATCGATGCAGAAAACTGGAAACTAGAAGTAAAGTGCTAAAAAGTAAGAACACTAAGGATTTTATATTGGTTCGGTTAAAACAGCCTACTCCAGTCTTCGAGGACACCTCCTTCGGTTATCACTAAACACAAAAATATCTTACCACAACGGTGGGTGGAGTTAAACACTAACTCCACCATTTTACAATCAAAACAATCAATCAAATCAATCACGAACACTACCACCGATCGAATGAAGGTTTGATCACACATTGATCAATCTTTTACATACCATGAACGTGTATGGGTGGTGTATTCAAAGCCCGTACAATATGTAGAATATACGAACAATAGGCTTAAGAGAAGAACAAGAAGAAAGTAGTATAGCTTCTTGCACTTGAGAGGATGTGAGTTGTATCTTGGCCTTATTTTATACTAACTTCTCCCTTTTTATTCACATTTGGCCGTCCCCTTTAGGTTTTCTCCCTTCTTGAGAATTGTCTTTAATGTCCTTAGCAGATTGAGTTGTGTAGAAGATGACACAATCTTGCTAACTTGGTGCAATATGATTGGAAGGATGACTTGACTTTGCTTAGTTGTCACTTGTTGATTGATCCACCTTGGCACTCTTGTGTGTGAGCTGTAATTTCTAAAAAAACTGAAAACATGTACTCAAATTATAGTCAAATCATTACCATACAATCACACTAATCCCCCTTCAATTTTGGAAGACAATCGAAGACCATTAAGAGGTACAAATCGCCAACTTTGGTAGACATATGATGAAATTTTCAGTATGTGTCTTTTTTAAATTCTTTCTATATGTGGTGTCTTCTTCAATGTTACCAATCTTGTGTGGCATATCTTCCACCAATTTAAGTGTCAAATAAGCTCCACTTTGACTCCAACATGGATGTAGTAGGCGTGTATGATGAGCTGCACATGTGATGAAATTTTATTTTGGCAAGTTTTGTCAAATAATGCACAATATTTACACATATATGATAAATAATAATCAGCCCTGTTTTAAATTTTCTAGAACACTTTAACATGTCTTGAATGTGTAAAAAAGTCTAGATACATGTTACACCTATGCCAAAACGTTCCATGTGTGTATGTTCGTAGAAAATCGAATTTTCGACTTTCGTCAATTACGCGATTTTTCTCCGATTAATTTCAAACTTCTTTACACATGTAATATATATTATGTCACATATAATATACATAAAATGAAGTGTATATTCAGCTCCAATAACTGAGTAGAAAACGCACATGTGCAAAAATAAAATTGAGTTTGAATTCTCCACAAATCTAGGCTAAATTGTGAGGTTGACCAGTTCAGCACAATCAACCTCTACGATAATTTCCCCATATTGAGGGAGATAATACATCTGGGCCATGAAAGCAGCATGCGCCTCAACTCTCAAAGGCATGTCAAGTCGAAGTGGAAAGATATACCGTGTACAAAAGTACTAGTAGAGTCATGTAGAATGCCGCCACCACTCGAGTGTCGATGCCCAACCGCAGCATCCGTATTTAGTTTCAATCGCCTTGATGGAGATGGCAACCAACGTATGATTCTTGGCCGATTAGAGCGTGGAGGGGGTGATAATCGGCCTGCAACCAGTAGTGGAACTGTTGCAGTGATTTTTGTTCCAGCCATATATGCTGCCCATGTGTATAGACCAAGGCGGATGGAACAAATAATCATCCGAGGTGACCAAACAAGGTCGTCAAAGAGAATGGAAGCATACATTTTCCAGATATTCCAAAGCATCACTCCTAGATAGATGGACTGCATGGCTCCCGAAAAAGTGGTAGAGGTCGAGCACCATATGTGTAGTAGATACGAATGCCAAGACCCAATAGTAAATGGTGGTAGGTCCAACAAAGCATTAAAAAAGGTCCAAATCATACGTACCTCCGAGCAGACAAAAAATATATGCAAGGTAGTGGCACTGGCTAAGTGGCAGAACGAGCAGGACGATGGATAAGCAGTCAGAAAGTGGCTGAGGCTATCAGGAAGCCGGAGTGCATGCTAGCTTTACTTATTAATGTTATTTTCATATATATATATATATATATATATATATATATATATATATATATATATATATATATATATATTTGCTTTTAACTTTGTTTTACACGCATATCATCTTGTTAGCATCTTTACACTTCTTTTGCACATGCTTTACTTGCGTCTCTTACACTGTACATATTAATACTAGTAACCTATATATATGCGGTGTGCATGGTTTGCTGTGGTTATATATATATATGTATATATATATATGTATATGTATATATATATATGTATATGTATATATATATATGTATATGTATATATATATATATATGTATATATACTTTTAACTTTGTTTTACACGCATATTATCTTGTTAGCATATTTACACTTCTTTTGCACATGCTTTACTTGCGTCTCTTACACTGTACATATTAATACTAGTTAACCTATATATATGCGGTGTGTATGGTGTACATATGCACATTTAGGACCATTTTCATGTCGGGAAATTCGTATTTGTATTTACTAAATTTTTTCACTAACACACTATCACGTCATATTCCTATTATTGTGTCAATTTATGCAGGTACAACCAGAGCTGGGAGTCTCACTGGAAGCAAAATCTTAATCCCTAGGGATAGAGGTATTGTTTACCTGCCGCTTAACCTCCTTAGACCATGACGATATCTTTTGCTGTCGTTGGAATATACTGGATATAATGATGATGATGGTGGTGGTGGTTTGCTGTGGTTGGACGTGTGTATTTGATGGTGCATGGGAAAGTGTTATGCATGGGTATATAAAAGATAATTGCTAGACTGTAATTTTTATTGGTGACCAAAATTTTAATCAGGCAGTGGCCGTGTTCCTGATATGCGAGAAAAGAAAAGTAATTTTCATATGGCCATTTGCATACGTATAAACCTTGTGAATATATGGTTTACGGATTTACCAGATTGGTGGTTTTGTGTATGTTGGTCGAATAGTTTTGGGGTTGGGGAGAAGTGGGCCGAGGGAAATACATGTATGTGTACACGTGTATACATACATGTATGGGCGTGTGCATATATACGGGGTATATGTACACTGTTCAAAGTGTGTTGTTTGGGCTTTTTGGTAATTTTGGAAATTATTCGGACTATTTGTTTTGGATTCTTTTAATTTGGACATTTTGGTAACTTTGCCCTTGAAAAATAAAATTTGAAAATTTGCATTCATATTTCGAAATTCACCCATACAATGTGATATATATTGTTAAGCCGGGTTGATTCCTATTTTGGTTATCGATCGCCATAGATATAACTATCTCGTATAGGACAGGGCTTCTGTGTGCATTTTTGGGCCTGAATGTAACTACCTAGTATGTGATATGATGCAAAGGCATATATTTGGTGCTTTAAACGTAACGAGCTAGTCTGAGACATGGTGACTATAGTATATTTGGTTTTGGAGGAATCAGTTCGTAACTCTTACGGTATAAGTCACTGGTAGGGAAAGTGCTGTAGCCATTGCATTGGATTTTGAACGTTGGACCGATTTAGCCGGGTTTTGATTGTTTGGACTTTGAACTTTGGACCGGCTAAACCGAATTTGGAAATTTGGGAAAACCTTTGGTTTTGGTTTTGAAAACTTGGCATTGCATCGTTTTGGGAAATTGCATCACGTTTTGGCTTGAACTAACTTTTGCTTGGACTATATTATGTTTCTTCGTTGGGTCTATTTGTTATCTTTGCTTTGGATGTTAGGGGTAAAATGGTAAAATCATTTGCGAATGAGGAGCATATTATTTTTAGTACTGTTATTTATTTTATTACACTTGCTTCTCCGTGCATGATCCCATGGTAAATATATTAAGGTTACTTGCCGGGCGAAGTGCCATTCATACTATACTTTCCTATATTTTTCAGATGACCAGGAGTACGACCTAGGTTACGTCGAGGACAACGTAGAGTGAGGATTTTGATCATGTCTAGCTGGACCGAGGATATTTTATGGCATTCAGATTAGAGATTGTGTATTATCAGTTTATGTACTTATTGGAGACTTAGTCATTTACTTTTATTTTCGACGACGTATTATTTACCATTGCTCAGACAGTTGTACTTTATTTATTATTTATGATGTCTTGAGGTTTTATTTTGACTTCCACTGACATCGATTTGTGCACGTTGCTGACGTGTTTTGCCATCGATTTCGACGCATTGTATTTTTCTTAGCAAATACAGCGTGTGAGTCGTTTGGAGTACTAGGATTCGGGACGGGTCGCTACAATATCTGTTGAACTTCTCAAGTAGAAAAACTTACTTAGAAAATGAATTAGGGATGGAGGTGTTGTTTGGATAGAAGTATTGTTTGCCTGCCGCTCACCCTCTCCAGACTCTAGCGATAGCTTTTACTGTCGTTGAGATATACTGGTTATGTATTGTTGTTGTCATCTTCTTAATCTTTCTTGGGAAATATAAAATTTATATTTGCGTTGGTAAGAAAATTACAACAAAATAAATTCATATTTTAGTAGATAGCAATAATAAATTCAACAACCTATAAAGTTTACTCAAAAGATACATAGTATCAAAACCAAAATGTGAAAGTGAGACTCTTCCGTTCCTCCCCGCCCCGCAAAAAGGAAAAGAAAGAGAGAGATTTAAAAGGTCGCAGGGAAAGTTGAAATTGGTCGTGAAAGCCTCTATTATATGACAAGGAACATTCGTTTTTTCTAGATATTCCGTACCCGATTTCCAAATTTTCTCACAAAATTCAAGTTTTCAGCAGGACGGTCCGACAGTTGCCCTAACAGCAAAAGAAATGGCGACTTCTAGAGTAAGATCACTTTGTCAGCTTCAAAAATTCACTTCATCCTTGGAGTTTCTACAGTCTACTCGAGCATTTTGCTCCTCTACTGTTCCATCTCTCTTTGAGGTAAGCATTCTATGCGCGTTTAAGAGCTTATGGAATTTTAGTATTTTTTATTGAAGTTTTGCTGCCATGCTGGTGGAAGGCATCACTACTTGTTTTCAATTAGGGAAATCGAGGTTTAATATATGTTTCTTAGGATGAAAAATATGAAGTTTCATCAATGCAAATTGGATCAGCTAGCAAGAACGATTGGTTCTGTTCATTGGGGGTGATTCTTGATCATCATAATACTTATGTATTAACAGTTTTTCTTTTTCGTTTTGAGGTAATTTTGTCAAAGCGAAATACAATGATGATGTTTTGAGGTAATTTCTGGACTAGTTGATGTCAGATTTTCTGTTGAATTATGAGTTTCAGACTGAAAGATTTCTTTTGGACTTGTATTGACTACATATTACAAAATTCATCTCTTGTTATAATGTATTGGTTCGTATGTGAAATCTGGATCAGTCCTTATTATGTGTGTGCCATACCAGCTCTTCACACTTATTAAACTGAGCTGAGGATTCCATTTGGAGTTAATATGCATAGTACCTAAGAAATTTTAAGTCTGTTTGCTTAGTTGTCAGATATCAAGCACTGAAGTTGGAAGCACTTTTATGCATCTTATGGTGATGGATGTTTCTTGCTGATTGTAACGGATTTTTTACTTTTTCAGAGGATCGGATTTGTTGGCTTAGGAAACATGGGATCAAGAATGGTTGATAATTTGATCAAGGCAGGATTCCGCGTCACTGTTCATGATGTGTAACGTCGTTTAATTTATGTCTCTTACTGTTTGATGTAGAAGAGCAAGTTGTTGACTTCATGGAAAATTATTTTTTAGATGCTTGTTTTGTGGTTAAAATTGAGATTCATATATCAATTATATTCTATAGATTATAAGCTTTCTTTTATCTTCCATGGACTTTATTAAGAATGGGCGACAAAACCATTTTTTGGTTTTTGGTTAAGTCCATTACTCCACTATAAAGGTTTTTTTTTAAGTAACTCCACTTTAAAGTTTTCCCTCTGCTTTTGTACTTTTCTTAGAAACCATAATGCTCTGAAGATCTTCATAGAGAAGGGAATACCAGCAAAACAAACACCTTATGAGGTTGCAGAGTCAAGTGATGTTGTCATTACGATGTTGCCGTCTTCTTCTGATGTAAGCTATAGACTATATGTCATGTTTTTTCAATACAGAAAAAGGAGTGTATAGAATTTTGTGTATCGTAGCCTTTGAGAGCGAGAAGTTTCTGCACAATGTCTAAGGCATATTGCTTTCCCCTGGCTTACGGGTGGGGAGAATTGGTATCTTTAGCTGTCAGACCTGACTGCCTACATCTTGATCCAAGTCCAACTTGGTGAATGTTTTTAAGTTGTTGCTTTTTCTGCACATAGGTACTGGATGTATACATGGGACCATATGGTTTCCTTCAAGGTGGAAATGATCTAAAACCATGGCTGTTTCTAGATTCGTCTACGATTGATCCTCATACATCAAGAAAAGTTTCTGCTGCTATAGCTGATTGCTCTTTGAAAGGAAAGAAATGTAAGTTAAAAGGACCACTTTTTATCCATCTACATTTTGGAAAATTTTGCTTGAATGACCAACTTCCTTTGGAATTAATTAAAATTCTCCCCCCTATATGACCAATTGTAGGAACCAGAACGTCTATCTATGGGCCTTCAAATCTTAAAGTTTTGGTGTTAATGACGGGTAAAATTCCACAATTAGATGCTTATGCATCTTTAGAATCAGTTATTCCTGTGACATGGGCCATGTTCCCCCATAATTAACATATTAAACCCATGGATTGAAAGTATGGGGAAGTAAATGTTTTTAGTAACGAGGAAGTCACCTTGCAATGAAGTGTTTTTGATATAGTTTTGGAAGTAAAATATTTTTCAAGGGACCGTAATTTTTTTGGTTTTTCCATGAAGGCGGAAAAAAGTTATTGTAAATACTGTTGCAGGCATGACCTTACCTACTTAGTTAATTTGGAGTCATTGTGGAGCAAGGAATTATTCTATTGTTTCTTTACTTTTGTCAACAAATATATTTGCTCTCTTTTCAATCTCAATCTAATACCACAAGTACATACATTTAGCATGAGGATCAAATTTGTCCTTCTTTTCTTTTTCTACTGATCAGGTACCCTTGTTCAATTTTATGTGAGTAAGGCCACATCAATGTTCGTTTAGAATGTAAGCATGAGGATGCTATTTTTGTCATTTAAGTTCTTATATAGGTTGGTCACTTCAATCGTTGAATTCATAAAAAAGCTTCTTTTGGAATTGAAAACATGGGGTAGCTGCAACTTCAAAAGTTGGGAGAAAAATCCTGAAAGTGAAAATTGCCTCTAAAAATATTCAGTGCAACCATCAATAGTCAGAAAGGAAAATTTGTAATATTTCCTTGATGCATCTAAAAGTTCAGTTAGTAAGACACAATGCTTTCGCCGAAGGTTTGGCTCTCTTTCATTAACTGTTAAGTTTTCCATCATGGATGCATTTTCCTGTCTTCATCAGATAGTGCTACATGTTTATACTTGACGAATGCCATATGTTTTTTGTGCTCCTACAAACTGCAAGTTGCATGGTGGAGGAAACTAAATATATGGTTAAGATCATAATAATGTTAACCTCCTTTTTATGATGTACATAGATTTGTGGGAGTGTCCAACCAAGCTGGATGCTCCTGTTTCTGGAGGCGTTATTGCAGCTGAAACTGGGACGCTCACTTTCATGGTATAATTTTGTGGCAAGCTCTACGTATCACATTAGAAAATGAAAGATTATTACCACAGATTATGAACTGGCTTATTTTAATGAACAGAGATCATGAAGCTGACTTTTAGAGATGAAGACTTATTCAAATATGTACAAGAAGATCTATATAAAACTTTGTTTGCTCGTGTTGTATTCTTTTAAAGACGTCCTTTTATTTTCCATATAGAAGTATATATGATCATAGGAGATAGATGAAGAATAGAAATTTTGAATATAACTTTGATAATTAGAAGATAAACAGTAAACCTTCAATCAGAGATCTTAGAAACTTTTGGAAGCAGAACTTAACTTTCTTTCATACTAGAGATATTACATATATACACCTACACTTCCTAACGGTAACTTTCTGAGGTCTAAAGGTAACCAACGGTTACCTGCTACAGTGGGCTCAAGGCCATTCTAAAATATTACACAAATACAAATAAATACAAATACAATTTATTACTCTACATTTCTACACCCCCCCTCAAGCTTGGTGTATATATTTATGCAACCAAGCTTGGCAGCTAATGATAAGAAAGTGTGTATAGATACAGATTTTGTAAAGATATCAGCAAGTTGATTAGTTGAGGTTATGTGCTCAAGCTTGATAATCTTGCCTTCAATCTTCTCCTGGATGAAGTGTCGATCTATTTCAACATGTTTAGATTTGTCTTATTGTATAGGATTTTCGGCCATATTTATCGCTGAAATGTTATCACAGTATACATTAACTGGCAGAAATACTTCCATTTGCAATTCTTGTAGTACCCTCTTTAGCCATAATCCTTCACATATGCCTAGAGCAAGTGCTCTTAATTCTGCTTCAGCGCTGCTTCATGATACAACCACTTGCTTTTTACTTCTCTAAGTCACCAGATTTTCCCAGACAAATGTGCCATATCCAGTTGTGGAGCGCATGTCAGACTTGGATCCTGCTCAATCAGCATCAGTGTACACTAGAATCCGTCTATCTGTTTGCTTCTTAAACGATAATCCTTGTCCTGGAGCAGCCTTCAAGTATCTAAGAATTCTCAAAACTGCTTTAAGATGTTCATTAGTAGGTTCATGCATAAATTGAGAAACAAAACTAACATCATAACAAATATCAGGACGAGTATGAGATAAATAAATGAGTTTACCAACCAATTGTTGGTACTGTAATTTGTCCGTAGGGGTCATGTCCCAAGTCTCCTTTGACTTACGTCCAGGTTCCATTGGTGTGGGAGCTGAATTACATCCCAGCATTCCTGTTTCAGATAATAAGTCTAATACATATTTCCTCTGGGAAATACTCATTTCGTTTCTAGTTCGAGAAACCTCCATTCCTAAGAAATATTGTAAACTCCCTAAATCTTTCACTTCAAATGCCTTAGACAGTTGTTTCTTAGTCAACTCTATGCCTATAGTGTCATCTCCAGTCAATATAATATCATCTACATACATAATGAGTATGACAATTTTCTTATTATGAGCGAACCGTACAAATAAAGTGTGATCACAATGAGTATGAATGAATCCGAAATAAAACAACTGTAGTAAAGCGTTTGAACCATGCACGTGGAGATTGTTTTAGTCCATATAATGATTTTTTCAATTTACATACCATCCCATTATTCAAATTATTTCTAAGTCCAGGTGGTATATCCATATAAACAAGTTCTTGTAAATCACCATTTAAAAATGCATTTTTAACGTCTAACTGTAATAAACACCAATCAAGATTAATAGCTAATGAAAAAATAACCCTAACAGTATTTAGCTTTGCAACTGGGGAAAAGTCTCTAAATAGTCAATCCCGTTAGTCTGAGTAAATCCTTTAGCAACTAGCCTAGCTTTTTAGCGGTTTACCGTCCCATTGGTATTATATTTGACTGAAAACACCCACTTGCTCCCTACTGTTTTTATATCGGGTTTTCTAATGACTAAATCCCAAGTATCATTCTTAAGTAATGCGTTCATTTCCTCTAACACAGCTTCCCGCCACAGGGGATGCCGCAATGCCTCATCAATATTAGTAGGAACATGTTGGCTATCTAATGCACATATAAAAGCTCTATGAATTTTGCTGTCAAATGAATAATACGCATTTTGTTCATCAAAAAATACATCAAGAGAAACGAAAACTTTCCTTGTTAAGGGACAATAACATTTGTACCCTTTCTGTGTACTTGGGTAACCAAGAAATATACATCTATTTGTTCGTTTATCTAACTTAGAACGTAGATGAGATTGAATATAAACATATACTACACATCTAAAAAGCTTAATAGGTAATGACGAAAGCAACTTTGTATTGGGAAAAATACTCAACAGTAGTTCTTTTAGAGTTTTGAAGGACAATACTCGCGATGGCATCCTATTAATAAGATAGGTTGCAGTGAGTATTGCTTCATCCCAATAGAATTTCAGAACATTCATAGAAAACATAAGTGATCTAGCAACTTCCAATAAATGCCTATTTTTCCGTTCATCAATACCGTTTTGTTGAGGGGTATATACACATGATGTTTGATGATGAATTCCTAAGCTTGATAAATAATCCTTGATTTCTTTATCCAAGTACTCCGCCCCATTATCACTTCGGAGAACTTTGATGGTAGTGTGAAACTGATTCCTAATAAGAGTAACAAATGTACGAATGATATGTCCTACTTCAGTTTTCTTTTTCATTAAATAAACCCAAGTTATCCTAGTGTGATCATCAACAAAAGTTATAAACCATCTTGATCCGTTAATGTTAGCTACCCTCGATGGTCCCCAAATGTCCGAGTGAATTAAGTTAAATGTGCATCTTGGCTGATACGGTTTTGGTAGATAACTGTTTTTAGTTTGCTTAGAGAGTATACGTGTATCACACTTTAGTCTATTGATGTTAACATTAGCAAACAAATGAGGCATCAGTTTCTTCAAATATATAAAGTTGGGATGTCCCAACCTGTGGTGCCAAAGCAAAATATGACTTAAACCCATCAGTTTTAAGATCAGTACATGTCGTGACATTAGACCTATCACAAAATGAGTTTTCTGCACTTGAAGAAGCTTCAAAAACAGGCTGTGCCTTGTTTTCCCTAGTATTAGATAGGGTTATCTGATGATCTGTGGTCAGCCCAAAACCAAAAACAGCTACTTTTCCTTCTACCCAAAGGATGTACAACCCTTTTACTTGTCTAGCATTGCCAATCATCTTCCTCGAATGTTTCTCCTGATAGAGACATTCAGAAGATGAGAACAATGCCCAACAGTGATTATCTCTAGTTATACGGTTGATAGAAATCAAGTTAAAATTAAGACACGATACATAGAGTACATCCTTTAGAATTAATCCCTCAGTAAGTTGAATGGTTCCTTTGCCTACAACCTTTAGACTGATTCCATTAGCAATTATGACAAGTTTAGGCACAGTAAATAATTGATAAGCATTAAGAAGATGTAAGTTATAGGTCATGTGATCTGAAGCTCCTGAATCAATGTTGAAATATCACTTTGTATTACATTGTTACCGTTAGATTACATCATCTCCTTGATGACTGTGCCATATTACCGTTAGTTTAGCAGTATCTTTTTTCTCTTGTTGATGTATAAATATCCAGTTCTTCTTGTGAATAAGATAAGTGAGAATTTCTTCTCCAACTGCCTACTATCCTGTTTACATTACAAACTGCTTGATTCATCTGTACAAATTGTCCAAAGAACACAGATTAAGAATTTCTACATGGTATCAGAGCCACCTACAAGCAAGAATCGTGTTCTGAAAATCATTGGGAACATATCCATCCAAACACCAAAGAACACTAACGCAGCTGTAGTGTTTATACTCATATCTCATTTACCAACCAAGGAACGGATCAGCAGGAAGAAGAATCTGTGTGTTCCAGAGTTTGTCTAAACAACTCAAGAACAAAAAGAACAAGCAGTTCAACGTTCAAAAGTCCTTCTTCCTGGGTTGAAAACCGTTCGGTGTTAACAGAGGAAGACGAAGGAGAAGAAAGGTTTTTTTTTGTATTTCTTCTGGTATATAAGGGTATTTTTGGAAAATCCAAAGGTTACTCATTAAATATTTTATAATTTAATTGTTTAACAACAAGAAAAAACTTTTCTTGTTTTTTGTCTCTCATCCGGTAGAGCAAGTGTACACGTGTACACTTTGCATGTACATCACGTACAAAGGAAAAGAGTTTTTCCGTGGTTGGCAGCTGGCCACCTCGGTTTGCCAAAAATTATTTTGAAATTCAGGATTTTTTGGATCTCAAGGGAGAAAAGCAGATCTCCTTTTCTGTCTCCATCTCATTAATGCTGTTTCCTCATTAACACTCTTCCGTCAATATCTCAATTAATGCAACTTTTTCTTTACACTCTTCCATCGTACACAAGGGATTTTCTCCAGATTTCTTCAGATTTCTTCAGTTTTCATCCGTCTCACCCATCACTTTCCTTCTGCTAAACTGTACGATTCTTCTCTCAAATCTCTCAATACCTTTCTTCATAAATCTTCTACAGATTCTTGAAGCAAACATCTAAGTTTTTACATTCATAAAACCTCTTCTCAAAAACCGAACATCTAAGTCTTACTTTCTCAGTTTTAATGGCAGATCTGGGAAGTGAAGTGACATCCGCTCCCACAAGTAGCGATAAATCAACTGGATCTTCATCCAGCACTATCTTAGATTCCATACCCGTTACAATCACAAATCAAAGGCTGCATGGTAACAACTATTTACCGTGGAGTAGAGCCGTTGAACTCTTCATCACCGGAAGAGGTAAGAAAGACTATCTGTCTGAAAAACAGGTAATCCCTGCTGAATCTGATGCGAAGTATCCCGCCTGGGAAGCTGAAAATTCTATGATTATGTCATGGTTGTTAGGATCCATGACTCCGGATGTGGGTAACACTTTTATGCTTTACTCCACAGCAGCTGAAATCTGGCATGCAGCGAAAGAAATGTTCTCCCAAAAGGACAACATTTCTGAGTTGTATGAGTTAGAAACTCAAATACGTGATATAAAACAAGGGGATCTGCCTGTTTCCAAGTTTTTTAGCAGTTTGTCCCAACTGTGGCAGCAGATTGATTCCCTTGAGTTATATCAGTGGGGATGTTCTGCTGATAGATTGCTTTATAAGAAAATTAAAGAGGAAAAAAGACTCTTTGGTTTTTTATCTGGCTTGCATAAAGATTTAGATGCGGTAAGAGGACGGATTTTAAGCACAAAACCTTTACCAACGTTGAATGCTGCTTTTTCTGAAGTTAGACAGGAGGAAAGCCGTCTGAAGGTTATGATGGGACCTCATGCTGCCTCCACAGAGTCATCTGCCTTGTTGACAAAAGGAAACGAAGGCAGCAAGGATGGCAACAATGAAACAAGTCTGGTGGTAAGGAAAAATGGCTCTAAAACTGGGAAGTTTACTAAAAAATATTGCAGGCACTGTCAAAGAGACGGACATACATTTGAAGAATGCTACAGGAGGCCTGGTTCTACTGTCAAACCTCCTCCTGGATTTTACAAACAGAACTTTCAAAGGTTTGGAAATCATGGGAACAGATCTGATGCAAGTAGCTCCTAGAGGACTGATACAGAGTCGTGGAAACAACCCAGAGCAGCTGTTGCTGAGACTGATGGGAACTCTGGTGCTCCTTTTACTCAGGCACAGCTGGATGTCATGCTCAAGATTCTTGATAGTCAAAGGAGTCAAACAACAAATGAGCACAACAGAGAGGGTGAGCAGATCAGGGCCACCATGGCCAGTGCAGGTATAGGTGGTAAGTCATACTTATGGGTTGTAGATTCTGGTGCAACACATCATATGACTTTCAATAAAGCTTTACTTAGTAACTTTGAGTTATTTAATCATCCTAGAAGAGTAAGAGTTGCAAATGGTGACAGTATAGCTATTCTGGGACATGGGAGTGTTACAATATCAAAACAATTAATGCTCAAGCATGTGTTATATGTTCCTAAACTTGACTGCAATTTGATTTCAGTAAGACAATTAATGACTGACAATAAGTGTTGGACAGTGTTTTCACCTACACAATGCTGGTTCCTACCTTCTTCTTCTTCATGCTTTCAGGAGAAAGCTGGGAAGGAGAAGACTACCAGGGAGATGATTGGCAGTGCTAATCATCAAGACAGATTATACATTTTGGATACTGTCAGAACAGGAAACTCAAGAGGATGTTCTAGTTTATATTCTGGCTTGGACAAAAATGATGTCTCTAGAATAGACAAGTCTAGAATAGACCTTATTTTGCTATGGCATAGGAGATTAGGTCATCCTAATTTCTTATACCTTAAGAAACTCAAACCTGATCTGTTCAGTAGAATTTCTTTTGATTCACTTAAATGTGAAACCTGTCTGTATGGAAAACAATCAAGATCTCAGTACTCTCCCAAGGGGTACTGTGAAAGCAGACCTTTTAATTTAATTCACTCTGATATTTGGGGACCTTCAAATGTCCTAAATGTGAATGGAAGCAGGTGGTTTGTTGTGTTTGTGGATGATCATACTAGAGTCACATGGATCTATTTAATGAGGCATAAGTCTGATTTATTACAGGTGTTTAAATTGTTTCTTTCTCTGGTTCAAAATCAGTTCAATACAAGCATCAAAAACCTCAGAACAGATAATGACAGTGAGTCCTTGGACAGAGAAATGAAAGCCTTATTGAGTGAAAAAGGTATTCATCATCAGACATCAAATGTCTATACCCCTCAGCAAAATAGAATTGCTGAGAGGAAACATAGGCACATACTGTCAGTGGCAAGGTCCCTTATGTTTTCCATGAAGGTACCTAAATATCTGTGGGGGGAGACAGTTCTAACTGCTACTTATTTGATAAATAGAATGCCCTCAAGGGTGTTGAATTTTGTGAGTCCTAGACAAAAACTATTAGATGTGTATCCCCATTGTTTACTATTATCTGAACTTCCACTCAAAACGTTTGGGTGTGTGACTTATGTTTATCTGCAATCTCAGGTTAGAGGTAAATTTGATAGAAGATCAATTAAGTGTGTTTTCCTTGGTTACTCAGGATCTCAAAAGGGCTATAAGTGCTTTTGTCCTAATTCTAGGAAAATGTATACTACACTAGATGTTGTTTTTGATGAGAATACATCTTACTTCTCTTCTCCTATACAAAGTGCTACAGGATCTGAACAGGAACAATATTGGAGCATCATTGATGTTTCTACAACGGGTGGTGATCTGGATACTAGAACGTCTGGATCTGCTACTAGGAGTGCTCCTGATACTCCTGAGGACGAGAGATTACATGATCTGGGAGAACAAGAGATAGTAGTACAAGAAAGGGGGAGATTACCTATCACTCAGGTATACTCTAGAAAAAGAGGGCAGGTAACATCTGACATTTCACCCTTATCTCCTATTGAAAATGAGACTGATTCTAATCTGCATATCCCTGATGAAAGAGATAATCTACCTATTGAACTTAGAAAAGGGACACGTGAGTGTCTTAAATATCATAAGTTTTTGAACAACAAAGGATATGTTTCTATTTATCCCTTAGGAAAAGTAGTATCTTATGACAAACTTAATCCTGGATTCAAAGCTTTCACCATGAATATTGACTCACAATTTATTCCTTGTTCTATTACAGAAGCTCTGGGTCACAAGGGGTGGAAACAGGCGGTTGACGATGAAATGTCAGCCTTAGTGAAAAATGACACTTGGGAACTGGTGTCTAAACCTGATAATGTGACTCCAGTGGGGTGTAAGTGGGTTTTTACTCTTAAATATAACTCAGATGGAACATTGAATAGGTATAAAGCTAGACTTGTGGCAAAGGGCTTCACTCAATCCTTTGGAATAGATTATGTTGAGACTTTTGCTCCTGTAGCAAAACTTAATACCATTAGAATTATTTTCTCACTAGCTATAAACTTAGATTGGAAACTAGTTCAACTTGATATCAAAAATGTCTTTCTTAATGGGGAACTAAAGGAACAAGTTTTCATGGATATTCCTCCTGGTTATGAGTCTAGGGAAACTGCTGGGAAGGTCTGTAAATTAAAAAAATCTATCTATGGTTTAAAACAATCCCCTAGAGCATGGTTTAGTAAGTTCACTAGAGTACTCCTTTCATATGGCTTTAGACAAGCACATAGTGATCATACCTTGTTTGTTTATGCTTCTGAAAAAACTGTTGTTATACTCATTGTTTATGTAGATGACATAATTTTAACCGGGAACTGCCATCTGGGTATTGAAAAGGCAAAGAAACATCTGGCTAATGAATTTGAAGTTAAGGATCTTGGTTGTCTTAGATATTTTTTGGGAATGGAAGTTGGAAGAACCAAAACGGGTATGTATATTTCCCAAAGAAAATATGTTCTTGATCTCTTACAAGAAACAGGAATGACTGGATGCAAACCTGTTTCTACACCCATGGAGACTAAGGGCGTGAATAGTAGTCAGAATGGCCAGATTGGTGAGGTACTTACTGATGTGCATTCGTATCAAAAGCTAGTTGGTAAGCTAATTTATTTATCTCATACACGCCCGAATATTTGTTACTCAGTGAGCTATGTTAGTAAATTCATGCATGCACCTACCAAAGTACACTTACAAGCTGTTTTTAGGATATTGCGTTATCTTAAGGGTGCCCCCGGACAGGGCCTATTTTTTTGGAAAACATAGCTGTTGAGATATACAAGTATTTACAGACGCTGACTGGGGTGGCTCAAAAGTTGATATGAGATCCACCTCTGGGTACTGTACTTTTCTGTGGGGTAATTTAATTACTTGGAGAAGTAAAAAACAGACTGTTGTGGCCCGTAGCAGCGCTGAAGCTGAGTTAAGGGCTTTGGCACTGGGAATTTGTGAAGGATTGTGGGTTAAAAGGGTCCTATGTGATTTACATCAATATGATTCTGAGTTAAAAATCAAAGCTTACTGTGATAATATTTCAGCTATACAAATGGCAGAGAATCCTGTTCATCAAGACAAAACGAAGCATGTGGAAATTGACAGACATTTCATCAAAGAGAAATTAGAAGATCAGACATTAACCATTGTTCATGTGGCTTCTTCAGAACAAGTTGCAGATGTGCTCACCAAACCTGTTGCACCAGGCCTGTTCCATAACTTATTAATCAAGCTCGGGTGTTCAAATATTTACACCAAGCTTGAGGGAGAGTGTTGAAATATCACTTTGTATTACATTGTTACCGTTAGATTACATCAACTCCTTGATGACTGTGCCATATTACCGTTAGTTTAGCAGTATCTTTTTTCTCTTGTTGATGTATAAATATCCAGTTCTTCTTGTGAATAAGATAAGTGAGAATTTCTTCTCCAACTGCCTACTATCCTGTTTACATTACAAACTGCTTGATTCATCTGTACAAATTGTCCAAAGAACACAGATTAAGAATTTCTACAATCAATGATCCAGGAGCATCCCGTATCATTAGACCTGGTACCTGCTGCAGAAGCCACTGTGACTTGGATGAGTGTTGAGTGTTGTTGCATTGCAGCATTTCCAGCTAACTGTTGTTGAGTTAAAAGTTGGACTAACGCCTCTACCTGATGAGACAACTTCCAGTCTGGGTTTGTAGTGACAACAACGTCTCTGGTTGTGGTATTAGCCGTGTGTGGCCTGTAATCCCCCCATGATGGAGAAAACCTAGGGTTGTGTTGACTATTTTGCTGCCGAAATCGTTTCAATCTTTGGAGTTTAAAGCATGCATCAACAGAATGTCCAGGCTTCTTGCAGTATTTGCAGATTTGAGATGATTTATTTGAATAACGATTCCTATAGTTGCGGTTCAGAAACAGTCCTGTTCCTCCTGTGTCAGTTCCACATACCTCATGATGGAAAGTGTTGCATGCTGGAACAACACTCCCAGTAGAAGGCTTAGACAGATTCCGTGTGGTTGAGTTGGTAATCAAGGCAGAGCCTTCATGAGCTGAAGGGGTAGATATCCCCGTCATAACTTTAAGCCTACTTTCCTCTTGGCGAATCTTAGAAAACGCAGCATTTAAATTAGGCAAAGGTTTCATGCCTAAGATTCTACAGCGGACAATGTCTAGATTTTTATTTAGGCCATGCAGAAACTTAAATACCCTTTTCTTTTCTATATAGCTCCTGAAGGAAGCATCATCTGCTGAAGAGGTCCAATTATGGGTTTCAAATACATCTACTTGTTGCCACAATCTCGTGAGATGAGAGTAGTATTCACTCACCGTTTGTTCTCCTTGGTTTACCTCATGCAATTGTACTTCAAAATCATAAATCTCTGACACATTATCTCGTTTAGAATAAAGTTCTCTGCTGCTTTCCATATTGCTGCCGCAGTTGGATGGAGAGTAAATTGTTACCAACATCTGACATTATAGATCCTATGAGCCAAGACATAATCATGGAGTTTTCTAACCTCCATTGCCTATATCCGTTTTCAGTTGGTGCTGGACTAGGAAGATGACCATATATATAGTCATCTTTTTCTCTACCTATTATGAACATTTCCACTGCCTTGCTCCATTATGTCAAGTGAGTTTATGATTAGTAATCAACACAGAGGGTCCATCCATGGATCTGGGCAGAGGAGTGGATGCAGTTGCAGGAATGGACTCAGTTACGTCACCAGTAGAGGGTGGAGCAACAGAGATGAAGGAGGATTCAGGGATATCAGACATGATGAAGATGAACGAAGTGAAAGAGGGTTACGAAATAGAGAAGAAAAAACTGAGAACACTTCTGAAAGAAGAGCAAAAAAAGTGTGAGAATTGTGGGAGAGAATAAGGAGCAGATTGAGTAGCAGAATAGTTAATCGTAAGAGACAAAAGGTTGGTACATTGACGTACACCAAATAATATAAAATATTTGAGCAAGTGGAGAAAATTTTAGTGGTTTAGATTTTTGTGCCTTGGAAACTGGAGCAAAGCTTCTCGGAGAAGCTAGGAAGCTGGGAAAAACAAATAATATCTCCTTTGTAAGGGAAGCTTCTCGAGTACACTCGAAAGTACTCGAGAAAATAATTTTCAACAACACGTGTAACTTACCACGTGTAAACCTTTCCACATGTAAATCAATTTTCTACCACGTGTAAACCAACTTTCCACATGTAAATCAATTTTCCCAGCTATAGTTTCTCCCTTATTGTTTCTGCGTCTTCTTCTGGAAAACGAAGACAATTAACAATGGAGGAAGAACAATGAAGGAGATATTAATGGAAACTCTTCTCCTATTATTTCAGAAGCTTGAATCAATTACTCTTCTCTCCTTTGGTTCTGATACCATATAGAAATATATATGATCACAGGAGATAGATGAAGAATAGAGATTTTGAATATAACTTTGATAATTAGAATATAAACAGTAAACCTTCAATCAGGGATCTTAGAAACTTTTGGAAGCAGAACTTAACTTTCTTTCATACTAGAGATATTACATATATACACCTACATTTCCTAACGGTAACTTTCTGAGGTCTAAAGGTAACCAACGGTTACCTGCTACAGTGGGCTCAAGGCCATTCTAAAATATTACACAAATACAAATAAATACAAATACAATTTATTACTCTACATTTCTACATTCTATGTTACCTGGACTAGAAAATGTTGTTGAAATTTCTGAAGGAACTTTAAAAATTAACGTGTTCCTTTAATTGATTAATCCATATGTCTTAAGGAATTTATCCCCTTTTCAGTTTGCTCTTACCAAGTCTACATTTGGAACATTTTTTCAGTTTATCAACATGGCTTGCATCTGATGGTTCCTACTTTTTTCTTTGTTCCTCTTTCGTTTTGGTAGAAAATGAGCAGCTTCTGGTATCTCTTTCAGGTTGGTGGTCCAAAGGAAGCTTATGAGGCAGCAAAGCCTTTGTTGCTTTCCATGGGGAAGAACAGTATCTATTGTGGTGGAGCAGGAAATGGTTCGGTAAGCTTATATTTTTCGCGAGTGCACCTGATGTTCTCCTAATTTTTTTACTGGGTGATTTTATATTTATATTTTTATTATTACTTTTATTTTTGGTGTAATTCTTTAATGGGTGATGTAACAACTATGAACATCACAAAAGACTTTTTTTTTTTCTGTTCAGTGCTTAATGTATTATGTTGCTCTTATTGAAAATATTTCTATCTTATCTTGATTAATGATTCATTCTTTTTTATTTCTTCCTATATATTTCATGAATTATTGAAGAGCTTATAAAGAAGCTCATTCCTTAATGTTAGGAGCTCATTCACTCAGAGTAACATCTGACATAAGCGTCAATGACTGACAATATATATAGAGGCGTCTATCTGTGCATCGTGAAAATGCGTATTGCATTTAAAGGAACTTTTGTCGCACGAGGAATTAGTGATATCGCTACCACTGTGCATGTCGTTTTGTGGAGCTGCTGCCTCCTTGGATACAACTTTTTGCATACCCCTTGTTTATGTGCATGAAATACTTAAATTACCAAAAATAAATAAATAAATAAATATGAAAGACGGGAAAAACAACCCCAAAAGAGGGGGAAAAAAGAAAAGGAAACAAAAAGCAAAAGAAAAAGATATAGCTAAACTCTCATGCTCCGGTTGATGCTGTTTAATCAAATTCAAGACAAGGAGTCTTCAGAGAATTATTATTTTTGACATGAAATGCTACCCTTTTTATTAAGAAAAGAAGAAGCGTAACGTTAAAACAAAAATCTGAGAGAATTGAAGTTTTCTACTTACCAAAAAGTAAAAAAATAAAAAAAATAAAGAAGTTTTCTAGTTCTGTGTCCTGTTTTGAACTGCTTTCAGTTGTTTCAACTCAAAAGAAAAGCATCCATCTCTCTGTTATGTGTTTAATCTCAAGGGAAGAGCTGTGCTTTCCTTCCCTCTAAGTTTTACCAGATAATACGCATTGAAATAAATCCATGTACCAGCTGTGACTATTTCTGCTTATGCTTCTTAATATTGTAAACTTCTGGTTGCTTCAGTTTTCTTATTAGGTTGTCATATGACTATTCTTTGGCAAAAGATTTCAGAGACTTCGTTTCAATTTTATTGGATGGCATAATCTGGAGAGATGATGATTTATGATCAACGGTATAAAGGAAAGGACTAAACTGTATAATTTGGAGATTTGATGGTCCATGCTCTATGATCTTGATGGTTTATCTTGATTCTGGTGAATGATCTGAAGTTTTACTTCATGCTGCAAGTATAACTTTACAATGAAGTTCTTGATTAAGATAATTCTTCTGCGTTGCTTTTAAGAGAATTGATTGGATGACTGTGGCAAAAGGTGGTTTTACGCAGTGGACGCATGCAAAAATAATCGACCTGGGTAATTGTGAGAGCTATGTTAAGTAGCTTGGCTTATAAGCTCAGTTGTGCTTGAAGTGGCTACACTCTAGAGTTAATGAAAACTTGAGCACATGGTCGAAATCTGTACATCAGCATAATTGATGTTTATCTCTCTGTGTATATACATGATATATATATGTATATGTATATACATATATATATATGCATATGTATATGTATTTATGTATTTATATATTATGCTCTATCAATTTACCTTGCTGCTTCCTTTTGGCTCAGGCAGCAAAAATCTGCAATAATTTGGCAATGGCAGTTAGTATGCTTGGTGTTTCCGAAGCCTTTGCTCTTGGCCAAAAACTGGGAATCGGAGCAAGTACTCTTACCAGCATTTTCAACTCTTCAAGTGCTCGCTGTTGGAGTAGGTACTCAACTTTTATCTTAATGTTACTTCTTTTTCTCTCCCAACCACGATTGTATGGTTATTGATCCGAAAGTTCAGGGGTAATTGTGGCTCATATAGTCTATCTGGCCTAAGATTATTTGACCTTTGCACAACAATATAAGAAGGGAGTTGAGGAGCAGAGTACTTTACATGAAAAGGTGGTACTTGGTCACATGAAGCTGAAGCTGCATGAGCAATTCTACTCTATGATTACACCAGAGTAGTATTAAGGATTTCGTAACTTGAAGGCAATATGTCCATTGAACGAGTATACAGTTTAAATGTTGGTTGGATTGAGACTGCTGAACGGATTGCTCCTTCTCTTTTCTGCTTCAATAAGCTGGTTCGTAATGCATTTATAGGAATTCACTGGTTTCACCTGCTGAGGATACCCATCTATCCTTTAATGGCTAAGAACTGTAGTTGCGTGCTCAGGTCCATCCACAATTATATAGTGTTCTGTTTTCATTATCACCTTGTTTCTGCTGCTTGTCCTCTTCATCCTAAAGGAAGATGTTTTCCGGTTTGAAGCTGTGATGCTATGTAGATGTTTTATCTGGAAGGCTGGCTATCTAAAGGAGTTAGCTACGCCAATGTTTAGGTCTTAACAAATAAAGGCTATTTGAAACTCCAGCTGTTTATGTAGCTCGTGCATGCTCTATCGATATGAATGTCCACATGCAAATTCTTCCTCACCTGCAAAGAAGGACTAGGTTTCTTGTTGGAAGCCCAACTTAGGTTTATTGTTCCATCATACACACATATATACGTACGTGTGTGTGTATATATATATGTACACATATATCTATATATATATATATACATACATATGTATGCGCACGCACGTACAAACATATATATGTATATATATGTGCATGGATACATACATACATGTATATGTATGTATACACACACACACATATAGACATACATGTGTATAAATGTACGTGTGTGTGTATATATATGAAGCCCTTGCAATATCTGATCATTTTTCTAGGAATTTTGTCTATTAAATACGATAAAAACTTTGTCCTTAAGCCTTTTAAATTCATGAAAGGCTGGATGACGCATCCAAAGTTCAAATTTTTTTGTCTGAACCAATTTTAGGCAAACCACTGATTAAGTTCACTAAGAAACTGAAAAGGCTCAAGGCCCCTCTGAAGGAACTGAACAAAAAGCAATATGGCAGCATGATAGCCATAGTGGAAAAAGCGAGACTGGATTTTGGAAGATGCCCAATTGCACGTCATGAAAGGCAAAACTAATACCAACCGCTAGACTGTGGAAAAGGTTGCTTAAGGTGATTATATAAGGCTCTTGGACTTTGAGGAATTCTTCCTTAAAGAAAACGGGAGAGTAAAGTGGATGGATGGGGGAGATAAAAACTTTCAATTCTTTCACAGATCAGTCAAATCCCATATCACAAGAAACAAAATCCTAAAGCTACAGTGTGAGAATAGTACTATTGAAAAGGATTATGACAAAGTAATGAAGATGGCTACTAACTTCTTTGAAAACCTGTTTACTGAACCTTTCCCAAATGCCTGCCCCAATCAGATTTAATTGTAGCAGACAACTTGCAGCTCTAGTTTCAAAGGAGGAAATAAGGACACATTGTTCTCAATGAGGATGGATTGTGTTCTTGGTCTAGATGGGTTTACTCTAGAGTTCTGCAAAGAAAACTGTGAGCTATTAGGTGATGATTTATTAAGGCATTTGATTTTTTTCTTCAATAAGAATTTCATGTACTATTTAATGAACTCCACTGCATTCTTTTTGATTTCAAAAATTGAGGCCCTCTTAGGATGAAGGACTTTAGGCGAATTTCTTGCTGCAATGTCTCTTACAAAGTGGTTCCTAAGGTGTTGGCAAACAGGATGAGGAACCTGCTTCCTCATCTTGTGAATGAAAATCAGTCGGCATTTGTATAAAGGGTTATCTAGGATAATATTCTTCTAATGCATGAATTGGGGAATCATTACAAGCGCGCAGAAGGTGCCTATGGTGTTGCTATCAAAGTTGACATCATAGAAGTCTTTGACACTGTCAATAGAAGTCTTTGACACTGTCAATTGTAGGTACCTTTTAGATATACTTAGGAAAATGAACTTTCCTGAGCAATTCAGAAAGTAGATTTCCTTATGTATCTCGACTGCAACCTTTTCTATCAACCTAAATGGTTCTCTAATTGACAATTTCCAAGCAACCAGAGATTTGAGACAAAGACGTCCTCTCTCCCATGTCTTTTCATTCTAGTTAGGAAAGATTTACCAAACTATTGATTATTGAGGGCTGCAATTGATTGTTGAAACTTCAAATTTCATCGAAAATGTGAACTTACCAGGCTTTCTTAGTTGGCATTCGCTGATGATTTTTTTATACTCTCAAGTGCCAATTACGACTCAATCAAGATAATAAAAGACATTTTGGAGAAGTCTCTGGCCTAAAGCCAAACTTGCAGAGAAGTGAGGTATTTGCCACTGGACTTTCGAATGCAAGGAAAAAAGCCATCTCTGACCTGTTAGGAATGCCAATTGGTTCTCTTCCAATCAGATACCTAGGGATGCCAATGATCATTGGAAAACTTCCCTATATAGACCGTGGTCCTTTATTGGATAAGTTATCAAGAAGGATCAACATTTGGGCAGCCTTTAACTTTCATATGGTGTTAGGTTTCAGCTAATTAACTCTGTTTTGATAGTCGTCTGTAGGTATTAGACTGTTGTCTTCTTCATCCCAAGGAAGGTAGTAAGAGAAATTGAGAAATTACTGAGAACTTTCCTGTAGGGTGGTTCAAAGAAGGCTAAAATCAACTGGAGTACCTGTTGCACCCCTAATGACACTGGTGGTCTGGGAATTCCATCTCTTTCTCTCATAAATAATGCCTGCATCATGAAGAATATTTGGGATATATGTCAGAAAAAGGAAAGTCCTTGTGTGAAATGGGTGCATTATGTCATCTTGAGGAACAAGTCAATATGGGAGGTTCAGACAAAACAGCTGGACTCATGGATGTGGAAAAGAACTCTCTGGATTAGGAATCAATACTCTCAGTTTATCAAGAACGCCATTGAGAATTTTGTTACTGCATCTTTCTGGAATGATCCATGGTATCCATAGTGTCCTTTGATTAAAAAACTGCTTAGAATTGGCTAGGCAACTCAACATCAGAAGGGAAGCTGAAGTTGCTGAAGTTCTTTAAGGAAACAATTGAAGACTTCCTTTTGGTAAAGGATGGGACTCTCAAGTCATTAACTTCAACAATGTAAAACAATGACATCCAAAGAATTCATGGAGAAGATCGCTGGATTTGGGAGCCAGACTCCAAATTCTCTATCAAAAGTGCCATTGTGTCTAAACAAGGCCTTTTATTATTGTAAACAGGGCAAAAATTGTCTGGTGTAAGCATAATCTTCCAATATCTGCAGTCATTTGTTTGTCTTGCTGGAAGAGGATGAATTCATAAGATAAATTGTTTCACTGGGGTATTATCGAAACTAACACTTGTATTTTAAGTGATAGTACATTTAAGGATCACCAACATCATGCTTCATAGAGTTTGTAGAACATATTAGAAAGCTACTTCTCTTTATAACTTCCTTTCTCTCCTTTCTCCAAAGAAATCTTGTAACTTCTTCTCCACCTCTCATCCTATTCCTCCACACCCATCCCTCTATCTCTCACAAAGGCAACCACCGTCGGCGAAGCTTCCTTAACTCACATCGGCCACTCCGGCTGTTGCCATTTGCTTTTGTTCTGAAATCCCTAGATTCACTTAATCCCAAGTCGAGCTAAGCACCGAGGTGCTACCCCAACCTCCTCTGACTATTCCGATGACTACGCATATCTTCGACGAACAAAACCCACTCTTCCTCTTCTGAAAATGCTTTCCTTGCTTGACTAAACTCAATCTAGGCATGCAAGACTTAATACGTGCTAAATCAACTTGAGCTTGCCTGCTTAAGGCCGATTTCAAACTAGAAGAGACTACTAGCCTTCCCTTCTTCAGCTTCGATGTTCGTAAAGGTGAAAAATCTTTGTAATTCCTCCAAATGAGGTCACGGTGGTAAAAAAATGAGGCTCCTCGATCGTTGGCCAAGTAATGGGCAACAAAGCCTCCTTTATCTATCTCAAAAATTTTGCAAAAGCTAAATGGAACAACAAAAGGCTAATGGAAACTCAAAAAATGTCAGAAGACCTATTCATTTTTAAATTCCAATTCGAATATTGCAAGAATGTAACCATGGAACTCTTTCCAATTGTCCGTCAACAATAAAGTCTTGTTCTTGTGGCCTTGGACTCCTGACAAGAAAATTGAAAAGTTAAAACTCAATGTCGTTTTTGTTTGGGTGAGATTGCCTTCTTCTTTGAGGCTCCAATATTTCAACAAGAACACACATGGTTGGATTGGGAGTCTCTTTAGAAAACCTCTCTCTATGGACAGAGCCTCAAATGTTCATACTCGAGTTATTTTTGCAAGAATTTGCGTAGAAATCAAGGTTGAGGTAACTCTCTTTAAGGATGTGACATTCACGAATGAATACAGATTTCTTCAAGAGATATGTTATGAAGGAATGAAATTACAAAACTTACAAAAAAAAAGAAATTACAAAAAAAAAATATGTTATGAATGAATGCCAATTCAATGTCCTATTTGCAAATTTTTTTGTTACTCTTGTGAAGCTTGTGAAGCTGTGGAAACGGTAGAAGGCCATGCAAACTTGTGGGAGGCACAAAGATCCAACCAGTTACATAAAAGAACTGACCAAACAAGGAAAAAAGAAAACAAGAAAGTGTAGGGTAATGCTTTTGTCTCTGAAGCAAATAAGCTCGAGGATATCAAACATCCTCTTTGGCTCCCAGCTAAAGTTTGAAGTTTACGATCAATATGGAGTGATCTCAACAAACAAGCACCAATAGAAGATTAGCAAGGAGCAAATTGGATGGTTGCCAGTGCTAGCAGGCATTCCTCAAAGATAAAGGCTCTGACCCGTGAAAAATAGCAGAGAAACATGAGAAACTAATTTCAAAAATTAAATTTCACACTCTGGTGAGGGTGACTATGCTTCGGATTGTTGATCTAAGGAATAATTGGTTTCCTCAGAATATGAAGCTAAATAACATAAGAATAGGAAAGAAGAAAAGAAAAACACTTTTCGGAAGATGACTGAGAAAAAAGAAAAGAAGCAACGATCAACTGCAAGAAAATACCACGGAACAATGGAAGTGGTTTCCACTGAAACTGATGCCTTTGAAGGAAAGCTTGCAAAGAGAAACCACAACGATAAAATAAGTGATTATACCAAAGCAGAGGATGGAGGAGATGAAATAGACGAAAAACAAAGTTTTCAATCCGCGGAAGCCAAGCTGAAGAAGAAAAACCAAAGAGGTATAGTGAAAAAAACGCTTCACTGGACTGGGAAATGAAAATGTTGATATGGTGGAAATTGAACATGAATAGGATGTTCATGTTTCCTCATGTCTCATGTTAAGGAGTCCGAGGTCAAAGACAAATTCAACAGCATGATACAATTGTCGTCTTAATGGAGGGCCTGACACTAAGTTTGTTAAGCAATATAGTAGAAGTAGGAGTAGAAGAAGTGCAAAGCAATAGTTTTGGTCTTTTTATAGAATTTTGAATTAATCCTAAGAAGTAGGCTTTGGCCTGTTGATGGTTTGAAAGTGCATTGAGCAACACTTCACTCCCATGATCTTCCTTTCTCTTGGGATAATACACTAAACTGAATGCAGGGTGGCTCTTGATTGTCAAAATTCCAGAAGAATCTCGTTTATTTTGTGAAAAAGGCAAAAATATATTAGTTTTATTAAGAAAATCCACTTTTATCACACGTTTAGAAGAAAACCTAATATTATGCACTAAGGTTTGTTAAAACCGTGGTATGTCAAGGACTGCGGTTTCGACAGAACCGCGATGTGCCAATTTGATTTTATGTTGGTTATGTTAAAATTGCGATGCACACCTCGGTTTTTGGTTCTGACAGAACCAGTTTTATACAAAACTTCATTCTACCTTGTATATTGATAGTCTTTTGTGCAATAACCTAATTCGTCATTGACGTTTAGAATTTTGCATTTGGCAGGAGAATGGAATTTCATTTGTTTTATGTGAAAGTTTCAGAAAACACAGCATTAGATGAATTTACTTGACGCTATTGTGGCTGTCGGAAAAGAAACATAAAGATAGCCTTGAATTTGTTTGTAGATGACCACATTCAGGTTCGAGCAAATGTGAATGGTTCGATTGGGATGTCGTCACAATATACAATTATGAAAATATGAGATAAGCACTAATATGTTGTCCACAACCAATAACGTTCACGGTGCATTCTGTTCTCAATAAGTGTCAAAACAGCACTGGAGATGGGGCTCTTTACGCAAACGTATCGTCGAAGGAATTATAGAACTCGTAGAAAGACACACTAGTTGAAGTACAATTATAGATAGAAAGGTTTAGTCCATGCTTTGTGGATTCTCATTAATAGTAACCTTTGCGGTATGAGTATTGTATCATATTGCAACCATCCGCTTTGTGCGTTGTCTGGTTAACTTGATGATTTATTGTTTTTTTTAGTATAACCATAACCCTGGTCGTGTCTTTAGCCCTAGTTCTAACTCTAACCCTAACTCTTCATCATGGATTTAGTCTAAAAAAAAACGGATACCAAAATTAAAAAGCACAACAATATAGTCATTCAAAGGCTAACATACAAACAACATTCATTAAAATAACATTATATAGGAATACTCATTGTAACAATGGTATAAAAGACACTAAAACATTACATAGAAACACAATGACACTACTAGTTATTCCGAAGCTGCGCTGAATTGGGACAAGTGTTACGATTGTGACGTGTGGTGGCATAAACCACACGTTTGCACATAGGTGTGGTCTGTTTTACTGTGAATCTGAATTGATTTAGGCCTTTCGCATACATGTTTTATATGAATTGGGTTAGCTTCAAGCTATAATAACAATGGAGGCTAGTATGCAGAGTGTTGCAACGGACGAAAGGGATCGTTGTAGGCTTATCATCTCTTGATATGAGCAGAAAAGATCAACCAACTCTGGTGCCACAATTTGCACATTTTTACATGCCTGCATAACGTGTGAACAAGATATGCGATAAAGCTGAAATTTACCACAAGCGCAAGTTTTTTCAAGCAGACTGCAGTATGTAAAACACCACCACCACCGTCAATCAAGTCATAACTTCATATGCACTTGCTCGTTTGTCTAAGCCTGACCCATGTGTTCTCTAGCATTGCTCTCGATGTGAATAAATCATTGTTGTACTGTCAGTGGCCATTTGTCCTCGGCGCTCATATGAGCAAGTGCCTCATGCTGTTTCTCGTCAAACATCTTCAACGTTCTTTTGAAAACTATTTGTATACAAGCACTCACCGGCAAACACCTAGCTATTTGAGGACAATGTTCTACTATTTTGAATAATTGATTGTCATTATACGATACCTCCTACCATCGTCGTGCAACAATATCCATGTATCAAGCGAACTTCACATAAGGTATTTGTATGCATCTTTATTCAGTGCTTGCACTTTGTGTTGTGATGTGACGGAGACAATATATATGAGAGCATAAGGTGGTTGCCATGTAAAATCTGATCAAATCGCTTAAGGCCGATGAATCGGTCCGAAATCAAACAATCATCTTTCATGTCACCGTTTACACATTGTTGAATGTTCCTGAGCAACCATTTCCGATATTGTTCGCTCTTTTCACTAATGATATTATCAGTAAGCGGAAATATGTGCCCAACCACATCAACTCCGACAACAATCAATAATTTCTCGTCATGTTTATCATATGAATGTGTATCGTCAATTGATATCAGCTGACGACACTCTTGAAACCTAATAATCACAGCTTTGAATTCTCAAAAAGCTGCACCAAACACCTTCATATCAACAGTGATTAATTCTTGATCGTGCCTTCATCGGACAATGGTTTTTTATTTGATGGTTCACGGGCAATCAGATGACGAGCCAGCTATAGGGAAGATTTGAACCAATCACCATGCATCATTGTCATTGCTCTTTTTTTTCTCCTTAATGCTTTCTTGTAGCTGATGTCCACATTCAAGTTTTCCTTTATAGTTTCTCGAACATCTTGTGTTCAGAAGTTCATATATTGACTATGTGTTCTCTAATCATTCTCCTAATCATGTTTGAATTAACGTTCCTACGATTTGCTGTGATGTTTGCGTTCGTGCATCTATGACGGTCTTGAAATATGCCAATCTTTCGTTCATTACGTGCTTGTCTCATACTTGCTCAAAGATGCCATTAACAATACTGTGTCTCCCAGTTTGCGCACATAACATTCCAAAATTCCGGTGAACTAAAAACCATTTTATAGAACCGGTTTTGCTTCACGGACCATAATCTCACTGCATGTTTTACTATATCTTTGATTTTGAACAGCATAATAACCTCTAATTTATCTGATCTACTCTCCTTCCATAGCCCTTCTTTAATAGCATCATGTCCATGAGTTACAGTGTCTTCTAGTCGGCCACAATCTTCAAGAAACAGCACTCTCGCGTCTAGATGAGGTACTGCTATCCCGTACCCCTCTAGAATGTCTTCCTCCTCTTCTAAGTCCTAAACGCTCTCCTCATTGTTCGCGCTCTCCTCATCGTCTTAGTCTTCAAGATCATCACCGTGGTTTTCTACATCCACTGGATTTCTACTAGCATCTATGACGAGTTGCATCCTCCTGCGTTGTTACTCCAAGACGTCCTAACAATATCAACGTAATTAGCGGTGTTACTATCCACATTTGATGGATTTATTGTTGGGACATCACGAACGCTCACGTAAATCTTCACAACCGTAAAATTTAGACAATGATCGGGTTCCAAGGCAGACTCGAGATCATCATCTGAAATACGAGTAGCAATGTAAAGGTATCCTACGGCAGTTGCCGGTGAAGAGACATGGTACACCAGAACATTGGCTTCACATTTACCTCAATCCAAGTCTTGTTTAACTCGTTAGAGAAACTCTGAGCATGATAAGCTATGTGAAACCTTCATTATTTTGGTTGGATTCATATCATAACCAACTCCATTGCTTACTGGAAAAACTTTACCTCCGAAATACAACAATACATAAATGAGTAGAGTTGTCATTTTATCTGATTGCATAAGATGCAAAAGTATTTTTTGATAATAATACGAGATGTTTGTTTTAGGTTGGAGAAATTGAGATGGTTTTATAGAAAAAACAGGTGCGGCACACAAAACTGCAGTGTGCATCGCAGTTTTGACAGAACATGCTTCACGGTTTTGCCAAAACCCATGTGTGCTTCGCGGCTTTGACTGAACCACAGTGTACAAAAAATCAAATTGGCACACTGCGGTTCTCCTTGACATACCGCAGTTTTGACATAACCTCGGTGCATAGTTTTGGATTTTTTCTGAACCTATGATAAAAGTGGGTTTTTCTAGTAAAATTAATATGTTTGTCTTTTTCTCAATTACTTCGCATTTGCTTATACTGATTGCACAATATTAAGGTAAAGAAAATTCAGATTTCACCTTAAGATCGGAATGGATGGGCAAAATACATTCAAAAAGATCATCATGACCATTAGATCCTTTGAAACTATTTGGAGAGGCATTAGAAAAAACAAAACTAACTTAGAGATTGCCATGAGCTAGGGCTGCCTTTTAATATCTTCGATTGTCAGTCCTTTCCTTTGGTTACCAGTTTTTTATTTGTTTATTTAATTTTTGCTGTTTTTTCTGGTTTGGATCTATTTACTTAGAGTTACAATGGGTTATATTATAGGTGTGCAGGGTTGCTTGGTTCGATTAAACACTATCCCCTGCACTATGGTACTACAACAACAACAATCATACCCAATATATCCCAACGACAACAAAGACTATCGCTAGTGTCTGGGGAGGGTAAGAGGCAGACAAACAATACCTCTATCCCAAGGGATAGAGAGTTTGACTCTAGTCAGACCCCCGGCTCTATATGTACCTGTATATATAGTACAATAATAGGAATATGTACTAGTGAATGGATTTTATAAAATATAAATCAAAAGCTTCCGATATTAAAATAGTCAACAGTGGATATGCATAAATAGTTGAAAGACACAGAACAAAACATTATTACCTGCACTATGGTAGACCCACTCAATTTTTGACTTTAAGTTTGCAAGCTTGGTTTGGCTAATTTCATACATTATTACCTGCATGTTTGAATATGTTTCGTCTGGGTTTGCTAAACATATGATTGAGTCAATTATTAAGTTTATCATTTCACAGCTTTGATGACCTTTTTGCATCACTCGTAACTCCAGTTTTGTTTTGCCTCCATCTAGTAGCCACTTCCTATCTGGGTATATGTAGACTTTGGAAGGTTTTGTTTATTAAACTAGGCACTCTCTTCTACTCTCTATTGTATTCTAAATAATAGTTTTTGGTATTGTCTATTGTAATGACCGACTTTTTGTAAATTTCATATATCGATGAAAATTTGGCTCTCTCTCTCTCTCTCTCTCTCTCTCACTCACACACACACACACACACACATATAGACACACACACACACATATATTTACATACATATATATATATATATATATATATATATATATATATATATATATGTATTTATATACATATGCAGTATGGCTATAGGTTATGCTTGCCTTGCAAGGAAGTATACTTTCGCACATATAAATATGTTTGTATAAATATGTGTGTATAGTAACTAGAATTTTAGCATAAATAAAGGGTCACTGTTAAGCCTGGTGACTTGATCGGGAAAGTAATTCTTCATTGATGATTGAATGCTTATATGTGATAGTGATGAATACAATCCAGTTCCTGGGGTGATAGATGGGGCGCCTGCTTCCAGGAATTATGCTGGTGGGTTTGCATCAAAACTGATGGTAAGTGGATCAATTGCTGCACCATGTTAGTCTTTGGTGGTTCATTATTTGCATTGATGAAATTCATTCTCATTGCTCTGGCTGATTAAGAGATTCCTGCACATCCATGCACACTTCAATTTATGCTGCACGCGCACAATTATCATGAGCATCATTGTCAAATTAAACCACATTTGATGTTGTTTTTTCTCTCTCTCTCTCTCTCTCTCTCTCACACACACACACACATACACACACACACATTTCAGGCAAAAGATCTAAACCTTGCCAAAGCATCGGCAAAAGAAGTTGGTGTAAAATCTCCTGTGGCATCTGAAGCAGAAAAAATGTCAGTGATCTCTCTACATATAGCGTTGGTTATACTTTTTATTAGAGTTTGAGTGGAACTCTTCTCCCTTTCTCACTGTGTTAAAAACTAATTTATATGATGAGCATGGTGTTTTTAACATTTCCGTTGCAAATTTCATGACAATTACATGTTATGCACCTGTATGTTTACACGTAGGTCTCACATATTTTATCACATCGATTGGCTTTCCAGATCTCATTATTTTATTTTGACCCAATGACTCTTCATTACCGGAAATTGGATTAAGTAAACCTCAAAGGTTACTGGTGTTGTTAACGCCATTTAAAGAGCTTGTAGATATTTTTTCCCCTTTTAGAAAGCCCCTTTTTGCCTCAACCAAGCATTAGTTCTTCAAAAACTTGACGCAGCCTTCTCTCTTACAACAACAATTAATGGGAGAAACTGCATCGTTTCTAATACCAACCTCATTCATGAATATAGACTATATTAAGTTCAAAGAGTACTTTTAAGGAACAGAGGGTATGATAAAGTATATTTAATAACATTATTATTGATTCTCTTGCTTAAAATGTTATTTCACAAAACCAAGAAATGTCATACTGAAACCATCACCTTTGCTCTCCGAAACATCACAACCCAACAGTATTAAAGAGATGTCCCATGGCAATTCCTGACAAAATGATGCAGTCACTGTCCAAACCACTACTGCTAACCTTATACAATTTATTTAATCCAAACGGAACACAAACTGTACACGGTTTATAGTGTGTATCATTTTTTTTTAATTTTAGGAGTTAAACTTGGTTGACATAGAACTGGAAGTTGAAAGAACATGCAGAAAAGCCCAGTCCTTTTGTAGAAGCATTGGTTATGCTTTAGGCGCCATGACTTGAAAAGACAGTCGTGCTTTTGCCAGCAGTTGATTGGTGCAGAACTGGGACAATTGGTGGTTTGTCAACAAGAGGAAGCATGGCAGTTCTTGCTCTTCCGCAACTTATTAGTGTCTTACCAGGCGTAAAAGCTATTTAGTACAGTTTTAGAATAAAAAGAATTAACTTTATGCAGTGGCCAGTGGGGGAAAACTATGGATTTAAAAACATGAAGTTGCCAGCATCTGGAGCATATCTACGAATGAGCAAACTTCCTTTCCTTTTTGATTAATGCCAAATTGGATTGATTCAACTCCCGTTGGTTGATATTTGGCTAATGTTTTCTACCCTGTTTATGTTTTTTCTCTAAACCTTTTATTTTTTCTTCGGTTGTTGTGGTGATGGAAGCTTTTCGTTTCTAATCGAGTCAATGACACATATTTACTTTGAAATATGATGGAATAAAGTAAAATGACTTACTAAATTGTCTGTGCTTCTTGTAAGAAGTAACACTCGATCGACACAATAGTTGACACAATTTTCATTATAGGTTATCCAGACACCTGTGTGTTTTCAACACGAGTAATATTGCGTACATTTGACCTTTCTTATTTCGTTCGTCATAGGCCAGAACCTCTAAAGTAATGAGGAAGTGTTGTTGTGATGATGGAAGAAACATGAGCAGGAAGCATGCCTGTTAGGGGCCTGTAAAGCTGTAACTTTGTTACAGGTTGCTGTTCTGGTTTCGTTAGCATGCCTGTTAGGGACCTGTAAAGCTATGACTTTGCTACAGGTTGCTATTTTGGTTTCGTTAGCCATAATCAGTAAATTACTGCTAATTTTGCTTCTCTCTGGTAGGATTTTCCTACTTTGGCTGGGCCCTTCATTTTTAGTTGAAGACATTATTGGGCTAGATTTTGGAAGGGTCATGCATGTATGATCTTGCATACCTCTCCTCCCATTCCTACTACCACCCCAAGTGGGGAAAAGGGGAAATACCGAGAGAGGGAAATATGAGAAAATGAGATGAATTACATAAACAACTTTGTTTATTTCAATTGTTGATGGAAAATAGTCTCAGTAGTTGCAATCTTAAATGTGCAATTAATCACCATTGCATGACTTGGACATATAGCCTGGCATGTTAAACAACCTTTTACTGGTCACTCCCTCACTGCAGTTGCAGCTGAGATTGTGTGAAAACAGAATCCAGTTTCCCTGACAGCACATTTCAGCATCCTATTTCACCATGCATTCCAATGAAATTACTGATACTGAATACCTATATTGGTTCTGTAGATTCACAGAGCTCTGCAACGGCGGTCATGGTATGGAAGACTTTTCATGTGTTTTTCGCCATTACTATGGCGGCAGTGATGAGATATAGTTGATCATTTAAGGAATTCTGTTTAAGAATTCTGATGCTCAAATCTAAGCCATCTTACTTGCTGGACTTGCTTTCTCAACTTCAACCAATACCTGTTGTAACATTAATTTTCTGCTCAATGTATGAATATATGTATTACTCTTTAAACGAGAATTTTATTTTCTTTTAGTGCAAACTTTGCCCTTTTTACCCGTTTCAGATAGGGGGAGAAAAAAAAGATAGAATACCAACAATGGACTGGAAGACATGTAGCGCCCGTCCGAAGCCAGGGTTCCGGTTCACTGCACCCGCCGTACTCTACTCCATAGAGTACAAGGCGTCGATACTATACATGTGCATGTCAACATGAATTGTAATCGATATAGCGGAAGCAACTTAAAAATAAGCTCACGACATGCATAATAATAATACAATCGTTCAAATCCACACAAATCACAAATACAGCCTCTCACGATAGTCTTATTACATCACAATGAAATAAAGCTCACAAATTAGGTACATAGCTTCAGCCTACATCTATGCTCACGGATACTCTATCTGGGGTTCCTCCTCAATGAACACGGCATCAGGGTCCCTGTTCTCTGAAATGTTAAGAGGCAAGTATGAGCGATAGCCACCGACTTTTTATTGCTCAGCAAGTAGTCTTACCAGATATGACATGTGGATCATACATGGGGAGACGGGGTAACAAATCATAACAACCATACATTTTGAGTATAATAAGCACGCCTTCTTTCTAACAAGTAAAGTATCATATCATATCAATAAACTGTTGTAAACTGGAAGCAGGTAATAAAGAAGATTTCAAAGCATACATATCATAACAATATCTCATTCTGCTTCATCCATAACATCATACTACATCCATACTTAACTCCTAGTCCATACTTATACCATCTTTGCCCACCTTACATGTACTACATTTTCATACTTAACACTACATTGTCTACTATAGTGCTGTCATATACTTAAAAAATTCTTAATCATAACTCTAAGGTAACATGGTCATGACGTGATGCATAAAACATGACTTTTCATAAAATGACTTTCGTAAACATGACTTTTCATTAACATGACATGATTTTCATAACTTGACGTGATTTTCATAACTTGCGTAAAATGACATATTCATAACTTGCATAACATGACATTTTCATAACATGAAGACATAACATTTCATCATTGGCTATAGCACTTTTCATAAGAATAATAACGCACGACATACCGAATGATTCCCCGTATAGTACATGTGCGACATAACATCATGAATCATATGCACATGTGCTAACGGTGACGCATTATGACTGAGACCCCGTGTCCCAGACCCGGTGTTACACTCAGACATAACGTAAACATGGGCCCCTGACACCTACCACTCCGGTCCCGATGTCAGGACAGCACTTCAAACATAACATAATCATGATCATGAAACATAACATAACATATCGTGTCTCATCGGAATCATTCGTCTCGTGTTTATTATTCCTATGCATATGAACTTTTAAAAAACATGAGATGTGACAACATAACTTTGCAATCTTGTTTCATGCAACGTGAGACTCGGTCAATACGAGTATCTTGTCATACTACCACTAGTAACATCATTCACTTAATTTCCTTCTACATATCACAACTTAAACAAAATACCCTTTTCACCTACAATAAGTACCATTCGGCCATCATACTAAACAGCCCCTTTTTTCTATTATCATCACAATAATTTGGTAGCATCTATTCCATACATGCATATCATAATTCATAACTTAAATGCCTACATCATGAAATTTCTAATTACCTTAACATTTCATCTTAGATTTCATAACTTACATCTTATCATAACCTATTATGTTAGTATACATAACATGTAACATATCATAGACATACACTATAAAAGTTAGTAATCTTATACTTACGCACACATAAATATGAACATTTATGTTTCCTACTTTTCATAACATAATACATAAATACATACTTAGCTTACTTTCATAACTTAACATATTCATCATATATACATATATACTTATAAAAAATATGATGAAATCATCTTTGTCACTAAGGCCCTAAAGGCCGAACATATATGTACATAGTATATACATATATAAGTCATTTGTGATATATTATGTAATATCCAAAACTTATTCATTTTCATTTCTTAACATATTCATCATATATACATATATATACTTGTATAAAAATATAATGAAATCATTTTTGTCACTAAGGCCTATTGGGCCGAATGTATAAATATACATGGTATATATATAAATCATTTTATGATATATTGTATAATATCCAAAACTTATTCATTTTCATATCTTAGCATATTCATCATATATACATATATATACTTGTATAAAAATATAATGAAATCATTTTTGTCACTAAGGCCTATTGGCCGAATATATATACATGATATATACATATATAAATCATTTTATGATACATTGTATAATATTCAAAACTTATTCTTTTATATCTTATCATATATATTATACATATTGTATACATAAAATATGTAACAACATATTTTAACCTTAAATGGTCTTAAAGCCAAATTTTATATATTGTATATACATATATATAATTTCCGTATATACATATTTATATATATATGTATATCTAAAAACATTGAGATATATGTATATATGTGGGTATAAACCGTATATATATCTATGTCTATATATATATATATATAACTATACATCTATAACATACATTTATATCACAACCGCATATATATATTTATCTACTTTTATACAAAACAGTATATTTATTTATATGCATCTACACCTCTATACCTACATATATATATACAATATACGTAGATCCGTATATATATACATGTAGATCCATACACTTATAAATATATATATATATATATATATATATATATCAACATACATATTTATAATATGTATATGTTTGTGTGTATATATAATGTGTATATACATGTATATGTCGTAGTGTATGTGTATATAGTGTATATATGTATATACTTATTTCTCAAACATAGATCTATACTTTCTTGAGAAGAAATCTTGAACATACTACATGATGATCCAACTTTGATATGAACATAAATACTTAATATTTGTAAAACCATGTAGGATCTAGGAAGAATACTTGTCTTGGT
This sequence comes from Eustoma russellianum, assembly GCA_036186865.1. Taxonomy (NCBI): domain Eukaryota; kingdom Viridiplantae; phylum Streptophyta; class Magnoliopsida; order Gentianales; family Gentianaceae; genus Eustoma; species Eustoma russellianum. The sequence goes on along the minus strand of AP025066.1, from coordinate 18,757,390 downwards.
TCACTTTTCTTACACTTAGATGATGGTTCCTTCACTTGGTTTGGAAGAGAGTTCTTCTTCCTTCTTTCCTATTATACACGGTTCTTGGGGTTAAAAAGGAGGATTAGTGAGCAACTTATGAAATTAACTATATGGAAGAATCAAACTTAAACTTTATAATGTTCTTACCTTGATTTCCTTTGATTCTAGATGTTACCACCTTCTTGAATCTTTCTTAGTTGATGGAGTGTTTATGGTACTTGATTTGAGTGATGTTGGTGTGAAGAAAGCAGAAGAAAATCTTCTCCTTGTTGAAGGCAAAACTTTCGGCCAAGAGGGAAGGAGAAGGGGGTGTTGGAGTGTTCTTGAGTGTTTCTTGGATTTAGGATGAAATTAGTTGATTTGAAGATGTATTATTTGAGGAGTTGAAGAAGAAATAAAAATTTCTTCTCTACTAATGGTGGGGGGCGGCCAAGCATGGGAGGGATGGGGTGAAAGACAACCTTTAGACAAGTATGGGTGTGAGGAATGAGTTTTATGACAAGATTCTTAAGCATGCTAATTTTTTATGCTAAATGTTTAAAGTGTAAGACAAGTTGTCTTCACCTTCCTTTTTATTTTCCTTTTTCTTTTTCTTTCATGTATATATTTTATTTTCTTTTATTTAAAGTAGTATAAAATTGTTGTGTCATGTATTTATTTTTGATTTAATTTATACTAATAGTTTAAGTTGTTACTAACTAATGAAATTTGAATTTCTATTCTGTAGATTCAAACGTTTATATAATTGCTAATGGATCGTACACCTACGAGATTACGTATATGGTATTGTAGGTTGTTACGACATGACGAATTTTTCGGGTTGTAACAAGACATGTATGACATCGAAATATGTTGGTTGATACCAGAACATGCAACACAAAAACTGAAACTGTTTGGCCAACTCGCATTCCTCGTGAGAATGCTTGCTTTCGCACCCCTCTCAGTTAAATAAGGCAGTCTTAGTTCTTTGGTGGGTGAAAAAAGAGGCATAAACGAAAGAATAATGGACCAACAGGGGTATCATTGACATGTAAACTCAGGGTACTAGGGCACATGTATTTTTCTATATTTGAAAGCGTGCAACAAATTACTTACAAGCGCCTGTTTAGCTGCTAATATGGTAATAGCCTTCCCTTGTAACTCTGGTGACTTCTTTTTTAGTTTAGTTTTGAGTTTTTCCCACTGACAGTTGTCTTTCATCACTCTTTATTGGTCGGATCTTAAGTGTATTGCGGATAAAAAGTTTTTTGAAACTACCTTTTGAATGTATGTGATTCAAGATTCAGGGAAGAATTTTGATACCATAATGGAGAAATTGTGAGAATTTTGATATTATATGTTGACATAATCTTGTCAACTATTATTTATTGTTTTCTCTTCAAAAACAATGAAGTTGTACGTGTGTGTCTCAAAAAACGTGTATAATTAGGTGCCAAATGTGTTTTATCCATTTTGTGACAAATATACATGGTTATGCCAAGTGAACCAATCAAAAACAAACCATTTGGCAATTTTGCCAACTTGGACTTTTTTTAATTCAAAGTAACGGCTACAAAGGGAGGTTGGAGCTGATTTTAGAGTAAAACTTCCATTCACATGTCTATTCTTGTGCCAAGAAGTTGAATATGTCATCTTATCCTTGGGTATTATCGTCACAATTTCCATGTTACTTTTGAAGACAAAAATCGGCCAACATATGGAAGCAAGGGGGACCAATCATTCTTCTCCAAGTTGCCAAATGTACAAGGTGATTATGTGACCAACCAATGATATGAAAACAACTAAGACTTGATGATGAAGATGGTGACACATTGGAGGTCTTATCTTCAAGGCCTATTTCACACTATAAATAGGAGGCAAAGGTGAAGAAGGGAACACACAACTTTGAAGCAAACTTGAAGACCGTTCTTGCTATTCTCTTCTTGATTCTTTCTTTACGTAGCTAAGCTGTTTTATTTCTTCTTGTTGTTGAGGAACATTATACACGCCTTCTTGGGTCGTTTTTGTAAGATTAGTTAACCAGGTTTATAAGACTACACCAATAGGTGGTAAATGTGTTGTAATCAAGAGTCGCATAGAGGTGTTCATCCAAGTCTTGAATGGGGTTGGTGTTTAACACAAGGATCAAGCTTAGTTCTTGTTGTATTTGTGTTCATACCATAGTAAAATCCAAGGAAAGGTGTTCTGTGGGACTGGAGTAGGTCACATTGACCAAATCAGGATAAATCTTTGTGTTCTTGTCTTTTTTCTACTTTTCTGTTGTTCTGTCCGTTTTCACTGCATTTTTCATCCAACTTCATACGTCTTGGAAAAATAGAAAAACACTTTCAAAATTCGTGATTTTTGAAGGAGCTATACTTCTGACTGTTAGATTTCATTTGCAACAAGAATCAATTGATTTGAGCAAAAGAAAGTTAGTTTTAGTCGTTGCAAGATAACTGCTCTATTCTGGCTGTAATCTGACCAGTTTCAAGGAAACTTGCATTCTGAATTTATCAAGTATAGTTTCAGGTCAGGGTCTTTTTGAAACATAAACTAGACATCTTAAGGAGTGTTTTGGCATAAAGATTAACCTTTTTGGTCGAGTATTTAAATATAAATATGTTTTCAAAATTCAGCACTATTCTGTCCAGTTCTGTCCAGATTGACCATCTGAATCTTTTTATTTGGTTTAAGGGTCAAACGATCTTTTTTTGATCTCATTTTTGGATAGAGTCTAGTCAAGGCATTGAAATTAATTTTTGAAGAGTTCCATAATTTTTGGAGTTGTGTACACTGAGTTTTGAATTTTTCAAAAACAGGTATTCAATCGGAGGAGGTCTCAGATTTTGTTTTCAAAGGGGATTTTGTCAAAGGGTAGTAGTATAATTTCCGCTAACCACTATTCATCCCCCTTTAGTTGTGTTTACTGCAGGTGTACGGTCCAACAATTGGTATCAGAGCGAGGACAACACCACACTAAGAAGCTAGATTCAACACCTTACGAAGAAGACAAAGCCAAGAGACAACAATTCATAGTAGCCTGGTTATGTCAAATTAAAGTACATACAATGGCTATTGTTTCTCACAAAGATGAGTTGGAAGGTATGTATACATAACACCCTCCTCTTTTTGACGGAAATAATTTTGTTCATTGGAAACTTAGGATGAAGCTATTCTTAATGACTATAAACATCGATTTATGGTCTATGGTTGAAGATGGACTGTACATTCCAATGAAAGTTGTACAAGTAAACGGTGTTACACAACAGGTAGAAAAGTATAAAAGTGAATGGTCATCTGAAGATAAAAAGAAAATGTCTATGAATGCTAAAGTTATGCAATTGTTTTTAAACGGACTTACGACTTTTGAAGCAGGATATGTTTCAAATTGCACAAGTGCACACGACATGTGGAAATCACTAGAATTAAAGCATGAAGGTACTATCGGTGTTTAGAGTCAAAATAAACATGCTTATGACTGAACTTGTGTAGCGCCCCGCTCCCGAACCCTAACATCGGGAACAGTACACCATCCGTATCTCACTAGGGAGAATACAAAGCGTCGAATCGATTTCCAACATATCCGAAAAGACGTAGAATTTTTTTTTGTGCGGAAACGAACTACCATTCATTAAATTCTATAAATAAAAGAAAATATCTCAATAAAACACTAAACCAGTATTAACAATACATCAATGTGCCAACTGTCTAATTAGGGTAGTGACTAATGAAATCCCAATAAAATAATAGCAAATGTCCGCAAGGTTGTCCCGTGCCCTATGTGCGGCCATCAATCTGTCCACTCCACCGTGTCAGCCCCGTCCTCAACAAAGACATAATCGAAGTCCCCTACCTGCTCACCTTGAGGGGGGAGTAGGGGTGAGTGACGGAGAAATCACTCAGTAGGCACCTGCCTTCAAGTAGTACAAGACATGCATCCAATAATGATATGACACATAGCACATAAAACATGATATCACATAAGCATGTTAAAGAATGCAGAAAAGTAATTCATTCCAGATAAAGAATGCGCAACATCGTGATGCATGTCCCACTATGCATGTCACACGCAACAAAGTCATGTCACACAGAATGCTGATATCCATACCGTGCAATGCATGAACCCGGGTCCTACTGAGTGGTTGCAGGTCGTACACCCCACATTCACCATACTGAGTGTGCGTGGCCGCGCCACCGCACACCATCCTGAGTGTCGTGGGCCCACCACCATACACCATCCTGAGCGCCCGTGACCCATACGTCACGACCCGCCATCAATGCAATGCACGTGCCATGAATGCAAAACACAATCGTCTGAGGCCCCTGGCCCATCCTCACCATCCTCCGACACTCAATCTAGGTTCATTTATTGCTCGAATTGCTAACTCAGCATTTTTCGGCATCAAATCCACTTTTCCACGGCTTGTATACCTTTATCGTGTATTTCCTATATGTTTCCTCATTTTTTCCTTATTTATTTTTATTTATTACCTAATTATCCAAATTAAATAAATTATCACAATTATTGAAATTTAGTAAAAATTATTTAATTTTAGCATTTTATAATTTTTGGAATTTATTTATAATTTTCTGATATTTATTTATATTTTTCTTATAATTATTACTATTTTAAATTAATTAAATAACAATTACACAAATTCCAGAAAATTCAGAAACCTTTTTTTTATTTATTAAAGGTTCAGGGCCGGCCTGCCAACCGCCAGCCCTGATCCGACCTGCACAGGCCCGGCCCGCTAAGGCTGCTGGCCTGCCGCCTGCCCCTTTTTTGTTTAACCGATTAATTGGGCCAGCCTGCTGCTGGCCCGGTCTGTTGGCCATTTGGCCCGGCCCCGCTAGCCTGCCCTTTTTTTATAATCTTGCGATTTTGGGCAGGCCTGCAGCAGCCAGCCGGCGGCCCATTAAGGGGCTGGCCTGGTCTGCGCTGACTGCAGGCCAGCCCTATATTAATAATTTTTTTAAATCAATCCTTAACTGCTGAATATTCAGGAGGCGCGTGAGCCACGCACACGTGGAGCCACGCGCGGCTCCTCCAGGCGGCGCATGAGGCGCTCCGGCCGCCTCCGGCGGCCTTTTTTGATCCGATCTACATTTTCGCCTATTTCCGGTCTATGGGAACCTATTCTAAGGCCAAAACAAGATGAAAAACCTCTAATCTTGCTATCAGTTCTACTATTTTGATTATCAAATTTTTCCCTAAATCAAATCCTTACTATTTGATTGTCAAATTTTTCCCTAAAATCAAATTCAATCCACACAAAACAATATACGCATTCCACAGTCATCAAATGCATTCTACAGTAATCAAAACTCATGATTTTCACAGATTGAAACAATATGCTATGAAATTCAACAATTACAACAACAAAAACACATAATATATCATCAACGTATGCTTGAATTTGTACCAAATGGAGGAAGAAAAGGGAACCTACCTGGATGCAGACAATTACACGCTATACGTATATCAAATTGAGTTGAAATGATTTGTTTTCCTTCTCTTCTCCTTCTCTCTTCTCTCCCAAATCTTCTTTTCCCTTTCTCTTTAATTGGTTCCTTTTTTATGTGTGGTGGTTTTTTCCCTTCCCCGTTACCCCCTTTTGATCTCTGATATGCGACATTGAGGCGGGGGACGGGGGGACGGTTATTCCCCCATAACCCACGTTCTGTTCCCTTTTTTTCTTTCTTTTTTTTTTTTAAACAATCTCTCATTCTTATCCTTATCCTTTAACTTTCTTTAATTATTATTATTATTTTATTTTTTCTTCCATTAATTTCTTTATTTCATTATTTATTTTATCATTATATTATTTTTTTTCTCGGTTATAACATCCTACCCACCTAACAAAAAGTTTCGTCCTTGAAACTTGACGAAATTTAATCGTAGAGACCGAGGAGACTCGACATACCTTAATCGAAGAGTTCAGGGTAGCGTTCGCGCATTTGGTCCTCCAGTTCCCAAGTCGCTTCGTTCTCTCTGTGATTGTTCCATTGCACCTTGACGTATGGAATGATTTCTCCTGAGCACCTGGTCCTTGCGGATTATCATGGTCCTTGCGGTCGATAATCCGAACATGAGTCTCTTCATATGATGTGTCCGGTCTGATCCCCAAAGGCGGTGCATCTAGTACGTGACTCGGGTCTGTGACGTACTTTCTTAGCTGAGAAACATGAAAGACATTGTGCACCTGAGCTAACGCCGGGGGTAATGCCAAACGGTAAGCTAACGAACCAATCCTTTCGAGCACCTCATAAGGTCCAATGTACCGATGCCTCAGCTTACCCTTCAGACCAAATCTCGCAACACCCTTCATAGGCGATACTCTCAAGTAGATCTTTTCTCCAACATCAAACTTCAACTGACGCCTTTTCGAGTCAGCCCAACTCTTACTTCTATCTTGAGCAACCTTAAGCCTTTCCCGAATTAACTTAACCTTCTCCTTGGTTTGCTCAACCAACTCTGGACCTGTGATAGCACGCTCTCCAACTTCATCCCAAAGGATAGGGATCTGCACTTACGACCATAGAACGCCTCAAATGGTGCCATGCCGATGGCGCTGTGATGACTGTTATTGTAGGAGAACTCAATCAACTTGATCATGCTATCCCAGTTCCCCTTGAAGTCAATGGCGCAAGCTCTCAACATATCCTCCAACGTCTGTATGGTCATCTCTGACTGTCCATCTGTCTGCGGGTGAAACGCAGTACTTAATCTTAGCTCGGTCTCCATTCTCCTCTGACATGCTGACCAGAACCTGGAGGTGAATTTCGAGTCATGGTCGGAGACAATACTAACTGGGATGCCATGTAAATTGATGATGTTGTCGATATAGAGCGTAACCAACCTCTCCAGAGTCACATCATTCGGCACTGGTAGGAAATGGCGGACTTAGTTAAACGATCTACAATCACCCAAATCATGTCATTATCATTCCTTGTCCTCGGAAGACCCATTACAAAATCCATAGTTACATGCTCCTATTTCCACTCAGGGATCTCTAACGGTATCAACAAACCTCCTGGTCTCTGGTGTTCCGCCTTGACCTGCTGACATACTAGACATCTCTCAACAAACTCAGCTATATGTCTCTTCATATCGCTCCACCAGTAACGCTTCTTTAGGTCATTCTACATCTTGGTAGCACCCAGATGAATTGACAACTTCGAGTTATGTGTCTCCTTCAACACTGTCCGCCTGAGATCCTCAACCTCAGGTTCGCACAGCCTCCCTGAAACCACATACTGCCATCGTCATGGATCTGAAATCCATCAACTTGACTAGTCATCATCCTCTCCCGTAGCTCACTAAGTGCTACATCTCCCTTCTACGCTCTTTGATCTGCTCAATCAAGATGGAGTGATAATCAATGCCGCTAGAACATTAGCTGTGGAGTCCACAATGTCAAGGTCCAACTCTGCCATATCTCTCTCCAACGGTGTCTGTCTGGCATGGCTAGATTTTCTACTCAGAGCATCCGTGACTGGTTCGCTTTCCCCGGATGGTAGCTGATAGTCAAATCGTAGTCCTTTAAAAGCTCAAGCCATCTCCTCTGACGCATGTTCAGCTCCTTCTGGGTGAATAAGTACTTCAAACTCTTATGATCCGTGAATACTTCGCACTTCACCATAAAGATAATGACGCCAAATCTTAAGTGCGAAAACTACTGCAGCTAACTCCAGGTCATGCGTCGGATAATTCTGCTCGTATGGTTTCAACTGTCTTGAAGCATACGCGATGACCTCTGCCATTTTGCATAAGGACACATCCTGCAAAGAAACAGTAGCCACAATTGTAATGCGTATAATTCAACTTTGAAATCATTACATTACCTAGTCCGTTCTTCGATGCATCGCTATATATGACAAACCCTTCTGAGCCTGAGGGTTGAGCAAGAATAGGGGCCGTCGTCAATCGTCTCTTAAGTTCTCAAAACTCTGCTCGCATTCAGCGGTCCAGACAAACTTTGACTTTTTCTGAGTCAATCTGCTCAAGGGCACTGCTATCGATGAAAATCCTTCAACAAACTTCCGATAGTAGCCGGCCAAGCCCAGAAAACTCCTCACTTCGGTCACATTAGTCGGTCTAGGCCATTCAGTAATGGCCTCAATCTTCTTGGGATCTACAGAAATTCCCTCCTCTGAGACCACGTGCCCAAGAACGCAACACTCTTCAGCCAGAACTCGCACTTACTAAACTTAGCATAACTTCTTCCTGAGAACATCCAGAACCTCCCGCAGATGCTTTTCGTGGGACTCCTCATCCGGAGAATAGACTAATATATCATCGATAAAGACCACCACAAACTTATCAAGCTGGTCCCTGAACACCGTATTCATCAAATCCATGAAGGCTGCGGGAGCATTAGTGAGACCGAATGGCATCACCAAAAATTCTAGTGTCCATATCTAGTGCGAAAGGCAGTCTTTGCTACGTCCTCGGCTTTATCCTCAATTGATGGTATCCAGATCGAAGATCAATTTTGGAGAATACTTTAGCGCCCTGAAGAATGCCAATGTTGAAAATTAATTGGAGAATTAATAATATGAATTGTGAGTTGTATTGATTAGAAGGGGTACCTTTAACTGATCGAAGAGGTCCTCGATCCGGGGTAGAGGATATTTATTCTTGATGGTGATCTTATTAATCTCCCGATAATCAATGCAAAGCCTCATGCTGCCGTCCTTCTTCTTCACGAACAAGACCGGAGCTCCCAGGGTGAGACGCTGGGTCGAATGAACTTCGATCTATAACTCCTGCAATTGTTCCTTCAGCTCCTTAATTCAGCCGGAGCCATCCTGTACGGTGCCTTCGATATGGTTCAGCACCGGCAGTAAATTAATCTCGAATTCTACCTCCGACTGGGCGGTAGTCCCGGCAGCTCATCAGGAAATACATCCTTATACTCATTCACCACTGGTATCGAATCCATCGAGGGTACATCTTTTTCTACACCAATAGCATATACAAGAAAACATAGATTACCTTTTCTCAATGCCCTATGCGCCTGCGCTGCACTCATGTAAATCTTTTTGGGCGCCTTATGCAACTTGAAATCCCCCTGAAAGATGGTTTCCTGGTTGCTCGCGTCTGCATGCTAACCTGCCTCTGACGACAATCAATCGTGGCCTGATACTTAGCCAGAAAATCCATGCCAGAATAACATCAAAATCTTGCATCTGGATCGGAATCAGAGTTGCAGCGAATTCTAGTTCATTAATCTCCAGTGAACAATCCTTATACTGGTAGTGTGATACAAACACCTGATCACCGGCAGTTTGAACCCGGTAAGGAATCTCCAGCCATTCAGGTGGATATTCAAACTTTTGACAAACCTCCTGGCGATGAATGATGGCTGGCTCCACTATCGAAAAGTACGTATGCTGGGACCTTGTTAACCAATACCTCACCTAACATGTGCAGGGTTATACATATAACACATAACCGCAATAAGGAAAGGTATTTAAAGCAACTAGAATTTTAACACTGAATTAAGGTTACCTGCTATGACGTCACCGGTCTCCTCGACGTCGGCGTGTGTCAGGACGTGTACTCGGGCATTAGTCTTTGGTCTCCCTTCTGCTGCGTCTGGCTCTGCTGTGGGGGTGCCTGTCCATACGCGGGGCAGTCTCTGGCAAAGTGCCCTGGGGTGCCGCATCTGTAGAAAACGTCTCTGGTCCTCCAGCACTGTCCCGGATGAAAACGCCACAATGGACACATGGTGTAGTGGGTGCCACCGTCCTCACTGGCTGTGCATCTGTCAATGCCGGTCCCTCGATGGCTAATGGCTGAGTAAACTGTCTCTGCTGCTGCGGTGGTCGAAAGAGCTCCCCGGCTGCTGGCAGGGGGCACCTTCAGCCATCTCCCAGGTCTCCTGGAACGGTGCTCCTCCCGTGGCCGCTTCGTCTAGTCGTCTACCGCACTCCTCCTGAGGTCACCCTCAACATCCCGGCATACCTCAAGTAAATCCTCAAAAGTCCCCGGTCTAGCACAAATGATCAATGACTGAATGCGAGGGCTCAGTCCAGTCTTGAATTTAACATCTTTGCCCTCTCGTTATCCATAACGGAGGGCATATATCTCCCCAGCGCATGAAATCTCCGCGTACTGGTGCACCGGTCATGGACCCTGAGTAAGTAGCTGGAACTCAGTCATCCTCCTCTGTATGGCACTCTCCGGAATGTAGTGCCTCTGATACTCTTCTCGGAACTGAGTCCAAGTCAACTGAGGGGTCAACCAGTGCTACACGCTAAGCCACCATCCCCTCACATCACCCTCCAGAAATGAAACGACCACCTCCACCTTCAGGTCATCAGAACCTGCAATAATCTCAACTTCTCGGTCACATTCTGGAGCCAGATCTCAGCCTCCTCTGGCCGTGTCGTGCCCCTAAACATCGGTACTCGAGAGTGCTGCATCTCCTATAAAGAATTGAAGTCCCAGGGGGGTGGTGGTGGGGGCTGCTGCTCCTGCTGTTGCTGCAGGTGAGCCATCTGCACCTGCTGCTGAACCACCAGGGTAGTCAGGATGGCTAGGGTATCAGCAAGAACTTGGGGGATAGCCCCCTGACCCTGATGGTCATCTCCATCGCGCCCTCTATTTCCTGCTGGCTCATGTCTTGGAGGCATTTTCCTGAAGTTCGAGTTCATAAAAGTACGTAGGTTAGTCAAAATAAAGTAAATAGTTGATCGCGGGGTAAAGCGGTAATTAACAAGAAAAGCTCACCATCGGCACACACCTCCCTTAACCCGATCATAACTTAGGTCTACTTCATTTATTAGGGGTGTACTTGTCGTTTCTAGGAAAAGATCATAACTTATGTCTAGGTGATCTAGTTAATCCTGTGTTTCTGAGGCGGATCTGAAGCCTCGTCTCTGATACCACCTATAGCGCCCCGCTCCCGAACCCTAACATCGGGAACAATACGCCCGCCGTATCTCACTAGGCAGAATACAAAGCGTCGAATCGATTTCCAACATATCCAAAAGACGTAGAATTTTTTTTCGCGCGGAAACGAAATACCATTCATTAAATTCTATAAATAAAAAAAATATCTCAATAAAACACTAAACCAGTATTAACAATACATCAATGTGCCAACTGTGTAATTAGGGTAGTGACTAATGAAATCCCAATAAAATAATAGCAAATGTCTGCAAGGTTGTCCCGTGCCCTATGTGCGGCCATCAATCTGCCCACTCCACCGTGTCAGCCCCGTCCTCAACAAAGACATAATCGAAGTCCCCTACCTGCTCACCTGGAGGGGGGGGGAAGTAGGGGTGAGTGACGGGGAAATCACTCAGTAGGCACCTGCCTTCAAGTAGTACAAGACAAGCATCCAATAATGATATGACACATAGCACATAAAACATGATATCACATAAACATGTTAAAGAATGCGGAAAAGTAATTCATTCCAGATAAAGAATGCGCAACATCGTGATGCATGTCCCACTATGCATGTCACACGCAACAAATTTATGTCACACAAAATGCCGATTCATACCGTGCAATGCATGAACCTGGGTCCTACTGAGTGGCTGCAGGTCGTACACCCCACAGTCACCATACTGAGTGTGCGTGACCGCGTCACCGCACACCATCCTGAGTGTCGTGGCTCCGCCACCGTACACCATCCTGAGCGCCCGTGACCCGTACGTCACGACCCGCCATCAATGCAATGCACGTGCTGTGAATGCAAAAACACAATCGCCTGAGGCCCCTGGCCCATCCTCACCATCCTCCGACACTCAATCTAGGTTCATTTATTGCTCGAATTGCTAACTCAGCATTGTTCGGCATCAAATCCACTTTTCCACGGCTTGTATACCCTTTATCGTGCATTTCCTATATGTTTCCTCATTTTTTCCTTATTTATTTTTATTTATTACATAATTATCCAAATTAAATAAATTATCACAATTATTGAAATTTAGTAAAAAATTATTTAATTTCAGCATTTTATAATTTCTAGAATTATTTATAATTTTCTGATATTTATTTATTTTTCTTATAATTATTACTATTTTAAATTAATTAAATAACAATTACACAAATTCCAGAAAATTCAGAAACCTTTTTTATTTATTAAAGGTTCAGGGCCGGCTTGCCAACCGCCAGCCCTGATCCGACCTGCGCACGCCCGGCCTGCCGCCTGCCCTTTTTTTGTTTAACCGATTAATCGGGCCGGCCGGCTGCTGGTCCGGTCTGTTGGCTAGCCTGCCTTTTTTTTATAACCTTGCGATTTTGGGCTGGTCCTGCAGCAGCCAGCCAGCGGCCCATTAAGGGGCTGGCCTGGTCTGCGCTGACTGCAGGCCGGCCCTATATTAATAATTTTTTTTAAAATCAATCCTTAACTGCTGAATATTCAGGAGGCGCGTGAGCACCCATGCGCGTGCGTGGAGCCACGCGTGGCTCCTCCAGGCGGCGCGTGAGGTGCTCCGGCCGCCTCTGGCGGCCGTTTTTTGATCCGATCTACATTTTCGCCTATTTCCGGTCTATGGGAACCTATTCTAAGGCCAAAACAAGATGAAAAACCTTTAATCTTGCTATCAGTTTTACTATTTTGATTATCAAATTTTTCCCTAAATCAAATCCTTACTATTTGATTATCAAATTTTTCCCTAAAATCAAATTCAATCCACGCAAAACAGTATACGCATTCCACAGTCATCAAATGCATTCTACAGTAATCAAAACTCATGCTTTTCACAGATTGAAACAATATGCTATGAAATTCAACAATTACAACAACAAAAACACATAATATATCATCAACGTATGCTTGAATTTGTACCAAATGGAGGAGAAAAGGGAACCTACCTGGATGCAGACAATTACACGCTATACGTATATCAAATTGGGTTGAAATGCCTTGTTTCCTTCTCTTCTCCTTCTCTCTTCTCTCCCAAATCTTCTTTTCCCTTTCTCTTTTAATTGGTTCCTTTTTCTTGTGTGTGGTTTTTCCCTTCCCGTTACCCCCTTTTAATCTCAGATATGCGACATTGAGTTGGGGGGGACCGGTTATCCTCCCGTAACCCACGTTCTGTTCCCTTTTTCTTTTTTTAAACAATCCCTCATTCTTATCCTTATCCTTAACTTTCTTTAATTAATATTATTTTATTTTTTTCTTCCATTAATTTCTTTATTTCATTATTTATTAATCATTATTATTATTATTTTTTCTCGGTTATAACAACTTGAATCTTTCAAAATGTTGCCAAATGAATCCATAACATCTATGGATTTGAGGATGACTAATATTTTCAATGCACTTGAAGCTTTAGGTAAATCTTTTACCAACAACGAGAAATTACAAAAAGTGATGCGAGGTCTTTCTGCCGAATGAGATCCAAAAGTAACAGCAATCGAGGAGACAAAATCAATCACAAAAATAGATGAATTGGTCGGTTCACTTAGAGTTTGCGAGGTAAAGCTGAACAGACGAATATCCGAGTCATCTAAATCATCCGATAAGTCTATTGCTTTCAAATCAATTGAATGACATATAAATAATGATGAAAGTAATAGCGAAAATGAATTAGACGATGATTTAAATTAATACCTAGAAAACTTAGAAAATCTTTCAAACAGCCTAATAGGAATGGGAAACGATCTTCTTCTTCTACTTGTTCTCAACTTAGAAAAAATAATTCTAATAACAACAAGTAGTATAATAAACATGACAAGGAGACGCAAAAATCTAAAGCAAAGGAGCCCAAGACAAGGAAAGACAAACGGGCAATGAAGGCAATCACGTGGAGCGACTCCTCCGACTCAGAATCAGAAAATAAAGAAGCTTAAGTCTGCTTCGTAACCAACGAGGTAAGTTCTTCATTCGATATAGATTCCGATAGTGAAATGTCATTTGAAGAAATGTATGAAGAATTCTTAAAGATGCATGCTCACTGTAAACAGTTATCTAAAGAGAAAAAGAAACTAAGTGAAGAGAATGACAAGTTGAAGACGTCCAACTTGGAATTCCGATCAATTAGAATCTTTTAAACAAGAGTCTACTAATACTCTTGATTCTTTAGAGATTAAAATTGATTCATATAGCAAAAATGAACAAACATTAAAAACTGAAAATAGTATGTTAAAATCTTATTTAGAAAGTTATGAAAATAAAATATCTCAACTTAAAGCATCAAAACTAGACTTAGAAAAAATATTAGAACAATTTAAGTCTTGAACCAACATACTAGATACACTTATATCGTCAAAAAAATATGGAACCGATAAAACTGGATTAGGATATAAAGAAGAAAATGTCAAAGTAGATAAAAAGACTAAGTTTGTTTCTTCAAATACTAAACAACCTTATAAGACAACTAAAATAAATTCAACTTTGCCTACTACTCCTCCCTCTACTCATTCTAAGGTAAAAATGCAACATGCACCCACAACACACACACATGTAATCGTGCAATTAGGTAAAACTTTGCATCTAGAACACATAGAAATTATGCCTATATGTATATAAATATGTCTAGACAAAATAGAATGCAACCAACTTATTATAATGCATATATACATAATTATAGGCAATCATCTTATTCTTCTTATAGGAATACATATGACCATACATACATAGCACCATATAATAAACAAAATCTATGTCTTGTATACACTATCAAAATCGGCCACAATATAATACATTTAGACCAAGATATAGCACTTATATGTATACACCTACATTTAGATGGAATGGTCAGATGTTTTCTAATCCTTTGTATTCTGCAACTTATGATAATATCAAATATGTGCCAAGAAGGTACATCCAAGTTTGGATACCCAAAGGATATATAAACAAGGATGTTGCCCTTAACATTCAAGGACCCAAATAAAGAGTACCTAAAACTTTGTCTCCCTTGTAGGTAATACATAAAGAAGGTAAACATGAGACAAAACCAAAGAATCTAAAAACCAAATGGTTTTTAGATAGCGGATGTTCTAGACACATGACGGGCAACCCCAATTATTCACCGAGTTGGACACATAGAGAATGGAGAAAAAGTGACATTCGGCTACAACAACAAAGGAAAAGTTGTTGAAAAGGAACAATTGGGATTCTAACACATTTCAAATACGAAATGTGTTGTTAGTATGCACTCTATCTTACAATTTACTTAGTATTTCACAACTTATTGATTATGGATACAATGTTTCTTTTGTCCCTAATTTTTGTGATATAATAAATGAAAAGGGAGAAATTGTGCTAAAAAGAAATGAGGACAATAACATTTATACCCTTTTATTAGATAATATGTTAGATGATAAATTTAAGTGTTTAATATCACATGACTTAGATGTGAACTTATGGCATAGATGACTAGGCCATATAGGAATTTCAACTATTGAAAAGTTATCTAAGAAGAACTTAATTAGAGGCATGCCTAAGTTAGACTTAGATAATTTTCAACTATGTGAAACATGTATCCAAGAAAAACATATTAAAGAAACACTAAAACCAAAACATGTAGTGAGTACTAGTCATGTACTAGAATTGCTTCACTTAGACTTATTTGGTCCAATCAGGACAAGAAGTCCAGGTGGACACTAGTATGTGTGTGTCATAGTAGATGATTACTCACGATACACATAGACATTATTCTTAACACACAAAGACGATGCTCCATTGGTAATCGAAACTTTTATCAAGCAACTCGAAAATCTTTACAAAGAAAATGTTAAAAGAATTAGAAGTGATAGAGGTGGAGAACTTAAAAACAAAGAGGTAATCAAGTTTTGTGAATTACATGGAACCTAGAACACCACAACTCAATGGAGTTGTTGAATGTAAAAAATAGAACGATTCAAGAAATTGCTAGGACAATGTTATGTGAAAATAAAGTACCAAAATTCTTATGGGCTAGAGCTGTTAGTTGTGCTTGTTATATAGTAAATAGGCTTTCTATTAGAAAGAAATTAAATAAAACACCTTACAAACTATTAAACAGTAGACAACCTAAGGTAGATTATCTTATAATATTAGGATGTAAATGTTTGTACTCATACTAAAGATTATCTAGAAAAATTTGAACAAAAGTCTATTAAATGTATATTTGCTGGTTATTTAACTAATTTAAGAGCATATAGGTGTTATAATCCTATATCTAGAAAAATAATTGAATCCATACATGTGAAATTCAATGAGAATGCATATTTTGAAGTTAGTGGTAAAGAATATAATGTTGAAAATATGTCTGATGATGATGATGTATTACTTGAGCCTGTTCATGATCATCTAGAACCAACTTCCCCTGAACAAGACATGCATGAACCCTTAGGTGAAATAAATGAAGAAATTTTGCAATTGGAATAAAATGCAAACTTTCAAGATGATCCAATCGTATACGATAATGTTCACACTAATGTTCACACTAACTTTCAAGATGATCCAATTGTATACGATAATGTTCACACTAATGAAACATGATGAGGGTGAACCTGTTCAACCTAGGAATTGTGTGGCTTATAAAAGATAAACATAAATACCCTAAAGAGTTAATCATTAGGGATTCAAGTGTTGGGGTTAGAACACGTAGAAACATAAGTCAGACTGAAGGACATAGTTTAATCTCACACTTAGAACCTAGTTTTATATGCTCATACTTGCCTTTAATCACTTGCAGAGAACATGGTTTATGATACTGAGTTCATAGAGGACGAACCTCGGGTAGACTACCCATAAGTGAGAAGTATGCCATGACTTACCTTTTGGGATCTGTTAGACGATGTGGATCATGATGTATTATTATTATTTTGGGACTTCAGATATTATGACTTGTATTGATTATGACGATTTGCATGTTTATGCACGTCGTATGTTTATCTTTATGTTGCTTTTGCTATATCAATTTATGATTCATGTCGACATGCACATATATGTATCGACGTCTTGTACTTATCGTACAGTGTATGTCGGGTGCACCGTGCCGAGACCCTAGTTTTGGGCAGGGCGCTACAGGTGGTATCAGAGCCAAGGCTCTAGATCCACAACAGAAACAGTAAAGTATACGACTTAGAAGATAAGTGATGATCTTAGAACTTAAGTTATGGTCTTAGACCGAGAGTAACAGCCTTAGCCTAAGATCACTAGAGCGGTTTAGAGATACACGGATAAAAGAAATTCACCTCCAAGTAAATTATAAGATAATTATTTTGAAACCGTAATAATTAGTACTAATCTTAGTAAATGGATAAATCACTTGGATTAAATTTACTTATACTATATAAACTGTTGTGTTGACGTAACTGTTTCTGATAGGATGTCGTCGCGACCTAGAGGCAGGCCGCACACCGATAGCCCTGCATAGTTACCTCCCCCACCGTAAGTACCACCGCCAGCAGTAGGCCCAACGCGAGCCATAGACGCAACGTCTGCCACATGCAACAGCTATTCCTCGATGCCCTATTTGTCAGAGACAAAACACTGGAGGTTGCCTGTTGAGGGTTGGTGCTTGTTTTAATTATGGTAAGACATGCTACATGATTAGAGGTTGCCCTGAGACGAGGAGCGGGCCACAGAGGAGTGCATCGCAACAGAGAGATGGTCCATGGGCTAATGCCTAAGTGCATGTTATGACTGATGCGATGTCCTAGACACCCCCGACGTAGTGTCATGTATTTTTAATTATGCAATTTAAGTGTTGTTTTCTATACCTGTTTAGAATTGTCTACTTGAACTATAAATTGTCTCAGGTGCGATGTTAGTAAACAACATACCTGCGAATTTGTTATTCGATAGTGGTGCAAGCCACTCCTTCGTGAAGGGGTTCGCTAAGAACCTTAGCAGCTGCCCGACATGGTTAGATACGCCTTATTGTGTTAGGAAGCTGGTGATCAAGTGATCATTTTCCACCATCTATACAAGGACTACGAAGTTGAGATGGAAAGGCAAAGGTTCGATGCTACCTTTATTGGGGACTTCCATATCTTTCTAGTCATAGATTGACTGTTCATAGACTATGCCTATATCGATTTTTGTGCTAAGCCTGTTGTGATCAAGGACCCAACTCAGAGATGAAGTTGTCTATTAAGGGAATTCTAAGTGCAGGAAGGTACCACAAAACGTTTATCACCGCAACCCAAGCATATCGAGCACTGAAGAAGGGAGATGATGTTTTCTAGTATATGCCCTCAGTGAAGAGTCAGAAACACCTTTGATTGACATTATCCCAATGGTCAGAGAATATTCGCATGTCTTTCTGGATGATTTTCCAGGCTTACCTCTGGACATGGAGATCGAGTTTGACATAATTGTTGTTCCAGGATCAGAACCTATCTCAAAAGCACCATATTGGATGACCCAGTGGAGTTGAAAGAGTTGAACATAGTTACAAGAGCTGATAGAAAAGAAGTTCATACGGCCTAGGGTATCACCTTGGGGAGCCCAGTTTTGTTCGTGAAGAAAAAAGATGACAGTATGAGACTGTGTATCGATTACCGAGAGCTGAACAAAATCACTCTCAAGAATAGATACCCACTTCACAGGATCGACGATTTTTTCGATCAATTAAGAGCAAATAATTTCAATATTTAAATCACGAAAATATAATCGTGTTTATGAACATGAACTATAACCGTTACATACATGGTGCCAAAGTGTTCAACAAGATTGATCTTCGCTCTGGATATCACCAACTGAAGATCAAGGCAGAAGATGTTGCTAAGACTGTATTCCATAATCGATATGGACATTACAAGTTCTTGGTGATGCCATTCGGGTTAACTAATTCCCCTACAACGTTTATGGACCTGATGAACACAGGCTTTCGAGAGCAGCTGGAAAATTTGTGGCTGTGTTCATCGATGATATTCTCCTATATTTACCCGATGAAGAGGCCCATGTGGAGCACTTGAGGATTGTGCTAGATATATCGCGGGAGAAGCAGCTCTATGCTAAGTTCAGTAAGTGCGAGTTTTTGGTTACGCAGTGTTGCATTCTTGGGTCATGATGTTTCTGATGAAGGCATATCAGTCGATCCTAAGAAGATTGAGGGTATCACAGAATGGCCAAGAAACACGAAGTGACAGAGGTCAGAAGTTTCTTGGGATTTGCAGGTTATTACCTGAAGTTCGTCGAGGGATTCTCCTAAATTGGAGTTCTACTGGCCCGACTGACGCAAAAGACGACGAGGTTCGATTATAGTTCGGATTGCGAACAAAGCTCCATTGAACTCAAGAAGAGATTGACTTCAGCGCCAGTTTTAGCACAACCAATCTCCGGAGAAGGATTCGTGGTACACAATGACGCACCCAAGACTGGATTAGGTAAACAAATAAACAACTCATACTATTGTGAATTCCTTATAAAATATATGTGCGTTCACCCTTTTCCTTTCGGTTGTGTATTGATGCAGAAAGATTGGGTAATTGCTTACGCTTCAATATAGTTGAAACCGTATGAGCAGAATTACCCTACTTATGACATGCAGATGGTGGCAGTAGTGCTTGCACTGAAAATCTAGAGGCATTATTAATACGGTAAGAGATGGGAGGTCTATACGGATCATAAGAGTTTGAAGTATCTTTTCACCTAGAAGGAATTGAACATGAGACAGCGGAGATGACTTGAGCTGATAAAGGACTATGATCTTGCGATCCATTATCACCTGGGTAAGGCAAATAAGGTAGCAGATGCATTGAGTAGAAAATCAAACCACGACCGATAGACGCCACCTGAAAGGGAGATCGCCGAGTTCAAGTTAGACACGATTGATTCGACCATGAATGTCCTGGCTACGCTGTTGATCACGCCTACATTGATTGATCAGATTAAGGAGGCCCAGAAAAGTGATACTGAGTTGATGAAGATAGATGATGAATTGAAAGAGGATTCGGTAAAGGATTTTCAGATTCACGATGATGGCAGCTTAAGGTTCTACAGTAGATTATGTGTACCCAATGTTGATGAGCTTAAAAGAGAGATTATGACAGAGGCGCACAGTTCGTAATTATTGATTCATCCTGGAGATACTAAGATGTATCAAGACATGAAGAGGAATTATTGGTGGAATGAGATGAAACAGCAGATTGTGCGCTTTGTTAAGCTTTGCCTTGTGTGTCAGCAAGTAAAAGCGGAGCATTAGCGACATGCCAGCTTATTGCAGCCTCTAGAGATTTTTAAGTGGAAGTGGGAGCATATCACGATGGATTTTGTTAATGAACTTCCTAAGACACGCAGTGAGTCGTTTTGGGTAATTGTTGATCGACTCATTAAGCCAGCACATTTTCTACCTATGTCGATCCAGGCGTCATGGAGAAGTTGTTGGACATGTATATGGATGATATTGTAAGCTTACATGGGACGCCGTCAGCATTGTTTGTGATAGGGATCTGCGGTTCACTACATGATTCTGGAAGACATATCAACGGGCTAGGGAAACCGAAATCAGAATGAGCACTGCGTTTTATCTGCAAATAGATGGCAATCGGAGCGAACCATACAGAATTTGGAGGACATATCACGTGCTTGCGCTTTAGACTTCAAGGGTAACTGGGATAAGTTGTGATGCTGATAGAGTTATCCTACAACAACAATTACCACAGTTCTACACGCATGGCACCGTTTGAGGCGTTGTATGGTTATAATTGCCGATCGCCACTCTACTGGGATGAAGTTGGAGAGAGATTCATCATTGGTCCTGAATTGGTAGAGAAGACCTTGTATAAGGTCAAATTGATTCGAGATCGATTGAAGGCAGCTCAAGACCGCAGTAAGAGTTGGGGAGTCTCTAAGAGGCGATCGATAGATTTTGATGTTGGAGAGAAGGTCTACTTGAGGGTTTCTTCTACAAAGGGCATAATGAGATTCGGTATTATGGGCAAGGTGATCCCTCGATTTATCGGTCCATACGAGATATTGGAGAGTTGGAGCAGTTGTGTATCGGTTGGAACTACCCCTACATTGTTGTAGGTACATGACATATTCTATGTATCAAAGTTGCGACATTATGTACATGATCCGAACCACATCCTGGAGTAGCAGCCACTGACGATTCGAGATGATGCTACATATGAGGAGGTATCGATACGTATTGTGGACCGAAAGGTGCGAACGTTGAGGAAGAGATCAATTCCGTTCGTAAAGGTGCAGTGAAGTAATCATTCCGAACAAGAAGTGACTTAGGGCCAGAGCAGCAGATGATGAAACAGTATCCTCACCTCTTCGAGTAAACGTATGTAAGTTTTGTGGGTGAAACTTCTTATAAAGAAGGGGAAGAGTGTAGGATCTGCAAGGCACCACTAGAAGGGGGGAGGGGTTGAATAGTGGGTGCGGAAAATGCAGTTTTTAAAATTGTTTTAGACAAAAAATCCAACTTCTGAAAACAGTTTCTGTTTTCAGGACCTGTTTTGAAACGTTTTGAAAACTAGGTTACAGGCCTTCAAAAATTCTGAAATTTGGAGAGAGCTTAGTCTCAGATGTTCTGAGTATCTCCTAAAAATTCCAATTAAACCGTGACTCTAAATGCTCTGAAAATTTATTGACTAAGCCCTTATTAGGTTTATTTAATTGGGTTGAAAAAGTTTTGAAAAATTCTTTTGGAAAGTTAGTCAAATACATTCAAAGTCTCAACCTTTGCAAGCCTGAAAATCAGACTGCACTAGTCTCAGAACTTTTTGATGTTTGGATGATTTATACTTGTCCAAAAAAGTTGAAACTTACGCCAAATGAACCTTAAGACGTGTGGCTATGTTTCATGAATGTTTTGTGATTTTTGAAGTTCGTTTACTATTTTTAAGAACGTGATAAAAATGATGCACTGTGCTGGAAACTGAAAGTAAGTGCTGAAAAGTAGAGAACAAAAGGAATTTTATACTAGTTCGGTTAAATCAACCTACTCCAGTCTTCGAGGACACCTTCCTTGGTTATCATTAATCACAAAACACAAATAACACCTTCCACACAGGGTTGATAGAGTTACACACCAACTCCAACCCTTTACAAACCTTGTAAGTGATTACAAGGATCACAAACGCCACCACCTAGCGGATGTAAAATTGATCACACCTTGATCAATCTTTTACAACAATATATAGTATATGGTGGTATAGATGAAGCCTATTCAAGATGTATGAATATGAATACAATAGGCTTTAAGAGAGAAGAAAGAAAGAAGTGTAGAAAGAAGGAGTAGACACGTTTTTGATCATGGAAACTTGTAAAACTTGTCTTTGTCTTTTGTTTTTTCTCCTTCTTCTCTTTTTATCAATATGCGCCGCCCCCTATGCCATGTCTTCCTCCTGAAAATTATCTCTTAAGTCTTTGGAAGAATATCTTGTATCATTGTGACATTCACTTGCTTACTTGGCAACTCCTCATTGGATGATCATTAAGCCTTTGCTTACTTGGTACTCATTGATTGGATGAAAGTTGTCATCATTTGATGACTAGATAAATCTGAAAAATATCACTTAAAATATGTGCCAATTAGCCATAAAAATATTGCTATAAGTCTCATATCAATTCCACATAATTAGCAAGACAATTCATCACCTTTAATCACATAAAATTCGGCCACCATTATTCTCCACATGCTGAAATTTTCAGCATGTGTGATATCTAAGATAAGTTCAAATTATTGCCATGTATGTAGTAGATTTATCCTTTAAAAATAAAGAAGAAATCAATCATCATTTAGTACATAAAAATCTCTACTAATTTGGGAATCAAATTGGTCATCATGGAGACCATAAAGCCGCCCATATTCATTCCACGCATGCTGAAATTTTCAGCATGTGTGATATTTAAAAATATCACCATATTATTTCCATAACATCTTTAGAACATTGTCATTTTATCTTTCATTTAATCCACTTAATTCAAAGAAGCAAATATGGCACAATCAATAGTAGAAATTCGCCAGCCTTAATGCACACATGCTGAAATTTTCAGCATGTGTTACAAATGTGACATAGTTTGAAATGTTACCTTGTGTAGCTACTTTCTTTAATGTCACCAACCTTGTATACTTTATTCTTGGTCAGTCAAGATGCCAACAAAGCTCCACATATACTCCAACAAGGTTGTCTAGGCGTGTGATGATAGATTGTACATGTGCTGAATTTTATTTTTGCAAACTTTGTAAAATAGTGCATAATAATTATACACATATGGTATATTCCAATCAGCCCTTAATCGATTTTTCTAGAACACTTTAGAATGTATAGTGTAGCGCCCTGCTCCCGAGCTTCATCCTCGGTAACGGTGCACCCGCTGTATCTCACTAAGGAGAATACAAAGCGTCACATCAACCTGCTACACATCAGTGCTGACATAGAAAATTTTTTCTTTTCTTTCTGCGGAAACGATAAA